>VZRZ01000613.1:45476-55494 GCA_013398175.1 Climacteris rufus
TCCCAGCCGGGCCGCTGTCCCGGGGCGATGTCAGGGGCTGTCCGGGGCTGTCCCGGGGCCCTGTGGCGGGGCCGCTGTCCCTGGGCTGTTTCGGGGCCGCTGTGGCTGGGCCGCTGCCCCGGAGCCCTGTGCGGTGCCCGGGCTGTCCCTGGGCTGTCNAGCGGGGCAGGCCCGGCTTTCGTCCCCTCCCCGCATCCCCAGCCCGGGCTCAGCGTCCCCCGGGAACGGGAAGCCGCTCCGCGGTTTCGCTTTCCTTTTCTCCCTGGCTCCGTCCGCGGTTTTCCCCCGCCCCTTCCCGGCCCCGGCGCTGATTAAACCCCGCGGGTTTCTCTGCTGGTTCTCCCCTGGCACCCGGGGTTTGCACCCTAAAAATGCTGAAGGTCTTTTGGGGGTGTTCAGCTTGGAGAGGAGAAGGCTCCAGGGAGACCTCAGAGCCCCTTCCAGTGCCCAAAGGGGCTCCAGGAGAGCTGGAGAGGGACTGGGGACAAGGGATGGAGGGACAGGACACAGGGAATGGCTCCCAGTGCCAGAGGGCAGGGTTGGATGGGATATTGGGAAGGAATTGTTCCCTGGGAGGGTGGGGAGGCCCTGGCACAGGGTGCCCAGAGAAGCTGTGGCTGCCCCATCTCTGGAAGTGTCCAAGGCCAGGCTGGACAGGGCTTGGAGCAGCCTGGGACAGTGGGAGGTGTCCTTGCCCATGGCAGGGTGACACTGGATAACACTTAAAAGTCCCTTCCAACCCAAACCATTCTGTGATTCCATGATTGTTTTTTTCCCCACAGGCAGGACAGACCAAAGAGGAATTTTCCTTCCAGCTGGAAGCACACCCATGCTCGCTCCATGCTGGCACACTGCAGCCCTCTCCCTGACTCAGGGAACAGGGAGTGCTGAGCTGCCCCTGCCTCAGTTTCCCCTGATGCCTACAAAGGCACCCGGTGCCTGCCAGCAGGTTTGTATCCCCTTCCCAAAGAGGGAGCATTGACATTGCTTCAACCACTGCCTAGGGACCCCAAAAGCTTCCTCTGCTGCTCTCCTGGACCCTCAGTGCAGGGTAGGACCTGGCTGCACCCTGCTCTGCTGGCTTTGCATCGATGCCCAACCTCACCTGGGCACAGGTGTTTCAAGGCATTACAGCCTGAGCAGTGATGGGTGCTGAGAAAACCAGCACAGCCAGCTGAGATCTGGGGGTTTTGGGGCTGTGCACCAGAGAAACGGGGGTGCTGGTAACCCAGCCATGGCCCAGGACTCAGCCTGGGCCACACAGCCCAGCAGGACTGGTGGAGGTGGGGGAAATCTTGCTGGGAACAACAGAAATAAGGTGATAAAAGAGCAGTGCTGCAGCAAAGGGCAGCAGTGCTGCCCCTGCCCACCCAGAGCGATGCTGCCGTGGCTCAGCTGTGCTGCAGGGCCTGGCTCTGCACCACTAAAATCCCTCTCTGGGAGCTGGAGACCCAAAACAAAGTCAGGACATGGGGGATTGACATCCTTTACCCCTCTGCAGTCCCTGGTGCCTGGCTGGGCTGGAGCTGCTGGAGCAGCACCACCCTGACCTGCCCAGGCTCACCAGGGCCACTTCTCAGCCCAGTGCTGGGGAAATGAGGCTCCAAGTGTTTGTGCACATGACCCTGACAAAGAAAAACCCCTTTCCTTCCCCTTTTTCTTAGCTGGCAGTAGTTTTGTTAGGTTTTTTTTTTAGCAGACAGTTCCCAGCGATTATAATTACACAAACCTCCCCCCAGCAGCCATTAAACCAGCACCTCCTGGTATATAATATATACATATATAATATATATATATAATTTATAGAGAAACGACTTTTGTAAACAATCCTCTTCTACTCCAGAAGGAAGTGGAGTCCGTGGCATAAGGCAGCTACAAACACAGATATCAGGAGAACCAGCAGCTCCAGGGAGGGGCAGGAGCCCTGTGCCACCCCCAGCCTCCCCCTGTCCCCCCCGGGGTGGCTCTGGGGCGGGGAGGGAACCGGCTGGCTCGGTTTGGGTGTCTCCAGTTTCAGCTGAAGCAAACTGGTCCGACTGTGAAACCAAACTGGTGCGAGGCGTCGCCGTTGTGGAAGACGGCCAGGTCCCGCAGGGGCAGCAGCCACAGCTCCTCCGTGCTGAACTGGAAGATGGTGTCCGTGATGGAGGACTCGTTGTCCAGCTGAAATGACCACCAGGGACAGCTGAGTGGCACCAAAACCCTCGGCTGAGAGTCTGAAGCTCCTCTGGGAAGGACTCTGGCCCCTGGGCCATTCGTTGATGCACCAGTGTTCATCCTCAGCCCTTCATGGCTTTTCCAGGGTGGTGTCCTGCAGAGCCCACCCCATCCCAGCCTGCTCCCAAACACCAGGACAGCTCCTTGGGCCCAGGGGGTGGACGTTCTCCATCCCCATCTCGTGTGAAGCCTCATCCACCCCATCTACCCCAAACTTTGGGCGTTCAAACACACACCAAGGGGCTCTCCAAACGTTGGGAGGCGTTTCCAGGCACAAGGTCTGAGCAGGGCCTGGCTTACCAGACAGCCCTGCAGGCTGGCTGCGTAGCTGTGGTCCCGGGAGTCGGCCAGGAAGCGGATTTCCTTGTCAGGCTGGGGCTGGCCCCGCTCCGGGGCTGGCCTGCAGGAGTACGAGACCTTCTGGGTGGCCTGGAGGCTGTGCAGGCGAAGGAAGCGGAGCTGCACCGGGCTGGCCCCCGAGTATTCCAGCTGCAGGGACAGCCAGAGACAAAACCAGGAAGCGGGGGCTGCTCGGAGGGGGCTGTGCTCCCCCCAGCCCCAAACTTGGCAGGATTCAGCTAAAGTTCCTTGCAGAAGGAGGAGTCGCATCCCACTGTGCACAGCCAGGACCTGGGCGCTGTCCCACCACAGTGGGGTGGCACTCGGAGACCCCTGACCTCCTCTTTGTGTCCCCTGGGCTGTTCCAGCCGGGCACTCACCAGGAAGCCCCCAGGCAGGGTGCTGAACCACTCAAAGGTGCCCTCTGAGGTGTAGGTGCTCAGCCAAGCCTTGATGGGGACCTGTGGGGAGTGGGGACCGTGTCACGCTGTCCCAGCAGGGACAGTGGCACTGGCAGGACAAACAGCCAGCACAGAACCCCTGTGTGTGACCTGTCCCCACACACCCTGACTGGGACCCTCACTCCAAAGTGCTCCAGCAGCTCCCTGCCCTGGCAGTGCTCACCACAGCAAGGGACCGGCCACGCTGTCCCTCTCCAGCCCCACCAACCCTCGTCCTCGCCCTCCCCGAGGGGTCACACGGGGCTGAGGCTGCCCCACAAAAGCCGCCCCGTACCTGGTTGTGGACGGGGGCTATGCAGGTCTCCCCCCCAGCTGTGAAGTTGCAGAAGGCCACCAGCGCGTCCTGGGGGCTGCCCTGGTTGGGGTCGATGTAGTATTGCCCTGGGGGGAGGACAGGGGAGCTCCTGGCACCTGGTGGGTGCCACACAGTGCCATGCCACCCCAGCTGGTGGCCTGGCAGCCAGCCCCTTTCTCCAGGATGCCCAGGACGCTCAGCCGACCTCATCCCCCAAATCCTTATTCCCACTGAATTGCAGAGAGCTGCCTGGCCCTGCAAGGCTCTGGAGAGCTGTCCAGAGCCAGGCACAACCAGGGGGACCCCCGTGCCCCCCAGTACCATCGGGCAGGCGGGGGTGAGCCAGCAGCAGCTCCTTGCAGGTGGTGGCCGGGTTGGTTCTGGTGCCGTTGGGATGCTCCACGAGGGCTTGGAGCTCCCGGCTCAGGGAGTCCAGCAGAGCCCAGACCGCAGTGTAATTCAGGTGGTTGGAGGAATAAATGAGGTGCTGAAAGAAAAAAGGGGGGGATATAACCAAGCTGGCCTTAGATCCCCCCACCAGGAGCATCATCAGGTGCTGAGGAAGGCGGTGGCACGTGCAGGGGACAAGGACAAGCGTGGTGGCAGAGGGAATAGCTGGATCTTCTTGGTGCTGGTGCACAGGGGGCCTCAGAAACAGCAGGACATGGGACAGCATCGCTGGCAGCCCCTTCCCCCCCGGCCAAGGGTCACTCACCTGCAGCTCCTCCTGGGACAGCATCAGCGTGGGCCCGCTGGGACCAGGGGGGCCGGCGAGACCCTGGGGGACAATGACGGTGCTGGTCACACTGGCTGAGCCCCCCAGCACCTCCCCCAGCAGCGCCAGCAGCCCATGGAAGGGCACAGCATGGCACAGCAGGAGCCTGCTGCCAGGTTTGGAGCAGGGAGAGACCCGGATCGCAGCAGGAGGGTGTTGGAGGCTGCGCTTACCGGCGCTCCCGGTGTGCCCCGGGGGCCTGGCAGTCCCGGGAAGCCTCTCAGCCCCTGCCGAGGGACGAGGTGGAGAAGGGAAGGAAAGCAAGGTGGGGAGATGCTGCTGCACCCCCACGGGGAGTGGGGAGGAAGGGAGGACACCCCAGGGCAGGGCTGACCCCCATCCAGGTCTCCCCACCACTTACTTTGGGTCCAGACAAGCCCTGCAAGGGAAGGACAAGACCTGGCTTAGAGGGAGGCAGGGGGGATCAAAGCCCCATCCCTGTGGGGCCAGGAGTGAACCCCAAACCTGCAGGAGGGGGAAGGACTCACCGGTGTCCCAGGGATGCCAGGGTGTCCCCGTGGGCCAGGGGGGCCAGTGTCACCCTGCAAGGACACCAGAGGGGTCAGGGCACTGCACAGGACACCTCCCAACCCTGCATCCTTCTACAACCCAGTCCCTTCCCCGGGTGGGTTTTATATGGAAAAAGATTAAATTCACCCCAAACACTCCTCTTATTTCCTGACATCCCTCTGCACCCTGCCCTTACCTGCTTTCCCTTGGGTCCTGGCCTCCCAGGGACACCATGGGGTCCTGGCTTGCCCTGGGAAACGTGGCAGGATGTCACCCAGGGTGACAAGGGACCAGGGGGAGGAAGGAAAAGAGCAAAACCTGTCACACACCTTGAAGCCATCGTCCCCTTGCTGGCCCAGGTCACCCTTGCTGCCCTTGTCGCCCTAGGAGAGAGTCAGGGAGAGCTTTGGTGTCACAGGGAAGGGCAGAACCCCCTGGGAATCACTGTGGGTGGGGGGCTGTGCCCCACAGGGACCCTGCTCCCATCACCCATCAGTGTCCATCAGGTTTGCTGCCTGAGCCTGGCAGGAGTCACCTCCCTGGGGACATTTCCCAAGGCCAAACATCTCCTGGCCTCCAGCAAGAGGCTGGAAATGGGCAATTCCCAGTTGTGGCTGGCTGCAAAACTTCCGAAATAAAAACCCCAAATCACCCATCCTTTTGCTTTCATAGAATTCGTTGTACCCACATTGCTGGGGACAGAGGCAGCAGGAGGGATGATCAGCTCAAAACTGAAAGGATTTCATCCCAGACTAAAATATCTTTCAGGAAAACCTTGGAAGTTCCCAGGAAACACTTTGAGAGCACAAAGAAGATTCCTGGCGTGCTGAAACCAGCAGGGGCCAAATCCCAGCACAGCCTCCCTTCCACCTGCTCTGCCAGGAGGGGCTCACTGAGCTCACAATAAATTTAAAGCTTTATTGATTGCCAGGGTTTCATTTTCCTGAAGGCTCTGAGCAGCTCCCCGTTGCCAGGGACTGCTTGTCACTCTTATTTATGGCCGTGGGGCTGAGGGATGGGATGGTTGGGATGTGCTGGGCCTCTCCAGCCCAGGGTGGATCCATCAGCTCCTTGGGAATGGCACAGGGGAGGTCCTGGTGCATCAGCATCAATGCTGAGAGCAGGAATTAAAAGGCTCCACACTCCTGCTTGCAACTCCAGGAGGGTGGAGAGGCTGGAAAAGGACTGGATTTGGGAGAAAATCTGAAGGTTCCATCTCCCAGCATCTGGGACATGGTGGCCAATGCCCAAAGAGGGATGGTGCAGCCATCAGGGTTCAAAGAGAGGGGAATAAGGGATGGCATCCAGCAAGTGAAATGTTACCCTGTGCCCAGGGTCCTGCTGTGCCCAGCACGTCCCCTACCTTGTGTCCTTTCTGGCCAGGGTCTCCTTTCACGCCCTTCAGCCCCGGGATGCCCTAAGAGAGACACGTGGCACCCATCACCCTGTGGCTGAGCTGCTGCTGTCACCCCCTGGCAAGGAGGGACCTCCCCACACCCGAGGATTCTGAGGATTTCAGGCATTTTCAGAAACTTTGAGGCGTTTTCTCGTCATGTCTTTGTCGGGAGGATCCCTCAGCAAAGCCCATTAAAGATGCACTTCAGGTGCCTTGGCTGGCTGAGAACATCCTGGCTTTTTTTTTTTGTGTAGTTGCCAAGTTGGGATTTTTTATTTTAAGTAGAGAAAAAAGTCATTTCTAGTAATTAAAAGAAATATTTGAGTCTTCTTTTTGGCCAGTGCTGGCTCCCTCCAGCCATGGCAGCTGCCTGGGAAGGTGGGCACAGTCCCACCAGTGCTCAGCACTGCCTGGCATCAGCCACTTCCCTCAAAGAGCAGGATTTGAAATACTGGACACGATGGGATTTGCCTGACAGCACACACCCTGCTGGGATGCTGCTTTGGGAGGAGAAGGCAAGAAGAGGTGGATGAACCACTTATAAATTTCCCTCATTTTAAATGTGTCTCTGCAGAGCTGTGTCACACAGAGGCACCCAGTGGGGTCACACAGGGAGCAGCCAGCACCCCAAACCCCCCCAGCTGATACTCACATAGGGTCCCTGGGGGCCCTGGGGTCCTTGAAGCCCCTTGTCACCCGGGTAGCCCTGAAATGCAAAGGAGAAGCCCTGGCTGGAGCGCCCAGGGTGATGCTCCAGTGCCTCTGGCAGGGAGAGCAGCCCACGGGGCCAGGGTGTGGGACACCCCTCTGTCGGGCTGGGGGGGTCTGGGGGGACAGAGCCCTCCAGTTCTGTTGGGTTATTCTTTTCTAAACAGGGGGAGCACCCCCAAAGTGCCAGGGTGCCCAGGCAGCCTCCCAAACCCAGCCTACCTTGTGTCCCCGGGGCCCCCGCGGGGGCTGCTGGCCCATCTTGCCTCGCTTGCCCTGGCAACCACAATGAGAGACTCACAGGTCGTTCCAAAGTGACCCAGCCACCCTTTGCCCCCCTGACTGCCCCTCCCAGGGATTCTGAGCCTCCAGAAAACCGGGACCCCCTGCAAAACCTGCACGGCCCCCAGGAGCAGCTCCGTGGGGACAGCAGTGCCACCTACCCGTCTGCCAGCTTCTCCAGGGACCCCTTCCTCCCCGTCCTGCCCCGTGGCACCCTGCAGGAAGAACAGATGGGATAGTTGGGTCTCTGCCACATCCCGGACCAGGACTGGGGACAAGGAGCTGCTGCCTGCATGGAGATGGGGATGGAGACAACCAGGCACTGGGGACCCTGGAGATGGGCACCGAGGTGATGGTGAAGAGTTGGGGAGAACCCTGGGGGATCTGCCAGCCCCTCATCCAAACCCAGCCAAGGCAGCCCAAGGGCACCCTGTGTTTGCCGGGGGGGAGAAACGAGTCTCCCTGGGCAATTCCCACTGTTTCCTCTCCATGGGCCACTCTGGGATTGGCCAGCTCAGCCTTGCCCACCCTGTGCCCCCCTGGCCAGTCCCCTCAGGTGCCATCCTCAGGGGAGGGTTTTGGGGGTACCTTCTCTCCTTTGCGACCTTTTCTTCCTTTAGGACCAGCTTGTCCTGGAGTCCCCTAGAATTCCAAGGGAGAAGGAAAGCCCTCCATGAGGATGCTGTGCCAGAGATGCCCCTCCTGCCTTCCCTCCTTCCCTCAGGCACAGGAGGATGCTCTAAGCTGAAATCTTCCCTTTGGGATTCTTTGCCCCTCTCTGCAGCAGGCTGGGTCGGGATCAGCAGGAGCAGGAGATGGTGCCCAGGTGGGACATCACCACAGCCAGGAAATTCCAGCATCCCACTGCCTGATCCAGGGAGAACCAGCACGGCTCCAGCCCACTGCTCACCGTTTGTCCCGGTTTTCCCAGCTTGCCCGGCTCCCCTTTGGCACCCACCGGGCCCTAAGAAGGAAAACCAAGTTCAAGCCAAATCCAAACATTTGGGTTATCCACCCCAATCGCAGGCAGGCTGTCAGAGGGACACAGGCCTGGGGGGTGGGAAGAGCTGGAGCAGGGAATGGGGCAGAGAGGAGCCCGCTCACCTCGGGGCCGCTCAGCCCGGTGGCTCCAGCTTCTCCCGGCGGCCCAAGCGTCCCCTGAGTTCATTTGGGGACAAAACCCGAGGCTGGCACCAGGGGAAGGCCTTGCCCTGGGAGCAGGGCTGGGGCTGTTCTCCCCAGGGATGTCCCTGTCCATCCCCTTGGTGCAGAGAGGAGTTACCTGCCGGCCTGGCTGTCCCTTGGTGCCTGTCACTCCTCTGGCTCCCTCGTGCCCGGTGTATCCCCGGGGCCCGGGGGCACCCACCAGTCCCTGAGCCCCCTGTGAGCCCTGCAGGGCACAGAGAGGGGGGCACTGGTCACCCCCAGCCCGGGCAGGGCCGAGCAGCCGCCCCTCAAGGGGCTTCAGCTGCACTGGGCTTTGCAAATCCACCTGCAGTTTATTCCACAGCCCCACCTCTCCCAGAAAATCGCCCAAGCTAAAGGCTTGGAGCACCCTGGGATAGTGGAAGGTGTCCCTGCCCTTGGCAGGGGGTGGAATTCAATGAGATTTGAGGTCCCCTCCAGCCCAAACCAGTCTGGGATGCTGGGATTCCACAAGGGCACATCTTGCCTGGGCAGAGGGGCACTGCAATGTGGGAAAAGTGGGATGCACGAGGGATTTATCCTGCAGCTGAGCTCAGGGCATCCACAACACACCTGCAGCTCTCTGTCCTGGCCACAATACCCATCCTGGGGCAGCACAAGTGTCCCTGAGCCCCGGGCAGCTCCTGGAGCCCCCGGACACACGGACACCAGTGATCTGCTGCAAGGAGGGGCAATCCAGAGCCCTGGATCTGCCTCAGGCAGGCTCCACCAGCCGAGTGTCACCTGCACAACAGCCCTGGCACTGTGGCATGGCTCCTGACAGCTCTGTTAAAACTCCTTTAGGGAGCATTTGCTCTGGGGAACCCAAGGAAGTGGTGACAGCTCCAGGGCACTTGGGCTGGCAGAGCTCACTTTGCAGCCACCCCCACAGCCCCAGGCTGTGCTGCTCCATCCCCAAAGGCCCCCAAACCTCTTTCCCAGGGGAGTTTTTTGGGGACAGAGCTGGTACTCACCGCTGGGCCGGGCTTGCCACCATCTCCCTTCGCTCCGTCATCTCCGGCCAGTCCCTGTGGGGACACTGGGGGGTCAGAATCAGCCCCCTCCACCGTGTCCTTCACCTCTGTGGGGACTTTGAGCATCCTGTCCCTCATCCTGTCCCTCATACCTGCGGCAGCTGGGCCAGGCAGCACCAGGAACCATGTGGGAGGGCAGAGGATTTGACAGCAGGAACAGGATTTCCATGAGGCACCCCTAAGTGCTAGAAAGGGCCTGGAGTTTTAGGTACCGGGAGTTTGGGGTTTTTAGGGACCTCCTGGGAGTCAGTGCTGAGCTATGAGATGTTAAAACCCCTCCCTCACTCCTGAGCCCCCTGACCTGAGCAGTGAAGGGACAATAAATCCTTTGGGTTGTTTTGGAAATGGGGATGCACTGGGGAAGCCTTTGGGAGCTCCCAGCTCTGCAACATTCCTGCCACCAGTACCTCTAATCCTGCAGCACCAGCATGTCCAGCCACACCTTGTGGGCCTGGATCTCCCTGGGAAAGAAGGGAAAACAGTTCTGCCTCTGGAAAACCCCTGCCTTGCCTTGCTGGCTCTCAGGCAACAAGGCAAGGGGTGGCCCATGGCAGGTCCCCCATCACCAGCCTGCCCAGGCCTGATCCAGCCCCTCCATGCAGCCAATCCCACCACATTCCCCACCAGGAAAGCTTGGGAATAGGCCAGAAAAGAGCATTTCACCCAGAGGTGAAGAGGTAAATCCATCATTCCACTGTACCTTCTCTCCCTCGGGGCCATCGAGCCCAGGAGGACCTCGGAGTCCGGTCCCTCCCTGTTGAGGGCACAAACAGAGGAGCCCAGGTGATTCAGCCCTGCCCAGTGCTCCCAGTCACA
>VZRZ01000616.1:4730-17194 GCA_013398175.1 Climacteris rufus
CCCACAGCTGGATCTGGGGCACATCTGAGGCTGCAGCACCCACAGCTGGATCTGGGGCACATCTGGGTGGCAGCTCTGGCCCAGGAGGTCCCCGTGTCCCGGGCACGTTTGGTGTCACTCCCGTGCACATCTGGCGGCGCAGCCACCTCTGGCTCCGGGGCTCCCTGGAGCTGCTGCAGCTGCCCGGGCTCGGCTCTGTCCCTGCCCGAGCAGGGCTGGGGGGCTCAGGGCTGGGCCCTGGCAGCACCGCAGGAGCCTGAGCCTCGCTGAGATCCTCTGGCCCTCCCTGGTCTCTGCCAGGCCCTGCCCAGCCAGACACGGAGCAGGAATTCTCTTTGGCTTTGCTTGACCATCACTCTCAGTCCCGGCTCCTCTGCCAGGATCCCTCTGGTCTTTCCCAGTGCCTGTTTCCCGGGAGGGAGCACCCCCTCCTGAGGAATGACTCCCAGCCTTTGTGTTTTAACAAATGACCTGGGACACTGAGCCCGGTGTTGTTTACCCGGCTGGGCACCAGCTCGGAGGCAGGAGCTGCCTCCCAAAGGCCCCTCCTGGATACACAAACCAAAGGAGGCCTCTCTGTAATTACATTCCAGGGACAACAGACATCTCCTGATTCATTTAATATGTGCCATGTTGCATTTAGATACGTAACAGAAGCCCTATTACCTTAAAAGTCCTGCTGTTATCAAGTACTGACTTAATTACCGTGTTATCTAAAAATAGATCGTTAGCTTGACAGAATCCATTTGTCCTCCTCCCCCACTTCCCCGTGAGGTTTCCTCCCTGCAGCTCCTGCTCCATCATGACCAGCACCAATCCACTGCCACAGCCTTTCCCCAAGAGTTGCTGGGATCCCACGGGCACGTTTGCTGTTCCCTCATTGCAGTCTTTCAAAACTTACCAAATACAGAACCATGGAATGGTTTGGATTGGAAGAGACCTCAAAGCCCAACTCACTCCACGCCCTGCCCTGGGCAGGGACACCTCCCACTGTCCCAGGTTCTTCCAAGCCCTGTCCAACCTGGCCTGGAACAGTCCCAGGGATGGGGCAGCCACAGCTTCTCTGGGCAAACTCTGCCACTATAAATGCAAATACCTAAATATATATATACATATATAAATATATAAGCACAGAGAACCCAGGAAGCTCTTCTGGCTCAGGTTATTCAGCTCTGGCTGCTTTTGACCTTTCTGCCTAGGTCGTTCCTGTGGGCAGAAGTGCTGCATCTCCTGCTGCTCCTGTGCCAGAGCTGCTGTCGTTCCAGCTCCCATCCAAGGGGAGGCCCAGAGCCAGTGCCTGCTCGTCAGCATCACTTTCCTCTTTCCTCTGATTGTTGTGTGCTTTCCACAGCTTTTGTAGCTGTCCACTTCCCTGGAAGCCAAGCCAAGGCAGCCTTTTCTCTCCCAGGAGAGGAGAAGGGAAGAAGGCTGTCTGTCACCAGCAGTGGTGGCTCTGAAGGGAAGGTGGGAATGTCCTGTCCATGAACAGCCCCACCAGAACTGTCCCAGCTGCTCCCTGTGCCGTGCTGGCCACGCTCTGCCTTTCATTTTATTTCCCATGTGCTGGACAGCAGAAACAGAGTTTTCTCTCCTGGTTTTGGCACAAGCAGCCCCTGCTCTGGCGCTGCCGGTGGGACTGTGGGGTGCTGGTCAGAGCAAGGTCACAGGGATGGATGGATTTGGGGAATCCCAGCTCTCCCTGTGTGCCACTGGTGGGTCTGTCTGTGCCTTGCTGCCTCAGGAGGTTTTTGCTCCTTGCTGGATGAGGGTGGGCAGGGAGGGCGGTCCAGGGCTCTGCGTGCAGCTCACCCAGGAACCTCAGCTCTGCTCACTGCAGCATTGGATTTTCTGATCTGAACCCATGAGGAAAACAGAACTGGGGCTTCTGTGTCTGAGGGCTGCTCCAGGAGATACCTCACTACCCAAAATCTCCAAGAATTCCTGGTTTTGTCTTTGTCAGCCCAGCCACTTGTGCAAACAGTGTCAGGCCAGGGCTGGGCACACAAAGCAAGGTCGGTTAGAAGCCATTCTCCTGGAACAGAGGCACTTGGAGCCGGCACAAAGGAATCTCTGTCTCTCCCCTGCACTGACATCCTCGCAATTAACCCAGAAAATCACAGCTTGGCCTTGCCCTGGGCTCTGGGTGCGGGGCTGTGTGGGGCAGGGGGGTCTGCCCTGCTGGGGCTCTGCCCGTGCCATGGCCCTGCTGATGGGGAGCTGGAGCTGCCAGGGTCCCACTGGGAAGTACCAAATGAATGGGAAACTCTCCCACTTCCAGAAGAACTGAGGGAAATCATTTGGGTTTCTACACTGAGCTGGGTTTAAGATGCATGTCCAGAAAATCAGCAAAATTTGGAGTCACCTGGATCAGAGCATCATGGAAAAGGCTGAGTTGGAAGGGACAACAAGGATCCTGGAGTCCAACTCCTGCACAGGACACCCCCAAAAGTCACAGCAGGGATCAAACATGGGCAACCTGACAGAACCACTGATCTGGTGCCATCCCCGTGGAACAACGGGGAAACAACAACCAGGCAGAGCCAAACCCAGCACCCTGGAAGTGCTGCTGAGGCAGATACTCTGCAGGCAGAGGCTGTGACAGCCTGCTCCAGTACGTCCCAGCACTGTCACCATCGTTAAACACAATAATTGGGTGCCCTGGCTGGACTGATGTCCCTGCAGGGGAAGTACCTCGGTGTCATTAATAAATACTCTGCATTTGGTTTACCACTGCACTTCCTACAGAAAAAGTAGCTGAGAGATGAAGCCAATTTCAAAGTAATTTTTTACATTTTGGGTGTGATCTTTTGAATTTCTTTTGGTTTCATTTTTTACTGTGTAAAGTCCCTTTCAAACCTCACCACAGCCGAGAAAAGCACAAGGAGCAAGGGAATTACAGGTACAAAAAGGAAGGCAATGAAGAAGGATGTAAGTCTTGCTGAAAGGGTACTGTAGAAACTACAGTTCACCTAAGTCCAGCCCACTAAGACACAAATATTTAATTGTACAGTAAATAACATCTTTTTATGGTTCCAAACCATATCTCAGAAGCCACATGGACATAAACAGGGGTGAGACTGGCTCAGCCCCCAGCCCTCCTGCATCTGCCCTGGGATGGGGACAGCAAAGGGACCCTGAAGGGAGGGGACTGAACAGGGCCAGACCCGGTGACTGGAAATTGTGACTGGTTTCTGGGGGACCTCTCTTTGTAGGGCAAGGGATGGCTGCTCTCTGAGAGGCAGGGTTGGAAAGGAGAGCGTTGTGAGGGGATGGGCATTTCAGTGCTGACCCTGGGGAGCTGGGCACAGGCAGAGGGGGCAGCGATGCCCCCGGGATCCCCCGGGGCTGCTGCGGTGCCTGGAGCAGGCAGTGATGCCCCCGGGACCCCCCGGGACCGCTGCAGTGCCTGGAGCAGGCAGTGATGCCCCCAGGACCCTCCGGGATCGCTGCAGTGCCTGGAGCAGGCAGTGATGCCCCCAGGACCCCCTGGCACCGCTGCAGAGCCTGGCAGGGGCTCGGTGCCCCCCCGGTGCCCGGGTGCCCTTGCAGCGGGTATCAGATGAGGAGTTCTCCAGTCCCTGGGTGTTTTTATAGCAAACAGAACTGCTCCCCATCATCAGTATCTTATCTGCACCTTTCAAGGGCACGTCCCGTGCCAGCAGCGCTGTGGCAGCAAACACAGAGCGGTGCCCAGGCCGGGGCTGCTCAGCCAGGGCAGTGCAGGGCTGGGTCTGTGCCCTCCCCGGGGGCTGCCTGGGCAGGACCCAGCGCTGCCAGGACACCTCACACCACAACCTTGAGCACACGAAATACGTGCCTGGAGAAGAATTGAGATGATGAGGATAATCTCGTTCTGCTGCTCCCACAGCTCGTGCAGCTTCTGTCCCCTCGTGCCCACCACGCTGACCCCTGGGCACAGGCAGGTCCTGGGTGATGTGTTTTGGTGCTGACACAGTACAATGGGCTGAGGAAGGTGCCAGGATCTGGCCGTGCAGCATTGCTGGAGTGGCACTGTCCATCCTCACCCATCTCCCTGGACAGGAATGTCACCGCTGACACTGCCACCTTCACTCCCCCCAGCCATTTTCACACCACCCGAGGTTTGCTGGGACTGTCCCACCCCAGGTACCCCAGAGCCCCCCGGGTTTGCAGCAGTCCCAGCCCTGGCAGGCAGTTTGCATCCCCTGTGCCCAGAGCAGTCCCTGCTCCCGCCCAGCTCTGCGGGATGGCAGCGGCTGCGGGCTCTGGTGCTCTCGGCTGGAAGCAGCCGCCTCCCTGCAGCAGGCAAAACTTCCTGGAATTCAAAGGCACAGCCACGCTCTGCCCGTGGGGGGGACTGCTGGACACAGGGACGGGCTGGCACAGCTCCCTGCCGGCCAGCTCCTTGTGCTGCTTCTTATAATCATTAACTTCTAAAATGAAAATCTGTTTTCTGGTTTCCTTTCCCTTTTCTTGTAAGTCAGCCGGGCTGCAGCCTCGCTGGTCCTGCCCCTGCAGCTCCTCCAGGCTCAGCTCCCCAGGGATCCCCATCACACCCAGCCCTTGGGGACCCTCAGGGTCACCCTCCTGCTCAGCCACTGCTCCCAACCTGCTGAGAGATGGAAAAGGAAATGTCAGCCCCTGAGAGCTCAGAGCAGGGGACAAAGCCAAGGACAGGCAGAGGCCACAGGGGCACAGGGTGCGGTGTCACCAGGGGCTGCAGGGGGAACCAGGAGCAGCTCCTCGGACCCCAGCCCAGGAGCAAACCCTTTGTCTGGGCTGCTGGGCACGGCTGGGATAGGTAGTGGGGACTTCCACAGGAATTTCGAGAAGCTGTTTGAAGATATTTTTATGCAGGAAAGGCAGTGGCCTTGATTAATTAAGAAAATTAGAGCGATTTGCGCTGAAGCCAGCAGTAGGGAGTTGCTGTCAATTGGTCCATGTGTAGAATGCTCAGAGTGCTGGGGAGAGGAAAATCTCCATCCAGATTCCAGGAGCAGAGACAGAAAAAGAGGGAACACTGAGGGCTGGGAGCACTGAGCAGCACCAGGAGGAAATTGCTATTTACACAGGGAGAGGCAGCGCTTACATCCCTCGCTCGGGTCGTACCAGGGCTAACGCACAGCAGACATCTCTGGAGCCCCTCCAAAAAGGAAACTGGAGTTTGGTTTGGGAACTTCTGGTTCTAATTCCTGGAAACACAGCTTCAGCTCAATTTCACAGTGGTTTGTGACTTATTTCCAGTGGTTATACAAATTTTGGGAAAACATTCCTCTCCTTGGAATTGTCTTGTGATAATGTAGCCCCACTTAAGCGGTTGGAGGTTTTGTATGGCTTCACACTCCTCCAGAGGCAACTCTGAGAAGCAGCCCCCATCTGCCTGGCACGGATCCTGTCCCCTTGGGCACAGGAATTCTTAGGGATGGGTTGCCCTTGAAACATTTTATGATGCAGGTGGGGATGCCCTGGCACAGGGTGCCCAGAGAAGCTGTGGCTGCCCCATCCCTGAAGTGTCCAAGGCCAGGCTGGAGAGGGCTTGGAGCAGCCTGGGATAGATGAGATGTTCTTGAGCCCCTTCTGTGTCTCTGGGCAGGGCTGACCCTCCACAGGGGCTGCTGGCAGAGGGAGCAGCTGCTGAGCCAGGCCAGGCCAGGGCAGGCTATAAATGCTGCTGCTCCGGGGGCTGCAGCCTTTGGGGGGCTTTGCAGAGCTCCTGGCTGGGGCAGCTGCAGGGGACACCCAGCCTGGCAGCAGTGGTGGCTGCTGGAATCCTTGGAGGCACTGGGACTTGCCTGCAGCTCCTGTGCAGCCAGGGGCAGGGGATGGTGTGTGCTGGAGCGGGACAGCTGAGGGTTTGGTGCTGCTGGTGGCCAAAACCTCTCTTGCCTCAGGTTTGGGCTCTGTGCAGGCTGCACCGCTGGGTGCTGCCTGCTGCTGTCCCATCCCAAGGGCACATCTAAGTCTTTCTGGGAGAGCATGAGCAGCTCTTACACCCCCAGCTCCCTGGGGTCCTGCTGCTCTGCCTGGTGCTCCTCTCCTCCCCACAAAGCCCTGTGTAACTCCTGGGGGAGTGTTTCTCCACGGAGCATTACACGACCAAAGCTCCCAAGTCGAACATGGATAGAGGCTGATCTTCTGTGTTTGGAGGGGAAATGAGTGACAGCTGCTTGGTTGGGCCTTTGAAGGGATTTTGTATTTCCCCCAAAAATAAGAATAGGCAGACTGTTTAGCCTTTCCTGACAATGACGCTTTGTCATCTCTAACCCTGTTATTTAAATACTTCTTCCATGGGTATTTTTGAAAATTTCATAGCCTTTGGTTCCTTTACTTTTCCATTTCAGCTTCCTGCACTGCAGTGACTCCCAGGGGCGTGACTAATGACTAATTTCACTTTTCCATTTAATTGAGAGCTTGTTTCTGACTTTGCTTTGTGCATTTAGCTGTAGCTTGGGCAGCTGCTTGGTGCCTTGTCACTGCCCAAAATGCACCTGTCAGGCCTTTTCTTTTCCTCCCAGGGAATTTAGAGAACATCTATGACCAGCTCTTTTTTTCAAAAACATTTCCATCACAGTGATGTGTTTTGGGTTTTCCTTATTGTGTGCCATGGGTTCTCTTAAGGAATTCACCCAAAAAATCCCAAGCTTAAAACTCTTTTTACTTTTGTATAATTTATAATTTTCTGCCAGTAAGAACTTTTCTAGGTGCCTGTAGTGATGTTTCCTTTGCCACTTCTCTGGCAGCTGCAGGGAGTGGATTCTCTTTCCCCCCACTTGCTAAATATCCAGCACCCTGCTCTGCAGAATCCTTGTGCCGGGGATGCCTGGGTGGGAAAGGACCTGGTGAAGCTTTTGGACAGCACAGGGAAAGATGAGGGATGAAGGGAATGATGCTGGAAGCCCACCCTTCTCTCAGGATGAGGGATGAAGGGAATGGTGCTGGAAGCCCACCTTTCTCTCAGGATGAGGGTTGAAGGGAATGATGCTGGAAGCCCACCCTTCTCTCAGGATGAGGGATGAAGGGAATGATGCTGGAAGCCCACCCTTCTCTCAGGATGAGGGGTGAAGGGAATGATGCTGGAAGCCCACCCTTCTCTCAGGATGAGGGATGAAGGGAATGATGCTGGAAGCCCAGCCTTCTCTCAGGATGAGGGATGAAGGGAATGGTGCTGGAAGTCCACCCTTCTCTCAGGATGAGGTGTAAGGGAACAATGATCCACAGCCTCATTAGCCCTGCCTTTGCCTGCAAGGTAACTAAAAATACAGATCCATGTGTCAGCAGTGGAGTTGTGGCTGCCCCATCCCTGGAATGTTCAAGGCCAGGCTGGACAGGGCTTGGAGCACCCCGGGACCGTGGAAGGTGTCCCTGCCCATGGCTGGAACTGGATGATTCTGAAGGTCCCTTCCAACCCACGCTGTTCTTTGTGTGTTCTTCCTGCATCATGTTAAATGTGCTAAATTCCTCCAGACATCCCAGCTCCCCGGCCCAGTGTTGTCCCACCCTCATCTTTGTGCTTCAGTGACCGTCACATCTCCAGAAGTTGTGACCTGGCGCCGCTGCCCTCCTGATGGGGAACACAGACTGACTCGTGCTGCCACAGAGGGTGAGAATGCAGGGCTTTGTTCTGTGCCACATGTGTGCACAGCCCTGGTAACATTTACAGTGGGAATGCTGCTCCCAAGGGAGACAGAGAAGGGTCATTGTGGCCTGAGTCAAACGGGGATTTGTGCTGCCAGGAAACTGAGCCTCTGCAATCTCCCCATTAAGGAATTACTCTTTAAAATAATGTTTCTGATTTGTAAGTTATTCTATGTCCCGTTCCTGGGCAGGGCAGGATGAGCACAGACCCACACATGGCAATTCTAAAAGCTGCTTCGACATAAGGCTCTCATGGTGCCTTTGATCATCGGTCATCAACACCATCACTGAATTCTGGGGGGACAAAGCAGACATTGAATGCAGAAGCCTGGCTCCAGCACCACGAGGAGCATCCTGGAAACAAAAGTCAAACTTAACATGAGGCTAGGAAAAGCCACAGGGCTTTGTGAGTATCCCTGTGCTCTGGGGAGTGTCCTAGTTCGGGGTCCTGGCAGCAAGCTGGGTTGGGGGCACACATTCGGACAGGAGCAGGGAGGTTTGCAGTTGGACGTGTGCTGGAGCAGAGTTTAAACCTTAATGAAGCAGTAAAAATGTAAGTAAGCTGCCCCTGAAATTGGGGAAGGGGAAGGCAAGCAGCACTCTTGGGAATTGTGCCAAAAATGCAGAGAGTTGGGCAAAATGCCACCTGTGCAGCGGGAAAGAACCAGCCTGGTTAGCAAAGCCGAGGGGCAGCTCAGGGATCAGGGGTACACACGGCTGCTCAGAGTCTTGGCTGAACAGTACTGAGAAGTTTTCTTCTATTTTAACAAGGAATCAAAGGAAACAAACCTCCTAAACTGGCTAAAAGCACGAGCACCAGAAAGCCCCAAAGCCGTAGGAGCGTCCTTGTGGAGATGGAGATGGGAGATGGAGATGGGAGATGGAGATGGGAGATGGAGATGGGAGATGAAGCTGTGGAGATGGAGATGGGAGATGGAGATGAAGCTGTGGAGATGGAGATGGAGATGGGAGATGGAGATGAAGCTGTGGAGATGGATCCCTGCAGCACCACAGGCTGACCGACAGGAGATGGATCCACACAGCCATGGAAGGGAACCCAGCTCCCAAAACCTCACCAAACCTGTGGTTTGTGCTGCCAAGTGTCCGAGGGTGATTATTGCAAATAATTATTGCAGGTTAATGAGTGTGGGAGCTGAGGAGGGTCTGGGAGCAGGGACCCCAGCCCGCTTTGCTTTTCATGTCAGGGAGATCTGTCCCCCTGCAGAGGCTCAGCCCTGTCACTGCTGTTCCCATCCTCTGCCTTGTCTCGCCCACCCCTGCAAATCTGCCTGAGGCCAGGAGGAGGGACTGCAAGGAGCAAAGTGAGCTGCAGGAGGGAGAAAAGGAATTGAGTAGGTGGGAATTCATGTGTGACTGCTAGAGGTGCAAGGCAGTAAGGAAAAGCACTGCTCCACTGTAATATATCTGTCTATCCATCTAAAGTCATGTTAGTTATATGGAAAGCTCATGAATGCTCGGTGGAGGGAGCACTGTTAACACTGAAGTGTTGCTAAGGCTGTTTGCTGCAGTCACATGAAGAGTATCAAACAAGAACACACACACAGAACACTTCCAGGATAACAAGGGAGAAGGGGAAGCCCTTGGTGTCTACCCTGGAGTTGTATTCACAGCCAACAAAAGGTCCAAGGTCAAGGATCAGATCTCTTGGTAGGTTGTCAGTACAACAGGTCAATAAATGCCCTTTGGTTTACAACAGAGAATTCATAGAGATTCATTGTGATGGCCTAATGTGTCATCTGGAACAGGGTTGTTTTATTTTTGCCATATACAATGCCTCATCTGTGTCTAGCCCAATAAAAAAATCCTGGGAGCAAGGAAGATGTGTGATATACAGGCGCATAATAAGTAGACCTTGAACATTGCTGCCTGAGGGCAATTCCAAGAAACATCTCATGTAGCTCTGGATTCTGACAGTCAGGATGCCTGTTGTTGTCTCCTGGGGTTTCATGAAATGCATTAGTGCCCAAGCCTCTGCTTGTGTGAGACCTGCATGGTGGGTGGTTTTCCACCTTCCCTCCCCCTGTAACGTGGGTTCTGATTTTCACAGCAGTGGGAATGCTGCTGGGACTGGGTCAGCTGGTGGAGGGAGCCTCTGAGGTCCCTGAGGCAGGATTGTCACAGGATGGACAGGTTTAGCACCCCAGCAAGGCCTGGGGTCCCTGTGTGGGTGCTGATGCTCAGAGCTGGGGTCCCTGGGTGGGTGCTGGTGCTCAGAGCTGGGGTCCCTGGGTGGTGCTGGTGCTCAGAGCTGGGGTCCCTGTGTGGGTGCTGATGCTCAGAGCTGGGGTCCCTGGGTGGGTGCTGGTGCTCAGAGCTGGGGTCCCTGGGTGGTGCTGGTGCTCAGAGCTGGGGTCCCTGTGTGGGTGCTGATGCTCAGAGCTGGGGTCCCTGGGTGGGTGCTGGTGCTCAGAGCTGGGGTCCCTGGGTGGTGCTGGTGCNCCTGGGTGGTGCTGATGCTCAGAGCTGGGGTCCCTGGGTGGCGTTGGTGCTCAGAGCTGGGGTCCCTGGGTGGTGTTGGTGCTCAGAGCTGGGGTCCCTGGGTGGTGTTGGTGCTCAGAGCTGGGGTCCCTGGGTGGTGTTGGTGCTCTGTGTGGGTGCTGGTGCTCAGAGCCAGCCTCCCCCGGGCTCTGTTGCTGTGACAGAGCCCTGAGATGCCAAGACAGAGCTCTGAGTTGCCGAGAGCTGACACGGTGCCCCAGAGCTGCTGTGTGGGGATGGAGCTGGCTCCTCACCTCCCGCTCCTGCTGTCACTCCAGCTTTCCCTGATTGGTAAACTTAACTGGCAGAAAGCTTTCCCAGAGGAGAAGGGGCTCCTCCTGCCGTGTTAGCAGTGGCTGTGCCATCAGGGTGCAGTGACAACCGCAGCCAGTGGCAGGCTGGGGCAGCAATGTGGAGGTGGGGGATGCTGGGCTCAGCTGAGGGAGCTGATCCAGCTGAAAATTGACTCTAACAAAATTTGCTGGTTTTCAAACAAACCTGCTCAATCCAGCTGGTTGTGTGACCCACCCAGAGATGCCACCACCAGCAGGAGAGGGCTGGGAAGAGCAGCTGGGGCTGCTCTGAGCTGATGCTGCTCTAGTCAGAAAAGCCCATACTGGTTTGGGTTGGAAGAGAATTCAAAGCTCATCTCATTCTAACCCTCTGCCACAGGCAGGAACACCTTCCACTATCCCAGGCTGCTCCAAGCCCCATCCAGCCTGGCCTTGGGCACTGCCAGGGATGGGGCAGCCACAGCTCCTCCGGGCACCCTGTGCCAGGGCCTCCTCATCCTCACAGGGAAGGATTTCTCCCCAATATCCCACCCAACCCTGCCCTCTGTCAGTCTCCCTCTCCCTTCCACTTGGCTGTGGCTGCCTGCACCAGCAGTTATTTGATCCCAGAGTCACCTTAGCTAGGTCAAGACACCTTAGCTAGGTAGGGACTGCTCTTTCTTAATTTCTATTTTAATGCTGGATTTGTTTTCTGCTGACGTCACTGGCTGAGTGAGCTGTGGGATGTGGGCTGGTGAGTGAGGCAGAACGTGCTCTGTGTGGTCAAGGACAGCTCAGGGGTGGGATTTGGGATGAGATGTGGGAAGGGGTGTGAGCACAGCCCTGCAGGGGCTCAGCAGAGCTGGTGTGGCCAGTGGGCCGAGCTCTCAGTGGCCCTGGTTCTGTCCAGTGCTGCTGGATCCCTGCCTGGTGTCTGGCCAGCCTGGCTCACTGGGGTGAGCTGCCTGAACAAACAAATCAAAGCAGGCAAATACGGCAGGGGGATGCGAGCTGTCATTAACTACAGGCAGGAGGATGTGGAAGTTTGGGGGGGTTGTTTGCTTATTTTTCCCTGCAGTGATGACACCCTCAGGAATGTGGTGGGATCCTTGGGGTTGCCCTGTGCAGGGCCACGAGCTGGACTCCAGTGATTGCTGTTGGTCCCTTACAACTCGGGATATTCTGTAATATTCTTTTACAGTTTGGATGCACAATCCTAGGAAAATGGGGCTGGAAGGTGTCCATGGCTGTTCCTCTCATTCCTGCTGCCCTGCTCTGCTCCCACCCTTGGAGCTCAAACACCAGTGTCTGATGAATGAAGCCAGAAAAAGGGACATGAGTCCTCGCTGCCTGCCTGAGGCCTTGGTTCCAGTGGTATGTATGGAATTTCATGTGTGACAGAGCTTTGTATGGCCTCAATTCTGTCCTCATCAGAAAATGACAGTCTGAGCATCGCTATTTTCCATGGTGCTGGAAAAGTGCTGAAAAAAATTCAATTTCGAGCCCCAAATATTCCGATCCTCTAAGGCAGTGTCCTATAAATCCAGTTACAGGTTCTTCTCTATTAGCAGTAAGTGCTGGAACACTTTTAAACACGAACAGTGGTGATGTAGAAAGATAAAATCAAAATAGTGCTCCTGTGGCTTTGTACAGCGTAGAATTAGGGAGCATAATCCAAATAATAACATCTCGTGCTTTTATGGGGCTGCGTGCATATGGCGTAAATGACAGCTCATTAAACTTTATATCCAGCCTACAAGATAAGCATGTAATTAGTATTACATCCTCTTTTTATAATTAGGAGGCCTCATCCAAAAAAATGTGGCTGGCAAACCATATTTGAAGGCGGTGACTCAGCCTGAGTGAGGCTGTGGTGTGAGGACGGGGAGAATCGTGCTTCAGCGGCTTAAAAAAACACAGACAAAAGGCTGAGCTGGTGTCGGGGTCCTGCGGCCGAACCCACCCGCTGGAAAAGGCAGGAGGATGAAATCTGCAGCAGCGGGCGAGGGCTGGAGCCGCGGGGGCACCGCAGCTTCGGGCGAGGCCATCCCGGGAGAGCTGTCCCGGGTGAGCTGTCCC
>VZRZ01000620.1:0-43507 GCA_013398175.1 Climacteris rufus
GTGGTGGAATCACCATCCCAGGACATGTTTAAGAAGCGATTGGATGTGGCGCCCGGTGCCATAGTTTAGTTTAGTTTTTCTGAGATGTTGGGGCAAGGGTTGGACTCAATGATCTTGAAGATATTTTCCAGCGTGGAGATTCTGGGATTCTGGGATTCTGTTTCATGTGATTCTGTTTCATGTCTTTCTTATATTATGGCACTCAGAACTTCATACGATATTCAAGGTGAGGCCACACCAGTGCAGAATGGAGTAGGAAAATCGCCTCCCTTAGTTTATTTCTCTTTAGCAAGACCTTTTGTACAAAAAACTAAAGAAACATGGGAGGCTTTTTTAAATGAGTACATAAAGTTCTCATCAACTTTGCTTCCATGTAATGGAAAAGAAAAACAAAAGTAAATGCTACCTGATTCGACCACTTTAATCTTTTGTTTATGTGCAAATAGGCTGGCAAATCTGTGGTATAAGAAAGAACATGCATCTGGTTTATAAGGAAAAATGTTTGCCTAGAAGTTCCTGGAAATTTTATTCATATGGTATTTCCTAGGCTCAAAGGAAAAGCAAGATCTTTAATAGCAGTCAACTTTCTGCAGTTAAACTGGATTTAAAAGAAAATATAATCTGTAGAAATAAACCTTCTTTATAAATGATAACAAAGCTCTGTGTGTGTAAGATTTTTTTTATGTTCTGTTATTAATATAACTTTTAAAAAGATAAGAGATGTATTTTTTGTTGTATTATGACTCAAAAGAGTGATTTTAGAGTGGAGAATATGAGTCACCCTATAAAGAAAAAATGTGACAAAAGACAAAAAGTATAATATCTCTATTTAAAAATATATGTCAACCCTTTTAAGAAGCATATCCATCTAAGAAGAACAGTATATGTACAGCTTCCTGATTCTCTGCTGTTTCTCACAGCCTTTTTGGAGCTGAGCTGCTGGTCTTGTTCTCAGTAGGACTGAGACAAATGGAGATGATGGGTCTAGAAATTCCACTGTCCCTTCTATGGATGAAATCTCCTCAGTAAGGAACAAAGAAGAACACAGAAAAATCTTGCAGTGCAAAGTATTTCCTCTTGCAAGAGGACCTTATAATTGATCCAGCTGCAAGGCAGTGCCTGCCATTTAATGGCTTTTCTGTTCAGTAAGTGCACCTATCACTGATAGGATTAGAATCTAAAGTCAGTTACCTAAAAATTAGAAATTTAAGTCAGAATACATTTATATAAGCTCCCTGTAATAGGCAATCTAAAATGCAGTTCAGCTCAAGCTAAAATAGAGACTTAAAGGTATAAGAATATCTGCTTATTTCTCTCCACTCACCACACAAAAAAACCCTAAGGAGATGAGCTCTGATTCCAATGTTTAGATGTCTAAGTTTGGAAGATAGGAATCCCACTTTAAACTAAAAAACACTTCAACATATGGGCTAATTCAAGTATTTAGCCCTGCTGCAAGTGTATGTAAGATTTCTCTATCAGTGTTACACACACGCTTCCACTATTTCCTTAAATCACAAAATGTGAGAGACAAAGGCCTAGGAGGCACAGACCAATTTCATAGTTACATGACAGCTGCTACTTATAATTCTACCAATGCAATATAGTCATAAACTTAGCTTTGCAGGTTAGCTAAGCCAGGTTTATGGCTATTTTGCATTGCTGGACTGGAAAAACCCTGTACAAGTACTATGTCTGATTGTCAAATGGTAGATGTATAAACTGCAAGACTGGTAGTGGTAATTTATCCAGTTCCTTGTCCATCTTCCCTCTCTACCAAACTGCATGTGACTAAAAAGTTATTTCAGCCCATGCTTCTAATTAATTTAATCTGGTTTTTGTCGATTTGGATTTTTTGTTTGTTTTTTTTACATAATTCAAGTATGTTTTAGCTAAGTTGCACTTCACTGGGTAGCTGGAAATAGAATCTTTCTGAGCAAGAGGTGCCAAGATTTCTAGTACTGGAAGGGATACTGCTGTTAGCTACATCATGCCAAATTAATTACATATGAAAATAAATTCATTCGTTTGCAATATTGCAATAAAATCTACATACAAAGAACCACATAACCATGTAGACTACATTTAGTATTGAGGTACAAATCTCTATCAGAACTACTGTGCTTGTATTGATAACATATGGACAAGTAAATATCATGGGTGAGTTAGAAGGCTTTGAAAAAGAAATCATTTAATTTTTCACAGCCCTTTGCTTGGCAAAGTATACCTGCTTTAGTGGTAAAGAAACATGACTAAGATAAAGTTGCAGACTGGTATAGTATATGTATGTATTTTCCCGTTCTCAAAGCAATATGAAAAAACATGTATTAGTTTTCAGCCCCATCAAAATAAAGAAGTCCAGTAAGGAAAAGTGGACTCTTGACAAATCTATTTTATAAAAGAATCTCTTTGAACCAGCAGCCCTCTGAGAAACACCACTACAAATTATTCAACAATCTAACTGAACTTGTGTTGAACCATTTTCATTTTCCTTCCTTTTCAGGGATTTTGCAGAAGCTCAAGAAAAAATCAAAACTTCCATGTTCTTGAATAATGAATGCAGATGGTTCCTCACCCCAGTAAATACGGTATTTTTGTAAAGAAAGAGAGCAGCTGGTGCATGAGATCAAGCTTTTGAAATCACACATTTCAAGAAAAATTCTCTCAAGACACAACTTTTGATAAACATCAGTCTACAATTCTTTTCTGCATGAATATGGAACCTATTAAATAGTAAAGGCAGGAATATTGGGTTTGTGCGTATGAGGTGTGTTCGGCCTTGCAGAAAGTTTGTTTATCCCTCTAGGCTCCCACAGTCCTGTGAAATAAAAGTGGTTTGTGCATCAGTGGTTTTCTGTGGGCTCCCAGACTATGTCAAACAGCCTATGACATGCTCTTCATTCAGTATATGGGAAATATTGCTTTGCAACCCAGTGCCAGGAAGGGACCATAGCTGGGAGAAGTAAATATGGGGCCTTCAATATGCTGACAGTAAATGTGCATTCCAGACAGTGGTTAATAGTCAAGAAAATCAGGGGTTCACTGAGGCAAGACAGAGAGGAATGTCCAACTTGTTCTTTTGATTGATGGTCAGCAGAATGCCAAGAATCAAGAGAAAATAAGCACAAAAAGATATTTCAGTAGGGAAAACAAGGCATTAATAGTGAATATCATGCCTAACACTGATGATGATTTATAGTCTGGCTTGCAGACAAAACCACCAATCTGGTACTGCTAACAACATGAGAGGCATGGAAAACTCCAAGGCCTTTTTCAAAAATGACAGAGTACACAACAGCAGAAGGTTTATTTTGGTGGTTTGTTTCCCTGTCAGAATCTCCTCTAATTGTTCAATTTGCAAGGCCATCAACCTAGAAAAAATTCTAATGTGCCAGTTTAAGACTGAAACTTGTCAAGAAATACTGTTCTGGCTTCTTGCGTGAAGCAGAGTAAATCTAACTTCATGATGTGAAGTAATTGGGTATGAGGCACTTACACCTATGGAAAAACATTTATGTGACAGGTTTATGTTCTGACAGTAAATATATGACAAAACCTGTTTTTTTCAGGGAACACATGGTTTACACATTATAATTTATTTTTCTGAAATAAATTAACTTTATTATCTTTATTTTTTCTTAACTGTGATAAAATGAGCACTACAAAATATCTTGCTCAGCAGCTCCATTTTCACTTTGCCGAAGGATATTTGAATAGCAATCTCTCATCTTGAAAATATCCCAAATGTTTGGTAAGAGAGTCATTCTATTTTGTGTTATCTCAATCTGTATTTAAGTAATTTATATAAAGTTACTCCAGGCAGAGAGATTGAGGGAGACATTTGAAAATACTTGATGATTAGGCAATTTACCTGAGAACTTATTTATGCTGTTTCAATCCCCACTCTGAATTGGACAAAGGTGTGAACCATGAGGCTACAAGATATTCTTAGGAAACTTATTTCAACCTTTCCTGTTGACATTGTTCCACTTCAGATAAAATGCTCAAAATGTGATTGAGATGGAGAACAATATTAGCTCTCCAGTCCTCTAGCTAGGACACTCGCTCAGGAGACGGGAATACTGCCTCTCTCCAGTAAATATTTGATTGAGTATATGCAGTGAAAAAGTGTCAACAGGAGACATTGAAAGAGCTCTTTTGTGCTAGTTTAAGTTAAGGGCAAGCATTTATCGAAACGATTCACGCATAAGGGTGAACTGAATCTAGGTTTTCACATCTTGCATATTACTGTTTGAATCCCTGAGTATATGAGAACTTCCTCTTCTTCTAGGTGCTTGAGTTTGGATTGCATTTTTTTTTCTTAGTATTATAAACAGACACTATTTTTTTCATGGATTTATTAATCAGTAACACTATTGCTTCATCCACTGTTACCACAAACTAACATCCACAATGGAAAAGTGGTGCTGAGTTTGTATTTGCAGCCCCTGATAACCTAGAATAGAGAAAAAGTGGATAGTCATTAAAAAGATAATGGAACACTTAGTTTGTTAAACTAAAACAAAATAATTACATTTATTTTTAAGTGAGTACTCACAGATTATATCAAACTGCAGGGAAAGAAACTGATACACTGGACTACAGGGCTTCTTGTTCAGGGAGAATTTGACAGGTTGCAGAAACACGCTGACAGGAGCCTCAGAAAGTTATGTAAAAGCAAGTACAGGATGCTCTGTCTGGGAAGGCAGAACACTGTCCATTTGCACAACTAGAAAGCAGCTTTGAATAAAACCACTTGGAAGTCCCGGTGAACAAGCAGTTGAACATGAGCATGAACATGAACACTCCGATGAGTGCACTGCTGCAGTAAGAGTTAATTCAGGGCTGTACCAGTGTCAGAGACTGAAACAGTTCATGTCTGAAACACTGTTATAGCAAAACTATATAAAGAAACCACGACCACCACGCCTCCCTGGAGATGCCTGACTGGAACTTTGGACTGTAAACCAAAGTGCTGAGATTAGATAAAGGGAACACTATAGTTCAATCATCTCAGGTCTGAGGAGAAGTAAACAAGACTATGTATCCACAAGAAAGCCAAACCCAGTAGTTGTGGTGATCGTCCCTGGCTGGGTTTGGGTGGGGGAGGCCACAGCACACAGCTGAGAGCAGGTTTGCACAGATTTCACCCCCAACTGAGGTGGGGGAAAGGAGGCTTTGAGTGTGGCGTATCCTCTGATCAGAGGCAATGAACACCCATCCTCCACGACTCAGCTGTGGAACCCCCAACCCCAAGAGAGCTACGGGACATTCATGTGAGGGGCAGCTGAGGGGGTGTCATAATCCACCAAAGACCCCCTGAACTAACCCCAGAGTCATTCCTGAGGCCTGGCGCCACAGGACATGATGAAAAGTGATGGAACATATATTAACCCATGGAAGTCTCTGCTTTTTGGGGGACCCTCATCACCACGAAGACCAGCTGTAGAGGATCAGCACAACATTGTTTAGATCCACGGAGTCGTGATATTTTTTTCTCCGTCACTCTCATTCTGTTCCCCCACCTCTTCTTCTATTTCTTTCTCTTACCTTCTCTCTCTTTCTCATCTTTACTATCAAATAAAATCCATACTATTGACACTGGCATATGATCTCCTTTGCACCTTAATTCAGGCAGAGGAATGGTGAAATAACTTTAGTAAACCAGACCTTAACAACCAGTAGTAGTGCTGACAAAGGATTAAGGGAAGTGGTTGCTTCACTGTATTCAGCATATGTGAGTCTGAATTTTCAGTACTGTGTCTAGTCCCCAGTCTAGGAAAGACGTGAATACACTGGAATGAGGGGAGACACCTGGGTAGTCAAGAACAGGTTGCATAAGGACAGAGAGAACTGGGCCTGTTCAGCCTGGAGAAGACCAAGGTCAAGAGAGACCTTATGTCTGTCTGCAACTACTCTAAAAGTGTGAGGAGACAAGATGGAGCCAGGTTCTTCTCAGAAGTTCACAGCAAAAGAAGAGGAAGAAATGAACACAGGCTGGAACAAGAGAAATTCTAATTAAATATAAGGAATTTTTTAATTCACAGAAAGGTTTTTTGAACAACTTACCCAAAGACATTTTAGAATATTTGTCACTGGAGATATTTAGAACTTGTCTGTTGTGGTGGCCCAGCCCACCATGAGGCTGAATGACATCAAGTGGGTGGATTTCCCTGCCCAGGACTCCGACCCTGAGGGCAGATCCGAGGGCGAGGCCCAAGTCTACGGCTGTTCCCCACTGGGTGTCACTCCTGCAGCATCTCCTCCCTCTGTTCCAGAAGTGTCTGTGTTCCCTTATCCCCACTGGTTCAGTTCTTCATGTTTAATAATGCAGTTCATTGGTTATGTATGAAGCTCTGGAAAGTTCTGTTCTGTTCAGTCTATGACTGGTTGATTCGAATGTATTCCTCCCCCAACCCTCTGTAATTGGTCCCTTGTCGCCCCTTGTCATCTCCCTATAGGTTTGCTCCTTTGCTCCTCTCTCTCTCCTCCCTGGTTTAAAAGTCACTGTAACCACTCCCCCAGCTGCGTTTTTCTGCCTTGCCTCCCTTCCAGCCAGACCTTCTGCTCCCTTGGGGGTTGAGTAAAGTTGGGACTGTAGGCAAAGAGAAGGTCCTCTCTGGTCCTTTGCTCTTGCCTTTATTGCCTAGCAACACCTCACTGATGCCAGTTCTCCTTGGAACCTCCTGCAGACAGCATTGCCAGCTGCTGACAGGGGTTGGGTTTGTCCACTCTGCTGGGACACCAACCTTGTCTGCCCAGGCCACCAGGCGGCCAGCGGTCAGCGCGACACTTGTCTATCCATGGTAGGGAACAACCTGGTCTAAATAGGTCTGTCTCTGAGGGGAAGGTTGGACCTTAGGACTTTCAGTCAACCTTTAGCAAACTTTGAGTAAACTGAGTTTCAGTAAGTTCATGTCTCTGCCATTTTATTTTCCAATAGAAAGAATTGTAGACTTTTATATAGGCAGAATTTACATATCCTTACTAGTCTTTAAGAATGTAATGGCTAAATTTTAAAATTATTGATCAATGTAAAGCATTCTTTTTCTACTTTATAGCAGATGTCTTTATTCCTCTCCCTATTCACCTTCTATATTCTCCAGCAAATACACTAAAAGTATTCTGTATTTTCTTGTATACTTCTAGTATCTTCACAGTATTTACGGTAATACACAATATAGACTATATATATACAATACCTGCTATTGCTTGGTTCCTTCTTCTGTCCATCTTTTACCAAAGTGCTGCAAAATTAATAGCGTTCCTAAAAATTAAGTATATTCTTACTGTGCTCTAAATAAAAAACCTTGGCCCAGCTTTTGCACAATTTTTATTCAAGATATTTAACTCAAATAATTTTGGAATAGTTTTTTGGTTTTTTTTTTAACCTGAGAAGTATGTTTATGTTTGTTTAAGAGAAAGAGAAAGATAAATCTGTGATTTATTACTAGATGACCGAACGGCATAGCTCTCAACCCATAGTGGGATAACTTAACTTCAATATAATTCAAATATTAATGAAAAAATGCATCATCCCTTGCACAAATAGGTGTCTATGACTGTGTGTTCAAGCACACAAGTATATGTACACATAAAAAATTCAGAAGAAAAATTAACCTCTCAAACTCAGTAGTAAATGTGAACATTGTTGATTTATTTGGGTTTTATGTGAATAATTTTCTTTTTGGCTTTTATATCAGACAAAAAAAAATGTATTTATATTGTCAACACTTCTTTCCATGTACTGACCAGGACATACTGCTTCTGAAAGTGAGAAACTCTTTATAAAAGGACACATTTAAAAATCTCTTTGCTCTTCCATGTATAGATTCAAAGCAGAAAGCATTACATTCTACCATAACCCTTCATACAGGTATTTTGACTTAGGACATACTGCTTGTTCTACATTTGGAGAATATCACAGAATTGCAATTGCCATGTTTTCATTCCCTTTTGCAACTCTGTATCCAGGAGAGCCCCCAGCCTTTAAAGTAAGGGAGTGGTGTTGTCCTCTTGGATTTCTCTTTTTCAGCCTGGCATGAAAATTTTCGGCCTTCCAATATGGATCAGTGATCATTCTTGCTGTTTAATCACCTGGCTTGTTATTATAGTGTGTATTTATATTCACTTCCGGACCTATTTATGGATTTAAATTGTGTTGTATCTTGGTGTATTAGAATTTGTTATATAGTTTCAACTCAGACATAAAAACAAACAATGAGATAGGAATTTTGGAGATAGAGATGCGTTGAGAATTAAACTAAAAGAGTTTGGGGGTTTTCATTTGTAATATAACTTTTGGAAGCTACTTTTGGTTGAGGGGTGAAACAATCATCTAGCAGATTTGTCTAAACAAGTATGTATCTTTCAAATCCTTCACACAAAGTTGTCTTAAAATTCTATTACATAGAATATGTGTCCAACTTACCCAGCTACGGCAGTTTCCACAAGCTTTTAGCAGAATATAAAAGTATTTCATAGGCTTAGACCCATGAGCCATTCAGGTTGCTATTCCTTCTCCAGGACTGGCAGGAGGACCTGCTACCTGGGGAAAGTAGGTAAACCTGGTCACAGATCAGCTACTTGGGAAAAGCAAACCTAGAAGGAGAGAGAGAGACAGGGAGGCTGGGCTAAAACATGAATCAGAACACTTCCAAACTTTTGAGTTCAAATGGCCACTGTAACTTCATCCCACAAATCCCAACACTATAATGGAGAGAGTTCAAGGTACATATCACAGTTTCTCTTACCCTGACAAGAAAAAGAAGAGCCAAGGAAGCATGCTGAGAGGCTACAGATGTAGCATGTTCTGTCCAAATCTGCAGCATGAGCAAGGGGGAGAACAGGGTTTTGCAGCAGTCAAAGCCAGGGAACTGCTGTTCAGTCTAGATGCTGCTTGTGATTACCCAGAATTTCCAGCTTGTTAAAAGCTGTTATTCTACTGTCAAATGTAAAGGTGATTTTGCAGTCCACTTAGTCAGGAAGCTGCTTAGCTAAGCCAAGCAGAATGGTTGCAGGAGCAGCTCTCTTCGAGCAGGTCTGGCGTGTGGCTACTGCCTTCTGAGGGGCTGTATTTGGCCTATGCATAGCAAAAAATTTGGGAACAGGGAGAGGCACCTGTGAAATCTTATTTTCTTCACACCTGGACTTGAGGCCCAGAGTCTCGGTGAGTCAGTCATTCCACGTCAGACCCCGAAATGAAGCAGCAAATATATCTGACAACAAGAGGAAATGTTGCAATTTTGCACTCCTTTTGCCAAAAGACTTTCATTCCTAATACAACGTGTTCATCTGCCCAGTACAGAAATCTCAACTCTTCTGCACATGCACACACAAAATCAAGGGAAGGAACAGAACACATATTTTTTCCAAATAAAGCCTCAATGTATTCCCTAAAAAGAAGACATAGATACCCCTCAGTTTCTTCCTGATCTGTTTAATTATTTTGAAATTTCATGTAATTCATGCATGTAAAAGACATACATATACACAAATCACATGTATATCATACATATACACAAACACAATCATTCAGGAAGATGTTCCCAACCCACTGTTCCGAGCAGTGTGAATATACATGTTCTCTTTTGCAAAGTCTGTAGTTAAAAAAAAAATTCTGTGTGTTTCTACCAACAGGTAGGATACACAGCAAAAGCAATCAGCACTTATCAAGTATTCTTACTATAGTAATCCTTATTCTTCTTTCCCCAGTAGCCAGTTCCCTAATGTTACCAGATTTTGATTCTTGCTGTTTCCCAGGCCTTTGCTCTTTCTGAAGATCCTTCTTGAAAACATTGTCAGTGACAGCTGCAAAAAGTGACATCATCTTGAAATAATATCTGGAGTATATTTTTGAGGTTAAACTTATTTCATTTACAGTGTTGCCTGTAGCATAGACATAAGCATGGGATTCATCTGACATAGAGAACATATTAAAATCATATGGAGGACACGTTCAGATTTTTCCCTTGTTGCATCTTCTACTAAGAAAGTTTTCAGAATTTTCAGCACTCAACACATGAAGCCAAAAAACCTGTTTCTCAGGAGCAAAAGGCTGCAGAAATGCATTAAGTCATTAGAGAAAGTTGCAAAACAGGTTGACGTATCTTTCACTGGAGTCAGTTTAATTTGGTCAAATTAAGTAAGCCCTGATAAAAAAAAAGCCTCTATTGCAAAGCCTAACAAATTTTGAAAATTCAATCATTTTTAGTAACACAGGAAGTTCTTTGAGCACCAGAACTCATGAAGCCTAGTTTCCTATAGATCTGCTTCTTATGGTTGACTGCAAGCTTTGATTGAAACTTTACGGGGAAATTTGCTTTTCCATGTGGCTTCTTTGGTACTCAGTAACAGGGAAACTTAGCTGCAGTGAGCAACAACCCACCGTCATCAACATATCTAATATCTTTTTCAAGACTTTAGCTGTATATTACTTAGAGAAATATCTTTGTCTCAGAGAGGGCTCCCTTATGTACAATTAGACTGAAACCTGTTACAGTTTACTTGATTTAAGGAGAAAAGAACAGAACAAGACAAATAAAGAGAATGAAAAAAAAAAGAAGAGAGTAAGTATGATCACAAAGTCCTTGTTTTGTTACGAAAATATACTAAAATCTTCAATAATAAAATTAAAGCCTTCTATAGTCATAATCAATTCTGGTCTCAAATCACGCTTTCGCTGTGCTAGCATTTAATGCTCTCCAGTCCTGATCCCATCCCCAGTTACCTAAGGAAATCCTGAAGGGACAGAGAACAGAAGAGAAACTCACTTAGAGAAGCAATTTTAAAGTAAGGACCATAGATTTAGAAGATGTGGATATAGTGTGGATTCTTGGACAAGATTATTCTAAAAGCCACTTATGCAGAAAAAAATCACCGAGTAAAACAGATACTTTCTATCTTGAATAACTGCCAAAGAGTAGAAAGAAAGAACTGACATAGATAAAGTCTCAGTCATTGTGATATCACTGAAACAATCTCTTCTGAATGATACATTAGCACAATACAGTTATAAATAAGGATCAACACTTGTACAAACAGTTTATATACAGTTCATTGATCCTCAAGAGCATCAAGTAGGTTCTCATGAGCTTACCAAGAACTTCATATGTTGCCACTATGTGAAAAATATGTTTTTCCAAACAATCACCTTATGTGCCAAAATGATGACTACTGGGAACAAGCATGAATACAATGTGGCCTTAACAAGAACTAATTTGAAAAATATTCCTATAGTCTGTGGACTATGCTGTATTGAAATTTCATGGGTTTTCAGTCTCCCATACTATTCTTACCTATTTCCATTGCAGTGCAAAGCAGAAATGGCACTAAATGAACTCTTACTCAAGAAGGTTATCAAAGAACCAAATATGTATATAGGAAATTATGTAATTATCACCTTCTTTGATAATGATATCTAAATATATCTGCCTATTTATAATACTTTTTGAGATTTAATTAATCTATTTTAAGATCTTTTTTTAGTCCTTTACCAGAGTGTTAATTTACCATTGCAAAATTATTTTAATATGTGTTTTCCAAAATCTAACATAATTCAGCAGTGTGCATGTGTACTGAGAGCATACATGTGCTACGTATGCTAGTTGACCCTGATCCCTCACAATTAGGACACTGAATGAAGTTTTATTTCTTATGAATACTCTTACTTGCATGGCTTATTTGCTAACCATGGGAGGTGGGCATTTAATCTGTCAAACATTTGTAAAACACCAAAAGCAAGGCAACCTTTGACCTGGGTCACTAAAAATGCACCCACTCCTTGTGATTTTTCTGTTCACCCAGTCTGTTTCATATATTTGTCCCATGCCTTATGAAGCATGCAGACGGGGTACGATCTTTGACATTCAACCACCTGTGTCCCATACTTTTTGTGTGAAAGAAATAAATGACAGGCATGGAGATTAAAAACAGGCCTCTCTTTCTCTTTCCATCTCTCTTTTTTTTTGTGTCTTTTTCTTTCCTACTTTTTTTCTTAATTCAGGTGTTTTGCCAGATGACCTGCAAGAACTATCTGTGCTTCAAGTTATAAAAGTTTCTTTCTATTTCCACTGAAATTTTCCTAGGTATGTGTTGCATACCTTTAAATGGCCAACTATCTTTATATTTTGTGCAAAAATATTGAGATTATATCATTCTCCCAATAAAATAGACAATAAAGGCATCATTGGCCTCAATATGAATGACAAAAGACGTGTGCCATTGTTTTTTCACAATATATTAAAGGCAACAAAAGAGATGCTTTCATTTGAACAATAATTATATTTCTCTCCTAGCATTACTACCAGAGCCTACTGACTCTTTCCTACATTAATATAGGGGCATTATTAATTTTAGTCGTACTTTGCATCAAAACATGCTTCTAAGTGGAAAAAAAAAAGTCCAAAATATATTGTTTTATCTCTGCAGCATTTACTTATCTCTATTACCACTAAGTGATTTTAAAGCAATTAAAATAAGCATGATCTTACTTAGATTTTGGTGTTTCAGAGTTGTTCATCTTGGCCCAGGTACTCCTGGTTCCACCTCCAGCACTGCAGGGGGGCAGGATCTTCTTTGTCTTGGATGAAGCATTCAGTGGCGATGACACTGGGACAGGGAAACTATTTGGGCTACTTCAAGCATAAGTATCTAGTGTTGTTGTAGACACTTTTGGATATGCTATTGGGCTACCATTTGCTCTCCTGGAAGGGCATAGATATTTTTCTTTCCCATATTTTTGTTGGCCAAATGTGGATACCTGAATAACCTCAGTGCTGTGTCTCATGAGACAACATGCTTACATTTAGGAAACTTGAGCTTTTTTCTGGTGGTAATTCATTGAAATTGATCCTACCCACACTCTTCCAATACCACAATTAATTTCAGTAGGAACAGTTGTAGGTTAGGCAGAATAATTCATTAGCTGACCCTCCATGAACACGGTAGACTCCAGGAGCTGTTATTAGTTTAGACTAGCAGTGGAACTCCGTTGACTACAATATTTTAGAGGGTTAAGTAAAAGCAAAAACTGAACCTTATTTCTCCAACATTGTAGCTGAATACAACTGTACTTATTCTACTGCTTGTTGAAATCATGTCCAGTAAACAAACTCAGTCAAGTTATTGCAGAAGTAAGTTTGAGTAGTGAAAATTTTCTGTTTCTGATATACAGAAGAAAGAAACATTTTATTTATTCATTTTAAAGATAATCCTCTTTAAATAATTAGTACATCTTCAACTTATTCAGGTCTATATTTTAGACTTCAATAGATGTCCAAAATTAAGATGAAAACTCTATCAAATAAAATGTTTATCAAATACAAGAGAATACAGTAATTCCCTGTTTACAATTTAATGTAACTAGATATGAAATGAGGTTCTAAATATTAAAAATCAATAATAGCATGATTTTATAATTGTTTTGTACTTCCTTTATCATCATGTAAGGAGACAAGCAGACAAAGATTTAGCCACAGCTTCTAGAGTAACTTCAATGAAGGTGATAGCAGAGTCAGTGGTTTGTAAAGCTGAGAGGGAGGCATTAAAAGATCAAACAGCAGTATCTCCTCACACTGCTTCTGCCAGATGGCTTCAATCCTTCCCTTCTTCAACTTCTGGTCAGATAGCTGAGCCAAAATTAAAAAATATACCAGATGCACTTTTCTGGATTATGTCCCATTTTATGTTCTCCTAATCAAGATGGGAAGAAGGATGAGGGAGAATAAGTCAGATATGTAGTGGCGTATACCCTTCTTAAAGAGAAAAAAAACAAAAATATATAAAAAAATTAAAAATTAAGCATTTAAGTGGAACACAGGAAGTACAAGAACTAATCACAGAAAGCATACACGAAAAAAATATTTTCAGTAGAAGATTAGCAAAGGAGATAAAAAAGAAGAAATATCCAGGCATAAGCTGGTACTAGAAAGGGAACAAGTGCCAGACAACTAGAAATGTATGGTACCCATGCTGGTACCAATTTCTGTAGTGAGACTAAAAGATGTGGAGCTGCTAGACTGAGTACAGAGGAGGAACATGAAAATGGTCACAGGGCTGGAGCACCTCTCCTGTGAAAGAAGCCTGAGAGAGTTGGGGTTGCTCAACCTGGAGAAGACAAGGCTCCAGGGAGACCTTATTATGACCTTTTAATACATAAAGATAGCTTATAAGAAAGATGGAGATAGACTTTACCTGTAGTAACAGAATGAGGATTAACGTTTCTCATCTGAAGGAAGGTAGGTTTATATTGGACATAAGGTAATTTTTTTTCTAATGGGAGTGATAAGACATTGGAACAACATGCCCAGATAAGTTGTGTGTGCACCATCATTGGAAATGTTCAAGACAAGGTTGAATGGAGCTTTAAGCAGCCTGATCTAGGGAAAGATATCCCTGTCCTTAGCAGGGGGATTGGTCTAGATGGTCTTTAAAGGTCCCTTCCAACCCAAACCATTCTATGATTCTATGAAGCAAGACTGAGTCATGCCTTCTAAAATATAATGTATCTCAATGAACATAGAGTTAGCTATCCCTTATCCAAAATACTGATTAACTTGAATTATGTATCTTTCCAACAATGCAGGTGCTACAAAATTTTCTGGGCAACATGGATCAGAAACAACTCAGCTTGAATCCAGGCAGACTGACTCCAGTTCAGTGCTTGCTATGCCAAATCCAAGGAGGTCTCTGAAAAAAAATTCTGTGAGTTCTCTAATTTTTTTTAAGGTGGAGTTTTACTGTTTCAGGTGTGATTGTTTTATACCACTTTGAGAAGACAGAAAGTTTAATCAAAGAAATAAAAACATCAACGACAGTATTTTTACATGATGCATTATACTTTCAGGTAAGTTGCAGCATATGCTTTCAGGGTAACAGATGGAAATATTTGAAGGTGTATTTGCAATTGCTTTCTTCATCTATCTAACTAGTTAAAACAATTATGATTATTGTTTAATGTACTTTATAGAATAAAAATAGAATGGGGTAATTATTCTTATTTTTTACTTTTTTCTTCCTTAATTACTTGCGATTTCTGAAAGACCAAATCTAATTTTGACTTCTTATTACTGGAAATGTGGCTCAGAATGTTCTGCAAATTTGACCACACAGTCTCATTCCATTTATTGCTGAGAATACCAGAATTGTTTGATTAATTGTTTTCAAAACTACTAAAAATTGCAAAACAGCAGACTATTTTTGAAATATAAATCTGTTGTTAATGACTTCTGTTAAAAATATTCTAGATTATGCCAGTGAAGTTACAAGCTAAGAGGGTATTCAATCAACTTTCATGCTGTGGAGTTAGGCCAATCTTAAATGGTCTGGAAATCTCAAGACACATCTTTTTCAAATAAGCCTGATTTTTTTTTTTTTTTTTTTTTTAACTGAGTAACTTCTATGTGTCATTTGAAAGTCACTCATCTTTGCAGGAGTCATTAAATGATTTTATATGGGTTTTTGTACTTCCTGCATCACAAAAATATTAAAATTTCTTTTTTTCCTATCTCATTTTTCAGTATACCCTGAATGCCATTTGTTCAAATTGGAAAAGGCTGTTCATAGACTGCAGTGAGCAGTACAGTATCTCTTTGTTCCTTTGGGAACTCATCTCAAACTTTGGGATAGCCACCTTTTACCCCACAGCATATCTCTTTCATAGACATTTTCTGTGTCACAGCCCTCTTCCTAAAACCATAGCCCCAAGCCATCAAACCCTTTGAAGAGAAAATAGACTTTGCATTCAACTCATCATGCTGAAGACAGTTGAGCCATACCACAGAAGACAGATTTGATGTGGTCATGAGAACTCAATGTGGCGACACAATGTCCTATTACAATCTGGAGATGTATCAAATGTTCCAGTATGCTCATCGGTTTTGCAACAACATAAAATATTTCTGTTTTGTTGAATAAAGTGAATATTTATTTTAAAGTCAAATACTTCAGAAATAAGTCAGGATTTCAAACTGAATTAGTGTAGTTATGAAAGACATGATTTGCAACTAGTTGGCAGCTGCTTTTAGTTAGAATTTTTTTAATCTCTGCAGCATAGAAATGTGCTTCCCATAGTTAACGGATGTATTATTGGCAAAGGACAATGAAATAAATTCTAGATTCTATTCATCCTCCACAGTGATATTCTTTATCATAAAAACAATTACTTCACTTGTTTCACTGCTGTCAGGATAAAAAAGGCCTCATTTGACCCTGTGCTACAGATGCATAGAGTGTTCTCCTGTAATGGAAGTTATTTCTTATTTCCTACCTTTGATCATTGTAAGTCAACCAACCGTATGAGGCCACGAACTCAGTGGTTACTTTAAATCACATCTTGAGATTTTTGCTTGGCAATAATTTCCACAGGATAGCAAAGCTTTTGTTTTTCTGTGAAAGTTATTACCAGTTTTTATGAGTCTGGGTGAAAGTTGTACAGAAGTTTTATTATACAGCTCTGCTAGAGAGGGCCAGATCCTTAGCATGGAAAAGTTTGGCATGCTTCACCAAGGCTAACTGGGCTGTGCAGATTAACATGAACAAAACCCAGAGATAATTCCTGGTTTAGGAAATAACTGTAAATTTAGCAACTTTTATAAGATCTTTGGTATCAGGAGTTCAGGCACACCTTCTAAATGAGAGAAATCAGACACTTCTATAAGTGACAAAATGAGAACATAGAGGGAGTTTTTAATCCTTCAAGTGGAGACATAAATATTTTTGCACTGGATTTCTATACTGAACTACTATTGCATATTTTAAGATGCTAATTGGATAACTTCCTTTAACATTGTATTAATTTGAAATGATTGTTACCATCGTGATTGCTTTAATTCTGACAATAAAGGTTTCAATTAGAAAAGAAACTTTTACAAGGCAGAAAAACACCTTTGTCAGCTATCAATTTAGTATCATAGCTTTGATTCTGATATTTAAAAACTCAAACAAAATCTCTCTTCTAGGCTTGAGAATGCAAAATTTTAGAGATGGCTGTGAACAACTGTGTATTGACTTAAGTGCTTATAAAATTTTATTATTTGCTATTTGCTAATCACTTTTTCTTTTAAGATTTCTTATTTCAAAGTTTGCTAAAAATTCTGATTGTGTCTTTCAGTGTGAGTACTGACCAGGTGTCTCTTATTTCTGCATATTTCTGTCATAAAAGAAATAAAAAGTAAATTCCTTGTCTCTTTCCTGTTTCTTTTATTTTCTCATTCAAGTCACTAATAATATTTGCAGAAGATGGGATTTGAAACAAAGACACAAAGACTATGGGGGAAAAATAAGTTTTGGTTAGTAAGAAAGGAAAAAATTTTGAGACAAACACTCCAAGTATATGGTCTCTGAGTGTCAGAGATTTTTAAGCTTAATTGTGAATGTGGAAGATTTGTTTTCCTGAAAAGAAAAAAAAGTCGGTATTTCCAGTATTCCCATTAGATTAACTTCTAACACTTCTCTCTGAATATCCATTATAATAATTATAATAACTAACCATAGTGGTTAACTATTGCACACACATCACAAACAAGCAGACGACTTATGCTGTGAATCCTGACTTCTGCAGTTTGGAAATAAGCATCTGAGTCTAGGTGAAAACTGGTTCAATCACTTTTTTCTTTAGTGTTTCCCGATGTTTAGCTTAGACTTTGTCCCTCAACAGGCTGGTAGTACCAAATCCCATACTGATGATCCTGGCTTTTTATTTTATTTTGTTAGTTCATTTAGTAACCCAGCACCGTAAATTCTTAGAAATAAGGTTGGAACTTTTACACATTTTATATTCCTCTGTATGTAAACTTTGTTTTGAAGTCCTTGTTGGAACTAAGGAAAAGAAAATTATATAGAAACCAGAAGTCATGTAATCCATATATTTGGTCGTGTCAGTTCTTACCCACAGCGTGGTTCAGACATCACTTTTAGACATGGTGATTCATTATCAGACAGAAACACATCCATCTGCATTAGTCTTTTTCTGCCCAGGTTTACTTCATATGAATATTGTTCATTGATCACTGTGGATTACAAGAGTTCCTTGTACTTTTCTGGGGTTCTGCTGAAAGCTTTTGAAATTATATTTGGCAAAATTTAGGAGGCAATTTACTCTAAAAGTGTGCTGCAACCCAATCACTATTTTGCTGTCAAAGCTCAATACTCTGCCTACCAGACAATAGAAATTTGGAGCAACAAGAGAATATTCCTAGTAGGTGCGATTGATCTTCTTTCTTATTCTGCAAATAATAACTAGTTCATTTTTAAGCTCCTTCTGTGAATTGAAGCAATTTGCTTCCTATTATTCATATGTTTTGTTCTATTTCCTCTTCAGGAGCTGTCACAATTCATAAGCAACCATGCTAACTAAAGCTTCCGAAGTCTTTACTGTAGTCATTACTGTCAGAGAGTCACATAAAGACAGTTTTGTGCAGCTGCAACCAGTTTCATGTAATTAAATTGATACTACGAAAAAAGGAGGGTTTTCCCCTGCTTTCTTTATTGTTAGGTGTATTTTAAGTAATTCAGGATTTCTCAGCATGAATAGATAGTAGATATGCTATGGACTTCAACCAACTTGTCCTTCCTGTAGAGCAGTAGGGAAGGAGTCCAGAAAATCCAGAATGAAAACTATATTCTTAACGCAGGAGAGACATGAGGCTTTAACTGAGCAGCTCTTTAACATGTGTTGCTTTCCCTTTTAGCACAAATAATGAAAGATAGTAAATATCCTACAGTAACATGTGCATAGGCTCAATGTGGTTTTCATATGAACAACAAAATAATCTAAAATATAAAATAACAAGCAAACACAGGAGACAAGAATATTTTTAAATTTTTCAGTCAGTCAATTTTTTACTTTCTTTTCTTTTTTTTTTTTTTAATGAAGACGAAAAAAGCACATGGCAGCATAAATCCACCAGAAAATTACTGTGATCATATTTTTACTGGAGATGGAGATGTCCTTCTAGATGCAATATATCTCGGCTATTGTATCAAGATGGTTTTACCTGCCAAAGTGTATTTTATTACATTACTGAAGGACATATGAAATTTGCAGGAACAGCACCACAATGTCAACCAATATTTCACCTAGGTTGGAATCAAATTTGGCAATGGTTATGCTCCAGAAAAAAAAATGCTTTTGCTGTGAAACGCCATTCCTGGAAGTCCAACTCCTAAGGAATCTCTGAGGAATGGCTACTCAGATGATGATGTCCACATGTTCAAAAGGGGTTTGGGTTGTTCAAGAGTTAATATGCTGACTGGATTACAAAAATATTCTCATTATCAAAGATTCTGATGGTCACAATCCAGATTATTTTGAGGCAATCACTAGGCAAATCACACACTATAAAAATTGAGATTTTTTTTCTTTTATTTTGAATACAAAAGAAAGTGACTATTCAATTGATTTTTGGAAGAGTTCATTGTGCCATGCAAATATGGTGGTATAATTATATTTTTCAAACTATGGCCTCCTCTAGCTAGGTCTAGACTAGACATTGGTAAGAATCACAGACCAAGTCTCCAGTCCAACACAATCACAATCATTTAGTCATATTTTTACAGTTAGTTATGTTTTTATTCTTCTTTCCCTTCTCTTTCTTTTTCTTTTCTTTTTTTCCCTGGCAAAATCTCCATCCTGTAAGCCATGTGTTTCACATCTGTTCTCACACAAAGTGGAAATTATCAGAGAAAATTATAATTTACCTTCTAAATGCTTTTCTTTTTCTTTTCACCTGCTATGCTTCCAGGCACATTTGACTTCCTCTCGTTATTATTCCTCAGGTCTACTGTGATATTCTGTCAATACCAAGCATACCAGCATGGCCTCCTGCCCCCTGACAGCAACCATCTAGAGCTCTAGAACTGCATGATAGGAGAACCCTTGTACTACACCAAATTAAAATTGTTTTTTAAAAAATATCTCTGTAATTTCAAGACATAAAAACTACTTTGAGCAACCTGGTCTAGTGGAAGGTGTCCCTGGAAACATGATCTCTGCACACAACTAATTGAGTCAACTTCTTTAGTATTTGCCAGAGTCAGGTTTCAAATAATGCAAAAGTAGCTAGTATCTTAACAAGTTTTTAATTTTTCAGATGAATAAAGGTCCATTCCAATCCCTTAGCATTCTATGATTCTATGAAATCAAACACGGTATTTTTGTTTTGTGGGAAAAAGGTAGGAAGATACAAGGCCCAGAAAAATTCTACTTTCCGCAGGTTGCAAATAGACTTAAAGATACTGCAGTTGGTCACTAAATTTCAAACAGTTCACAGTAATTGAACAACTGAGGTTATTTCTAATCTCAGAAATCTGGAGGTCTTCTGATCCAACTTCATGCACCTCAGTCAAAGTAGGCCTGACCTAGATTGGGGTTCTTGGCTGTAAACAGCTCAGCACACTCTGAGGAGGATTCAACTCAACACAAGCAATTTGATTAATTTTCCCCCATATCAGCATTTAGTGTCAGGGAAAATGCCTTAGGTACCTAAGAAATCTATATGGGGCTATGAGATCACTCACAGTACTGATGGGAATCTACCACTTCATGGAGCAGGAGCTGGGGGCCAGGCAGGATGCCTCAGCACAAGGGGCATGGGACATTAGTGAATGAACAAATGAGCCTTACCTTCCTAGATAAAAGTTACACACCTATGACTTCATAGGATTTTCTAAAGATTAGCATAGATCCTATGTAAGCTTAGATCCTTACTAAAATGTAAACGTATACACTGCATATGCTTAAATTTAGATATCTCAGTGTGTCTGAAATGGAAACTGAATTCCACCTAACTTTGAGAAGTCTGTACGGTATTGCACAGATATTCATTTTCCCATGTCAAACTACATAAAACAGTACGCATAAAATAGTAAGAAATTGAGCCCTGCATGTTTGGAAGAGGTAGGCCAAGAGCAAAAGGTTAAACCTGAAAACATCTCAGCTTTGGTATGAATCTAAACTTTAGATTCCATGCCTTCATTAATGCATAACTGCATTCTGATTGCCTGCCTGCTTCCATTTTCATTACCTATTCAATCTACAAGAAAACCACAGAAAGAAAGCTGTACACATAGTTACAAAGAATATTAACAGAGCAGCTTTTCTCATCTTGTGACATTACTATAACCAAGTATCATAAATATTTTAAGTTCCTGTTTTTAAGCTGAACTCTTACCACTGAGTACCAAGGACACAACTTCTCATCACAAATGTCCCAGTTTTTCTTTTGGTTGCCTTATTCCAAAAGTTGTAAGAACGGGGAGGTTCTATACTAACAAGGTACCTCAAAACATAAAAGAAAGTCTGTGCATATATTTTTAATGTCTTATTTTTAGATATTCCTATTGCTCGTAATGTTCCTGAGTATTCTTAGAAACACAATCTACCTTTATAATGAGCAGAGATTTGATCAGGTCACAGCTGGAGGTTAGCACATTAGGCTTTTACCCTAGATTCTGTACAAACACTGGTTTGCAGGAGATATGTTAGCAATTTTGAACTAGTTTTACTTTTGTCTCTGTTACTGGTAACACAGAATAGGCAACACAGGGCTTGTCAGCCTTCAGGAAGACTGCCAACCTTTCACTGTCGACAGAAAAGAAGACTGACTCAACATAACAAAGACATGCAACTTAAGGAAATGGGTGGCATTGTAAGATTTAAACAACAAAGCCTTACTGAAGTCCTCTAATTTTTATTAGCTCCTGAATTATACAGGGACAAACCTCTCCTCTTGCATCCAGGTAAAATTAAAATATTTGTTAAGTCAATTTAGTTCAGTCTTCACAAAGTATGAAACTGCTTTCCCAATTTTACTATGTGCATGCAACAGGGTTCAAAAATCCAGCCTTGTTACTCGTCCCTGAGCATCTTGAATGTTTAGCTTTAACACTCAATCGCTGGCCATCAGGAGAAATTGCCTGAGAGAAGGCTGCTTTATGGTGGCGTTCTGACATACACTTCAGCATGGGTGTCAATGAGAAAGACTTTCAGACTGCAAATATGATAAGAAACCAATGATCTACAGAAGAATACAGTCATTTACTGCTCCTAATTGTTGTAAACGCTGAAATTGTCATTGCAAAGCCTCTTGAATTACATCAATTTTTAAAATGGGTTATACCTTAGGAGGAAAACACTTAGAGACTAGAAACAAGCTAGAGCTGGGTGATATGATCCTTTAAGCAGACATATTATGATAGAGGTATATTTCCTCCAGCTACAGGCAGTTTTTTATACAGAGAAGTGAAAAGCAATAAGTCAGCCTGGGGAAGAATAAACTGTTGCAGGAATATATTAAGATCAACACACCCGACGGGTCTCTGTGAGCCTGCTAGCACCTTTTCCTTCCTGTTGGAGCAAGTAACATCTGTTTCTCAGGTAAGAGTGTGAAGAGAATGAGCACATGTAGCTATGCACAGAGACATGCAGGTGAAGGAAGTGATTTATTATATTTTAAACAGATTGCTTCTGCTGCAGAAACAAAAGAAAAGTCTGAATGTGCTTCCTTAAAATGATGTGTGTTTGATGCTTTTTTCCTTTTTTCTCTCTTTTTTTAATGACATGGAGGAAAACCTGGAGCAATTTTATTAAAGTATAATACAAAAATGCAGAGTACTGCAACATCTAATCAGAACAATGAATGAAAACAAACCTTATAAAAAAATATCATTAAGAAAGGAGCTCCACTTAATACTTAGCTTCACTTCTGAAGATCTTTTTCACTTCAAGGACTGTTTTCACCAAAAACATTTTTACCTGTTGTAAAGGACTTGCTCTTAGATTATTCAGATATATAGAGGTTGAGTAATCGGGGTGCATTCAATGGGGAGAAAAAATCGATCAGAAATCCACCGGAAACAAACCAGTTGTAGTGAAATTTTCTATAAATGTCTTCTTCTGAGATACCACTTCTGAAATTCTGTGTTCAGATGCCTGTCTCATCTCATGAAATGTAATTGCTGATCAAAAGCACAAACTGAAGTTTTAGACATTTTCAGTAATAAAATGCGTTTAAGTCAGCAAGGTTGCACCATGCAAAGGTACAGCTTAATATGAATAAAAGCAACAAAATCCAGCTGTCTCATTTTCCTTGAATCAAAAAGAAGGAAATTGTTGAATAACAAAATCTCATAAACTTCAAAACAAAGAGTTACAAAGTAAAATATTGAAATCATTCTCTGAAAATTATTTGAAATTGAATGATCTACCAAATAATTAAGCAGAAAAATCGAGTACAAGAATCAGGCACAATGGAGTCGAAATAACTAAAGATAGGCAATATATTTTAAAGAAGTCACACTAAACAAATTGATTAACTTTTTTTAGGAATTGAAAATACAAACTGTTAAACTGCTAAACATAATGCAGCAGGTGTAGTCAGCACTTGAACTTGAAGGCAGCGTTTGATACTGTACCCGCTGCTCTAAGTGGTTAAGACAATGTGATATCGACAGACAAATCCTCAGATGATTGAAAAACTGCTTACAAACTGAAGCTGTATGAAAAATGGTCCTTACATTAAGTATCAAGAAGCTGACAGATGAAATTTTAAAAGACTGCTAACATTAAATCCCCCCTTTCTTATAAAATAAATCACTAATGTGACGGGAGTGTGTAACAAAGTGTTCAAATACAAATACGACATGCCAATCAAAAAGATATGCACAGGTAAAGTGAGTTGTATTAATTCTTCAGTGGGACAGGCTCCAAGCAAATTATGTTTTGCCAAGGAAAATATGGACAACCAACCAAGGGTAGCCAGTGCTCTAGTTCTGAGAGAACTCAGCCTTAAAAAGACTCAGATTTGTTGTCTCTGTTCTAAATCAGCCATTGGAGGAACCAGCTCAGGAACATTTGTATATTTCAGGTCCTGATCTGGGCTGAAAATAAGGCATGATAATGGTTGTTTCAGTTCCACCTTCAGTCCGGAGTGTTGAATACACCCTCGAGGAAAATTTCATTGCCACAGTAAAGTTTTTGATGAATCAATATTTTCTGAGAACAGATATTTTGCTTAAAAATTCAAAGCTGTTCAAATAACTAGCTCCTACTAAACTACCTAATGAGGACAACAGGATTATAAACATGTTTAAAGTTGAACATGTATATAGTTAGCACTTGAATCTTCAATATGAAACAAATTGGTCATACATTTCAATCATATTTTGGAGCAGTGTCATTTCTACAAACTCTAGCAGCACAAACTCAAGAAAAAAATAATCACAAATCATAGATCACTCACTACAATTCTAGTTTTCAGATTTAGAAAAAATCAATAGCTTCTCCAAAACAACTTTTTGTCACTTGCACTTGGTGTGATGTTCTCATTAGAAACTTCTCATGAAATTTCTCTTTGGTTAATCAAAGAGAAAAATTGGTACTTCATAGTCATCTCATTGATCCATCAGCTCAAAAACAATTACCTATATTGATATTTTGTGTATTCTAGAGTTCATTGACCTGTTTATTCTTCTATTCTGGTTATGCTCAGCATGTTCTTTTATTTTTTTCACACTGGTGACAGAGAATTCATCATTATCTATGGACAAACTCAACCACGGACACAAATTAAAGCTGACTTTACCAGAACAAGTCATTAATCTACCTGTTTTTACCATTTTGTTCAGACTGAAATGATGATCTGATTTTCTAATAAAAATTTTCACCATTGGTTTAAAAAACCCTCTTAATTTATTAACCAAATTTGTGAAACAAATCTTCTCTTCTACTTTCTTTCTCAACTAGCAACAGGCAACATCATTTAGTCTGCTCTATAGCCCCATAATTTCATCAGCATGTTCATCATGAGCCTTTCCTCAGGTTCAGCATCTAGCATATGTCTCTCCTCAGAAATCCTGCTCTCATGAAAGGCTCTCACCATCGCTACCAGAACAGATATTTCTTTGTCTCTATAAAATATACTTATGCTACACCCACTTCAGCCAAGTAAAATTTTTTTTGTAAATTGTCATGTTAAAACACCACAACTTTTTTATCGACCTTATAGTTCAGGGTGTCCAAAGTTGCTTGGGCTTGCCCTGCTATAAATGGGGTTTAGTCTGTTTTACCTCTAATAACTATTAACAGCAATTAAGTAACTACTGTCTAGCTCTTCTGGTGTAGTTATGAAAATGAAATGTATGGTAAAAGTCTAACAAAGCTAGATATTTACTCAAAAAATGGCAACCCTTTATGTTAATTGAAGAGTGTCAGCTGTCATGCAACTCTTAAATTTTACTTGGGATCAGTGGAAAGAAGTTGTCTGTATTAAGACCTATCACTGGAGTCAAGTAGACTGAATACTGCAGTGTTGATGTTATTGTACCTGTACTACTAATAATATCTATAGTATTTTTTGTTGCAATAATAACACTTTAATTGGTCTGTAGGCATGATGAGCTCCCTTTCACATATCACAAGCCTTTCAGTGTAACACAATAACTAACTGGAATATTTCTGCTAAAATCAATGTCCCTACCTCCCTTAAATTATAGTTTGAACTACATCAGTGCTCTCTACATTTCTTGATTCATACTTCACCCTCTCTCTCATCGGGAGTAATGACCTGTTCTTGTCTTTGCTCCTCAAATCATTTCTTATATGTACACTGTGATTTAGTAACAGGATGTACAGCCTTATTCTCTATATAATTCCAAAGATTTTCACCTTCTCAATAGCTGTAGGAAAAATTATTAATGTATTCATCTCACTCCATATTTTTTCTTCAGGCATAGTAAGAATACTGCCTAGCAATAGCTAAATCTTCTTAATCCGTCTTTAAAACACTCGGGTTTTTTTTGTTCTGAAACACACTAGAATTTTCAGTTCTACCTAGCTGGTTTATCAGCACCATTGTCTGTCGGAATATTATGTTCTGCTTTTCAGTCTGTATCAACAGGTTAACTTATATCTATCTTGTAAGCTGCCTTAATGAGGACTATCTATTGTTGTGGTTGTTAAAGACCTCCAGAGTCCTAGTCAGTACTTCTTGTTTCTATCCCCTATACCTCTATACTACATGCCATACCTGTGTTTCTGCCATTGATAAAAGGTGCTGACCCCTGACCCTCAGGCCAAGTGACATCAATTGTGTTACATACACACAGCCTAAAGGTACTCTCTGCTAGATCACACCAGGGGGCTTGTTTTACTTCTATGAAATAGAGCAAGGAGTGAATACTTTAGGTAAGGTCAGGAACCAGACAGGAACTTGAGATTATTTCCTGGCTCTTCTATTCTTTAAAATACAGATGCAGCCTCTAATATGTTAGAATTAAAAATTACAGTAACGTGAAAGGTGGATTTATGGGAACCGTTTATTTCCCTTTTCAAGAAGACGCTACTTCTGCTCTGTCCTTTGTAGAGTGGAAGCTGGGAAATAACCCATGAAATAGCTCTACTATCTCCTAAATTCACCTCAACATATTCACTTTTTCCTTCCCATGATCACTTGGCTTCCGAGTTCAAAAATATGTATAGGAAATTTAGTGATATCACTTGTTGCTGCAAACTTGTATCTGTTAACACATATCTATATCTATATCTATATCTATAAACAATTTTTAAAACAGTATTCAACAGGATGGTTGCTTCATAATGCAAGAAATAATTTTTATAGTTTCAGCAAAGATGAACATAATTCAAAATATTCTGGTGAAACACACAGGTGAACAGAGGTTAATCACAACAGTAAGGGCTTAAACAGCTAAGTATTCATTCAGAGAAACATATCTTTGCATTTAAAAGATTTTGAATTTAAATGTAATTTACCCTTCTAGGAGCCATTATGGGTTTAGTTTGTTTTTAAATGACTTCCCAGAAAGCAGTTAAGAAGGAGCAAGAAGCAAGACTGGAGCACCGAACAAATTGTTCAGATATTACTCTTTCAATTACAATTTAAGAGTACAGCAATTTAATGGATATAAAGAAAAGAACCGCAGAATTCAATGGTGATACCTTCCTGCAAACATTCCAGTAAAGCCTCTGAACCATTAACATAAAAAGGCCATTCAAGTCATATCATGTTAAATATGTATTATACAAAAAAGGATGAAGAAAAAAATGCTGTTCTGAGTCCATCCTTAATCCCACTTATTTTGTAAAATACAGTGCAATAAAGCAAGAAAGTCATGTTCTGAATTATTTCTTCAGCAGTCTACAGACTTTTATAAAACAATACTTCTTTTGGAAAACTCCATCCTTCCAAGTTATTTTAATCTTATTGGAACTGTTTGTTTCATTTGAATTTGAAAAAAACTTCTGAAAAACTCTACACGTGGCATTGCATACCATTCCTGAACCCTTTCAAGGGGGTAATGGAAACTTCAACGAGAGGAATTAGACAGGAGTCATACAGAGCTACACAGGGTCTTCTTGTTATTAGGCTAACCTGCGATACTGATTATTACAAATAATCACCACTCCAGGAGACAAGTCCAAAGGAACAACAAGAAGAAATTAACACAGAGTCAGGATATGTACCCTCTCTAAAAGCAATGATCACCTCATTATTTTGATATCTTACATTTCCTCTTGAAAAGTTCTATATAAGTGTAAGTTTTGTGGAAAATTTGTATTTGCTTCAAGTTTACATGTGTACCTGGTGTTGTCAATGGATAGGGTTAGGGGCAGAGTGGGTAAAAATCTGAATCTCACAGCTTTTCCTCTTAGACTGTGTGATGACCTTGCACATAAGTAAAGAACAAATTTTCCCCTCAAGAAAGTATGCAGAATTGTTCAAAATCATCACATCCCTGATGTAAGCATATCTAGCAGAACTATATCGATACTGACCTTGACTCACTGACCTCTTCTGGACGTCTGTGTGATTGTACAAACACAGATTTTGTGCTCTAATGAAATATATAAAAATTTATGACAACAAAAGACTACACTGCTGTTTTAAAACTAGCTGAAAGAACATTTACAGAAGAAAGTTTTATTTTTACATAATTAGTTAGACTTGAGCAAAGCAAAAGTAGAGGCTTGGAAATGCAGATCAGAGTTTTCCAGTTAACATATGGTCTGACAATAAGATTTTCAGTTTAATGATCAGCTCAGGTCTCTTCACCACTAGCAACTCCCTCCACTGCACAGAGGCCAGAAGTGAGTCAAAACTGGCTTTGTCTTAGTTAAAGCATCAACTTACCATTTAAATTTAAAGTGAGAAACACTAAAAAGAAATTTAAAAGCACATGTGAGACAGCTCAAGTAGCTAAAGTGCTGCTAAATGGCTTGCTGGATGAGGTTAGCTCCTGTTTTTATATTCTGGAAGAGCATGAGCAGTAACTAAGGGCATTGATTAACATGCGAGAAGATTTATCTCCTTTGTCCTACTTTACATGCTAGTCCCCAAGCCATCTCTGAGCATACATGAGCTTTTCAGCTTTACAAATTATTCTGGCTATTGCTCTGTGATTATGCATGTGTCCTATGCATCATAAAAAGTCAGAAGTACTTAAACCTCTGAACGTGCAACAGTGCACTCTTCCACTCTAAATGTACTAAAATCAACTTTCATTATCATGTTTCTTTTGACCATCACAGGTTCAAAATGTTTTCTTCCTACAGGGATCAGGAATAAGCTACAATCCCTCTTTGGTAATATGCACGCTAGATCTTAATCATCTGTTTATACAGACATTTCCTCTTTACAAATAAATGTAGAGTGAAACAGAATAAATATTCATTTAAAACCCAAATGTTTATGTTTTGGGAAATGCCTGTTTACCAGAAATTCTTCAAAAAGAATGATGTTCTCCAGCTGCAGGGAAGGTTTCCATTAAAATGCTTTTATATTCATTGGCTTCACTACTATAGCTGAGTGACCCTCAGTTGGGTAATGAGTGAGTTATGGTTTCAGGTTGCACCAAATCCTTCCTTCTATCAGTAACAGGAAGGCTGTGGTGGTGTAAATTAACTGGTTAGCTGATGAAAGGGCACAATAATACCACAAGGAATGCAAAATCTGTTATCTCTACATACAATGTAATGATGGATGTTTCCTTCAGTAAAAGATTTCTTTCTAAGAAAAAAACATCTTATGGGATGCACAAGAGTACAGCAGCATGCAAGATAAGAATTGCACTTCCTAACGCCTTTGCACGGTTTTCCCTGACAGCAGCCTAGACACAAGTCCACAGCTCAGCCAGGCTCACAGCAATACCATGGGCTGGTCATTCACAGCACATGACTTTCATAGAGCAGTTTTCTACAGAGGCTGACTTGCCAGATAGTTGAATCACTGCTTACTACTTTATGACTACCCCCACCATCCTGAAGGAGGCTAATATGCAGAAAGCATCTGTCACATCGTGGTTGTTCAGCAAATTTGGAGGGAGACTAAAACTAAGCCACATGTCTCATGGAATATGCTTGCTGTTTCTCCTGTATGGGCCTACCTGAGACTCCAACTCTACCTCTTCGAATTCCTTTATCTTTCTCTAAACCTACCACAGATGGAATATCTCCCTTTTCCACCCATCATTTATGCTCTAATGTCTTCTGAACATCCCAACATGCATAGTTTCTTACTGACTGAAGTCATCTCCGGGACTGTCTCATACTTTTCCTCCTTATCTGAGGACCAACGCAGTTGGTTGTGAAGTATGCCAGACTCACATATGTGATCTAGCATGACGCCAAAACCTGGAATCCATTTGATGACTTAAATTATTTATTGTTGTTAAAATATTTAACCGGTCTCGTAGATAATATTTGGCATATTTCCTGAAAGGGTTATGGTAAAGGTATTCTTAAAGCATGTAAATTACTAATGATAATTTATAAAGGACTGATTAGTGAACCCTTCATATTACTCTTCAGGAAGGAAGGAAGGAAGTCAGCTTTTCCAATTCAAACCAAGATTAGAAACATGCAGAAAAAAATTAATAATAAATACGTATATTCTTCCTCTGGCACAGCAAGAAAAGAAAAGTGAAAACAGGCACTCTTTCCAGCCAAATGATGAGGAATTCATAGCTATTTTACTTCATAGCAGAACCAAACTCAGGTACACTTCAAGTAGTGATGAACTGACTTTTTTGAGCTACATACGAGTGAAGGAGAAAATCACACAATAGTCAAAGTAGAAATGAAAATAACTTTGTGAAATGCTTCTGATTACTTGTTTGCTATGAAGAAGTAAAATAACAAGCTACAAAATATATGAGCAATGCATGATTGTATCAGAAACTGACTTTTTTTACTTACCACTGATTAGCAGTACCTTAATCCTAATGAAATCATTAAGGACACTATTCAGGGAAACCATTCATAGTGGGTAGTTCTCACTGTAAGATGTTATGTTTTTTTCATTTAACATAACAATTATAAGATAAATTCCTCAAGCAATAAACTCAGGTTTGATTTTCTTCAATTTTTCTTTAGCTATTTTATCTCAAGGTCATTTACATTAATTCACATCCTTCATATTACAAGATGTCATTTAATGCCTAAAACCCAGCAATCTTCTGACTACCCTTACACCCATTCTAATCCAAACTGTGAACTGTTCTTTTTTTATAAATCCCTCCACTCTTCTATCCATAATGTCATTTTAGTAGTCTCTCTTGAGACATACTTCCTATTGTTATTATGAGAATTTCTCCCTCTCCTTTTACAATATTTCTAATTAAATACATTTTGATGAAAAAGAAAAGGTTTGTCAAGAATTTTGACTTTACTAAAAACGTTTGGTTTGCCATAGAAAATATGCATGTGGTCCCGTATTCAGTTCATCCCAGAAATGTCAATCTAGACTTAATTCATACGTAAGAGTCTGGGTTGAAAGTGAACCCCCTTTTTTGTGTCCAATCCCCAGAGAAAAACAGTCAATTAAGGCTCACAAATGATTAGGGCAGATATGAAAGGTGAGGATTCATCAAATGCTGTTCTTACACAGACATGGGACAGGGGAGGAATCAGAAATATTCACTGAGCAAAGCTTTGGTCATTCCTCCCACTCTCCTGCTTTTCCAAGAACAGAGGCATCATCTCCTTGACAAAGCCAGAGTTATCAGAAAAGTTGATCAGAAACAACAAAGGTCTGGCAATTAGGGTGAACAAACTATTGACACTGATTCTCTCTACCCCTACTCCTCATCAGGTGCTGTCTCTGGCTGGGCTTCCTTCTGTAGATTAACTGTTCTCTGTCAAAAGAGGGCTAGTTCCAAATTCTCCTCCTAAACTAACAACTGTGAGTAGAGCCATAGCACAGGGTCAGGGTCAGGGCAAGGTGGACATGGCAGCAGGGGATAGGGTTTAGGCTTCAGGCTTCATCTATTCTAAACAGACAGTTTGGACAGTTCTCAAAAGGGGAAGAAACCGTCACATGGATTAGTACTGGGGAGTTGCTGCTCAGTGAGCAGCAGAGGAAAAAAAAACTGTTAAGGTGTAAGCAGCTGTAGCACAAGTGGGTTTGTTTTCTTTGCTTGATTTGTTTATTTTTCTATGGTCCCCTCTGTCTTGACCTCCTTGCTACAGAGCTACGTGGTCTGTCTTTATGGGAAGTCTAGTCATATGAAGAGGCCTACTTTAAGTGACCACCCAAGAGACTAGCAAATCAAATTCCCTTTTAAGAACCGTGTTTTATATAAAGACAAAACCAAAATGTCCTTGGAATCCATGACGTTGTCTCTTTAAAATAATTTTGTAGTACCAAGCAAATTTCATATTTCAGTTAAAATTTAATTGAACTGTGTGGCTGTATAAGCAAAAGCTGAAAAAGATTTTTGAAAGGGGATTACTAGAATAATTTTTCCAGAAAATGTTGTTTCCTAATAACTGAACTTTTCCCTATGGTATAGCAGACACATACCCTCAAAACAGAAGTACTCAAAGCTGTGGGCAATTGTAGAAATTTTCAGTCAACACAAATGATGACTATACTTGACAGGAAAACTTTTCAGCCAAACATGTCAACTGCTGAAGTCTAACAAAGTTAAGAATTCTACTGAAAATTCCTTTGTATATTTAAAATATTCTTTCTTAGATCCAAGCTATTTGTTTACCAGAGAAAATAGAGCAGGTCTGGTTCCTCTTCAGCAAGTGTGGATATATTGCATGTCCTGTGTGAAAGAAAATAAAACCTTCCTGTCTTAAATCCTCAGATTTGAAAAATTAATAGTTTAACAATACAGAACATAAAGAAAAGAAGACACAAAATGTTATGTTGCTATTTTAGGTAAAGAGGTAAGTACTGAGCATAAATGCTACCTGCTGGAAATTAATGCTAACCAGTTTGTTATTTCCTTTTGAGGAAATATTCATTCTTTCAAAAGGCATTTGTGGTATAGAAAAAACTTATCATACTCCTAAAATGTAAATGTTTCTACTGCCCCACTCAAAAACATTCTCTGAATAGTCTGTGCTCATTAAGTCTAAACTTTTACTACTCATAAGAGTGCTTCCTACAGGAATGGCTGTTTTTCATGGGACACCTGAAGTCCTGTGATTTTGGTTCTTTACTGTGATCTATGACATTTTTTTCTGCTAATTCTTGGGGACAATACTTGCTGGAGAATGTCCCTCAAATACCCTTTACTATTATGTCCTTTTCTTTATTCTTTTACATATTACAAATTGGCATTCCAAGTGGGCTCCTTCCTGATCTCTATTTCATGGGAGGGGCAGAGATTGCAATCAAATAAATGCAAATTACTTCAGCTGCCTGGCTACACTTTGAGGCTATCAGCTCTAAATGATCACTCGTGTGTGGCTTGTGCTCCCAGCAATAGGTAAAATGCATCTGTAAGGTCGTGTACTAACAATTCTTGTGAAGAGCACGGTAGTCATTGGAGCCATGCCTGAAAATATGAAGCAAATTCTTTGTGATTATATCTCCAACCTATTTGTAAGGATCCAGAACAATCAGTAAATTTTCGGTGCCCACTGTTCCTGGATAATCTGTGTTAAAGGAGCTGGGGTAAACAAAGCAATGACAAAAAGAAAATATAAGATGCCTCTTTTTCACTGTTAATTTTTAATGTACTCCCTCCAATTGTTTTTCTTTTAACTTATATTCAATTTCTTGCTATTAGACTTAATAACGAATTATGAAATCTAGTTGCTTTTAGGAAGGTTTTCTTAGACTGAGATCAATTACTCCCTTTGCATACTACACATTTACTGTAAGTGCTTTCCAGCCTAGACCCCAGAGAAAGGTAGCTCAGTTACTGTGGAGACCTAAATGCATTCAGGAAAGGGATTAGGTGATGATTGGTACAGACAGTCAATTAGTACTTCAAAGGGAATCTGACTCCTTGTTTTATACACACAGAACATGGGATAAAAGATTCTAGTTTGATGTCTTGTAATCTCTGTTGCTTCAGCGTTGACCAGGACAGCATGATATTGGAAGATTTCTCGGAAGTTAAAAGAGTCCCACATTGGTTCCTAATGAAATGGAAGCATTAAGAGAAACATTGACATTGTGTGATTGGCACTAGTTTTCCTAAAGTATTTCAGGCTGCAGTGATTCTCTGGGACTCTGTCTGTTCAAGTCAAAAGTATTTTTAATCTCTGTGATGTGCTGATCAAACCTTGAACTGTCAGGTCAAATTATTTCCACAAAACCAGTTCTATTTATGATTAATTAAAATTTCTTCTTGATTGCATACAGTCCTTTCTAATGTATAATCCCTTCATTGTGTAGGGATTCAGAGTTCGGGCCCAATCCCTAAAATAAAAAGCAAATTATTTCAGTGCGTGTTATGCCTATGCTGAGATGTATTAAGTCCAACCATTTGATAAAGGAAACAAAAGGCAGAAAACTAAGCTGATAACAAGTAAACCAATATACTGTAAAGGAAGAGTTTGATTCATGGTGACTATATAACTACAAAGCCATTATGTACATTGGATTAAAAGTTTTGCCCTTTAAAGGACTGACTGTATGTCACCTTTGTAATGGACTGAGTGTTGTGGATATGTTTTCAAGTTCTGGTCTCCATTCTTGTCAAAGTAACAAAACATCAGATTAGTATGTAATTGCAAACAACAATATTCATGAAAATATTCTGTCTTTTATATATGGTACATACTGTTTTTTGTTAAAACAAGGAATATAAACAATGGCTAAAATTATTTGAGTATATGACAGTAAAAATATATTATCCATTATTTTTATTATTGATAAATTATTTTTAAATTTTCATTTCTTTTACTCTTCCTTCTTCTTTCTTCATACACTTTGTATTCTGCTTTTTCTTCTTCTTATTCTCTTTCTCCTCCTGATAAAAATTTCAAAGTTCTTTCTTTACTTATATTAATTATTTCTTACACCTAATTGTTCTGTCCCTTGTCTGAGATACAAAAAAGGGAATTCCTGCACAAATGAGACTAAGGAAAAAAAAGAGAGAGCACGAGCTAGGATGGATATTTAGAGCCATTCAAATTCAAAAATTCAATTGCAGTATCTAATTAAGGAGTTGAGGAGTACCAGGTTTATCTCACCTAACTTTAAACAACTAAAATTTAGATGTCTGTATGTGAGTCACTTGTTGTGTATGAAAAAAATTTACAGGCAATGGAAGAAATAAGCACTCCTAGAGAATGATTTTGCAGACCTATTTTAGATATGTGTATTAGAATGAAAGGATTGATCTCTGAAGTGTTAAATCATCTGTATTTGATCAGCTACATCTGTTATGAATATGAGAGAGTTTAAATGGGTTTTATTCTCTTGGAGTGGCCTGCACTTCTGGAGCGGCCTGCACTCCAAAACCACGTGTTCTCTCTCTGGTTCTTTAGTTATGATCGATCGGGATTATTACAGCATGGATAGATTTATTGTAATAGTCACAAGAAAGCACATATGAGACCAGAATTTAAGCAAAACTTCTTACTACACAGGATAAACAAAAAGATACTACCAGTAGAATAAGTAGTGCACAATAATAAAAGGTACCTATAGCGAAGAAATAGTAAGGTTAGGAATTAATGTGATTTACCAATTCCTTTCTCTCAACTTCTAGAAGAGAAGCACAGAAACAACATACTTGATGTCTAAAGTATGTCGGAGAGAACAGTTTGTGCACTTCAAGAAGTAACCAAACTGTTGTGTGATTTTTGAAGCTTACAGTGGTCTTTTATATCATAAAATCCTTGTGTCTGTCAGTCACTTATCTTAGATATTCTGTCTTCCCAGCACAGAGCTCATCAGCTGGCATCAAGAACTTTAGGGGAAGATCTTCCCCTAATCTATGTATCAGCAGATAAGATTTAGCGGGGGAGGGGGGAGGGGGGAAGTTATTACACGGTCCTGCCACAACATTCTATCAGAATCTGATTATCATTAGGTTCATATATGGTACATGAAGTTCAGTAAATTACACACAAGTGTAATTTAACTTACCTATTTTTTGAACTGCCTTCAGCACAGACTACTCACTTTCTGACTTGCTTGTCAGAGAAACCTACAGCAGTGTTTTCATTTGCCTTTGTTTCCTATTTTGTGTACAGAATCCAAGAGATTTTTTAGTAACTGCAGATATAGTGATAATATAGTGATGGCAGATTGCTCACAGGAATTTTTAATAGTATGATTAAACAAAAATCTGTATTAAGAAAATGCATTATCGACTGCTTATTCACTGGGTATCCCTTAACTTAGAACAATAAGGGAAATATTTATTTCTCATCCTATTTGAAAACCAGATGAGAAATTTTCATAGGTTTGACACTGTTTTGCTCTGAGCATATAACCTCTGTTGATACTGATCTGCTATGATGTCTGTGTATTTCTATCAACATTTCCAGCTCACTTATACAGGTTTTCTTCCTTTGAATCTATGTGAAAGGTTTCTTCCTTTTTAGTTCACAGTTCACCAACATGACATCTTCGCAGTTTCCGTGTCTTCATATGCATATTTTCCAGTCTAGCCCAGGGGAAACTATTCCTCAGTGTAACAGCCAGAGTGATACTATGGCACAGATAATGTTGTAAGAACTATACCCTAGAACGCCCAGGAGTGGAATAGAGTTTTTGATGCTTTCTGGGTTTCAGTTACAGTGTCACACTGTGGCTGCATTATGTTTCTGGGTTTTGTTTCTGTCACTATGTAACAGTATAACTTGGAATTTTAATTGCTCCCAAATCCTACCATTACCTATATCCAGTGCCAGTGCTGTGATAGTACTGTGATACCATGTTCTAAAGAGCAGAAAGAAATAAGCATCTTTTCACTGATGAAAAGCTAAAATGTGCATCAACACTTCTCTTGAGATACTGAGCTCAAATCACAAAGAAATTTACCTAAAAGATAGCACTCACTATACAACTTAGAAACAATTCTTGAAGTACACTGTGCAACTAGCTCTCAGAATGGCTATGGAAGCTAAAGAGCTATCTAACTTTCAGTAGATTCACTTCCATCTGTGACAAATGTGATTTTGTTTCTCTTTCATCCTCATTTGTTTAATGCAGATTCATGTCTACTGAAAGAAAAAAACAATAAAGGTACCCAAATGTTTAACCAAACTGCTGCTAAACCAGCAGTTTTGTCTGTGGCTTTAAAATGAAAAGGCATATTGAAATAAATCAAAAAGTAATTCCTGAGATATTAGCAAAAAAATTTATCGGGGTAGAAAAATTAGAAAGCCATACTTCAGCTAATTTGAGTCCTGATTCAAGGATAAAAGAGGAATATAAATTGAGGCAACTGTATCTGACCCATGAAAAAGAATGAACACTTTTAGTGACAACACTTGGATTAAAAAATATTTCTATAAAGTTTGAAAATTCCCCAAACCTAAAGGTCTTCGTATAATTGTGAAACTACTGACACTTTCACATATAATCCAGCAAAAATATTTTTGGTTACATGTTAATTCTGCTAAGATTTGTGCCCAAATTTCTCATATTGGTCTGATGAATCAAGATAAATCTGTTTCCCACAGCTCTTACAGGAGCTACACCACAGATAAGCAATACAGCAATATCACATCAGTATCTGTAGGCCTACACCCTCATGGAGAATACTACATAAACACTCATACTATAGTGCTGTTGTGGTACCAGTATCATCTTTCATCTTTCATGAACACACACAGGACAACCAGTCCCCCTTCTCTGCTTCCAATCCCTGCAAATAAAATCTGTGCTGCTAAAATACTACAGCCTAGGGAAGAAGGTGCATAGTTAACCAAACTACCACACCAGAGTCCTCTGTCCCTTCTCTGCCTTGGACTGTTCACTTCCAAAAGCAATATGGACAAGATAGCATGAAAATGATTAAACCTATTAATAAATCAGTCTCTTTAAATGTGTCTACATTTACCTACTTATGCCTATTTTGTTCTGGTTCTGGTTCTCTTTACAGGGCACATATGGAAACATAGTTTTATCAAATTGTCTGTACTTCTTATCTTTTTAATGCCTCTGAAGATATTCAAAAGTCATCTGGATACAATCCTGAGTAACAGTGCTCTTGGGGACCCTGCCTGAGCAGGGAGATGTACTAGATGACCTTCAGTGATCCCTTCCAACTTTACCTGTTCTATGATCCTGTGATTCCATAACACAGAGATAAAAGTGCCCAAACGTCAGCTCACAATGAAACTGGGGCCTGACTGGGGTGTGTGTGTGTGTGTACAACCACTCCTGCTAGGCAGGAAATCCTAAATCCTAGCTGATCTAGTAATTAAACTAATTTAAGAGGATTGTAGTCCTAAACTTTTTCCCAAGTATGAAGCAGTTTTAAGCCGGAGTTTTCATCTGAGAAATAAATCATGCTGAGATGTTCCAAAGCGTGATTTCATAAAATGCCTGAGATGACTGCTTCTTCATACAGGCTTTGTTAAATGTTGCTCTCCTAACAGGATTTCACTCTTGATAGTATTTAGGGACAGGATTTATTTCAATGTGAATTCTGCCTGTGTAATACACTTCTCGGTTCAGTCAGTTGTTCTGAATTGACTGTTTCCTCCTTATCTGGGTACACGTTCTGAACAGGATCAGAAGCTCAGTTTCTGATGCTGTCATTAACTCATAAAACACAAGGGTTGAAGGATCATTTGCTCTTCTGCCACAGACCTCTATGCCTAGCAACATTCACATCATCCAACCAATGATATCAACATCATGGCAGTAAGAATCCTGTTGGATAGTTTAAGAAAAGTTTTTCACTTCTCATACAAAGATCCTACATAAAAAGGGAGATGTCAGAGAAGCATTTTTCTTCTCATCATTTCAGTCTTCCGTTTCCCAAAACTGCATAAGAAGTTGTGCAGCATCCTGATCTTATAGTATCATTAGGAATGTCACTCTCTTGTAAAGTATACTCCCACATTAACTCTCATGAGTTCTTCACTGTCCTGCAACCTTTGACTATAGTCTTCATATCAACTAATGTTTGTAGGATGACTAATAGCAGTAAATTAATTAGATATATTATTAGATAAAATTGGGTTTATCCCCTCCATCCCCAAAAAAGCCAGCACAGTTTAATGGAAAATATGCTAGGCAGTTTTATGGAAAAGATACAAAAATCATCATGCAAAATACATTTAATTTTTTAATCCAATTAGCATGTCAAATCGATTTGTGTTGAAAGCACAAGCAGGCAGACTAGGAGCTCTGGTTTACTTTCTGAATTATTTGCAGTATTTCTTTGTTCTCCATGGGCTTTGTTGCAAAGATACCAGCTCTAGCTCCACGCAAGCTAACAGTGAAAACTAGGGAAAAGCACACTGCAGCAACATCTCTTCTGGCTCTGCATAAGAAATTTATTTTTTTTACTTCATTTACGCTGCCCGAGTCTGAATTAATTTGAGGGTCTCAAAACTGCGCTACATTCTGTGGTGGATATGACCTTAAACATGTAAATACATTTCTATTTTTTAGTCCTAACCTTCAGTTGTCCTGTTATTCATGATATCCTTGGTTAGACCACTGAGCACTTGAATTACCATTTTTTTCCTGGTGGCCATATCTATAGCAGTCTGAACTGCTGAACTGTTCAGAATCAAGTCCCAACTGGGTTAACAAAACAGACATTTCTGTGAATTGCACAATTTTATAAATGAATCTATGACCACTCACATGTCCAATACAAGAAAACCACTAGAGACTGCTCAAGAAAGAGGCTAGCAAATTTAAATCCCCAGAACACGTGAAGAATTTCTTCCACTTGGAACTGGGACTAGAAATGTTAGCATGGAGTACTTGTCTGTTGAAATTTGCTGACCTGTCGTAAGTAAAAATCTTTTTTGTGAGATGGTTCCCTGTGGATGGGACCTCATAACACACAGGCAGGGGTCCAACACGCACTTCAGCTGAACTCCTGTGTTTACATATCCAGTTGTTCCTACTTCCTTGGCATGTATCTTTGCAGACTTTAACACTTGCATGCCTTGTATCCAAGTTAGGGATCCCAGTATGTTGATGTTATAGGGCAGATGGCATATTCCCTTGGTTAGTTCCCAGGACATCAGGGTCTCCATGCTGCATAGCACCTAATGAAGCTGGAACCTGTGATGTCTGTGAGCAATAGAATCCTATAACCTGATAGGCAGAATCTCACAGGCAATATACTCCAGCTTACTGCACAAACAATCACCTCTCTTTAGCCTAGTCTGTTTCTCTTTGCAGACACATAGTGGTGGGGCCTTCTTCCCATGCAGATTAAAATGATCCCTGGTTCCAAAAGGTAAGAAGACTGACTTTTTGACAGAATAAATTTTTTTTCCTCTATAGATGTTCTTGACCACTCTGTTGACTGGGGTGTGTATGTGACCAAAGTAAAGATTCCTGCCTCCCTCAGTGCTGACTTTAATTAATTTTCTTTAATTCCAGTACAGCTCAGGCTCAACCTCTTCTGGCTGGCGTGCTTAACCCTGTATCTTATGTTAAAAGATAAGCTCCAAGTGCTCTTATCCATATATCTTATAATAGTGTTTTGGATGAAATTCACAAACAGCCCCCAAGTGGACATACTCCCTGGCATTTCCTTTTGTTTTCCAGCACTGAGCAAAGAGGTAGGCACTTAAACAAGATGGGATGCAGCCTGAAATAGAGTCTTTGTATCTTTATCAGACCCAAAAAGTCACTGACATCGTGTTGTGTTGTAATTCAAGAAAAAACTCATTCTCTAAAAACTTCAGTGTCTCTTGTATGTTAATTTTGGTATGAAAATCGTGAAAGCTGGCCAACATCTCAACACAGGGGGCTTTATTTTCTGCATGCACCTGTTACCATGGCATCATTACTGTTAATACACTTTGTTGTTCTTTTGTAATAGTAGGGCCACATATTTTGAGGTCCTACAGAGTTTGGGTTTTCTTGTTTGTTTTTTTGTTTGTTTGTTCTGGTTTGGGTTTTGTTGTTGTTTGGTTTTGTGTTTGTTTTGTTTTGTTTTGCTGAGTCATATCTTTGTTACTAAAAAACAGGGTTTTTTCCTCTTCTGTACTTGAAACATTGCCGTATTCATGATGCACGAGTGTTTCCAGAGGACTGAACTCAAATTTAACTGCACAGATTTCATTTGATTCAATGGAAAATGTGCAGCTTAATCCCATGCAGCCCTTTAAACATTAAGAACATGTTTTTCACACAGTTAGCATTTCAGTGAAGCAGATTTGGGAACAACTTTGTAACAATCTCTGTAAATCCTAGCAACCAATTCTTATTTAAGCAGATGCTTTCAAAAGAGGGTCTTTAAAACTTTTATGTGCTTCTACAGGTTTTCATGTTTTTTAAATTGAGAAATGTGTACATTTCTTACCTTCTCAGCATTAATTTCTGTTGCCCTGAGTTTTGCAGTTCTTTGATGTTTTCATTTTTCTGTAACAGTTTATCACACACTCTCTGTAAACATAGCCATGTTTTTGTAACTGTATTCTATTGTTTGCATTCCTTTCTCCTGGGCGGAGAAATTTGATGGATAATTCCTTTGACCAGTGTGATGGAGAGGTGGCTATTTCTCCCTCCAATCCACTGTGGTTTCTAGAGGATATAAAATAAAGTGCGAGGCCAGTCTTGCCTGGGTTTTTGCCTGCAGTCCGGACTCCTCTCTTCAATGTGTCTGCATCTTTCTTTCATGTCCTAAGTGCAACAAATTTCTGATTCACAATCCCTCTACAAACAACAGGTTTATTGATTACAAAACCTCCTACAAGCCACTTTCGCCAGTGTGTGTCTTTTCTATGAAAATGTGAAAGAAACCCCCAAATGCCTAAAAAATGGTATCTTGGAAATAAGCCATCTTTATTTTAAGGTTTTTTTGCACTCAACATGTTGCCCCAGCAACCTAGGTTCTTACTGTCTGGCAGAAGACAGATTTCTTTGGTTCCATCATGTTGCAAAGCTGAAAGAAGAAAAAGACAGACAAGCAATGATAATTCACCATTTCATTATTCAAATAAGTGATTTACCCTGAGCTGCAGCCAAGCCATGGGTCCTACCCACAGTGTTCTGCAATGCTTATTCAAACCCTTTTGTGGTGCAATACTTCATTTCCATTAATTAAATAATTACACCAAACTGTATAAAGATAGTATTCAACCGAATTCAAGCATTCCAAAATAGTTATTCGATAAAGCTGAAGGTCATATCATTACGCCAAAAATTGACAAAGATCTTGTTTATTTCCCCTGCCAAAGATATCTTAAAAGCCCCTTAAAAACAAACAAACAGACAAAAAACATAAAATCCCCCCAAAATGGTAAACTAACCCCAAATGGCATTTCACATAACTGATAAAACTGAAGATAGTCTCCAAAAATCTTAGTTCTTTGTTGCTCTATGTGCAAATAAGTACACAACCAGCTCGATAAAGGCATCAACAGAGAGAGTTTATTGTCCTATTTCCCTTTATATATGGTAAGAACCCATCGGGTGTTCAACCACCCACTGAGATGATAGGCTGGAGCCTCTCAACACCCCATTCCAAAACACACTCAGTCTGAATCAAAACATCTTAGGACAAACAACAGATGTTCAAGCGTTATCCACTTGTTTTGCATAGTTTGTATGGGAAAGGAGAATTTCTCAAAAGCAGCCCTGGGCAACCACGCCCTGGCCAGCTACAGTTCTTTATTTAATAACATGAATGTTTTATTATAATCTAGTGCAGTTGATACATCATAAAGATGAAGTCCTATGAAGTTTAAAAAATTGTCATTGCTTATAACACACGAAGCCTGTCATTATTAGTGGAAGAAGGTGGTGCTTGAGCAAGTTTATGTAATAAGATTACATTTCAGCCTTTTTCCTATGGTCCACCTTCGATACACATGATCACAAAACACTACTTCTGTCAGTCACATAGGTCAATAATATAAAAGCAATGATGGCTGAGAGAAACAGCAGTGTAAAACAGCTCATTAAATGACAAGATGTAAGGAATTGAAAGGAAAGGTGAGAAAGGCATCTGGAAACATATACAGAAAGATGAAACAGAAGCTAAATGTGCCTTGCAATAAAGTGATGACAATCAAGGGAGTGGTCTATACGATGTGCAGTACTGTGGCTTTGAGATCTGTGCTTTCATCTCTAATGCTCTCGTCCATCCAAATGTATGACAAAGTTATTGGGCAGCCAGATCATCTTTGTGTAGCAGGAAGTCAGAGATGGAGGATGTCATACGGTAGAGGTCACAGTGGCATAGTTTACCAAAAATACAAACAGGGCAGCTTGTATACAATTCACAGCTATCTGACACCACACTGAAGATGGGGAAGAACTGATGTCCAGCCAGAGAAGAAAGTTCGTTTCACTCATTGTAGCATTTCATTTTATCCACCACATTTTCCTACTAGATGTGTCTAAGAACAAGTGGAGATTTTGATGGAAATGGAGGACAGAAAAATGTAAAATAAGATCATGCATTGTATTTATAGGTAGTTTGGTAAATTTACACATGCTTAGGGAAGTAAGGAGTGATATACACTCTGACACCAGCTGTGATACTAGATGTGAACACTATTCTCTGATGTACAAAATTTTATACCTCTAACCATAATCTGAATTGCAAACACTTTTCTTTATGCAGAATATACCAAGGTTTTTTACAGAAATGTATTTTTCTGACATAGAAGTTTTTGCTTTCATCTCTCGCAAAATGCAAAATCTAGAGGAACATAGAGCAAAAAGCACAGGCCAGATAAAGAGGAAGGAGATACTAATGATTACAGGAGAGACATAAGAGACACAGATTTCCCTCTGTCATGCGGATCACGAGGTATTTGAAAATTCTTTATACTAAGAGAAAGCTGGACATTTGAGCATGTATCTAATGTATTATTTTGAAAAAGTAAAGGAGTGACACAATAGTGATAACACAAGGTTGGTGAGACTTATCCATACTGAAAGTGAAGTTACTGAATGAAACGAAATGTTGAATCATACAATGAGGAAATCAACAGCTATGAAGAAATCAGTTATTTCAGAGAGTATTGTGAAATGAAGTACCCTGAAGTATATTGTAAGCATACTTTTGCTTACATACATACATACATCATAGACCACTTCCCTTCCCTTCCCTTCCCTTCCCTTCCCTTCCCTTCCCTTCC
>VZRZ01000620.1:49739-148290 GCA_013398175.1 Climacteris rufus
GGATTAGAGGTAATTTTTTTTTTTTTTTTTTTTTTTTTTTGCTTTCATGCCCTTCTGCTCAGTAAATAAACAACAGATCTGTAAGAGCCGGAAACAAATAATTCAATTCTTACACAAGTAAATTGCTGGAAAGTGAAGGTTCAAGGATCCTTAAAATGTGAGAACATATATGGAATATGACCTGAATTCTAGATTAATTGTTTTTAAATTTTCACAGAAGAAACCAGTGCCTGGGTAAAGCACTAAGGGAATGCTCTCGAAGTAGCGACAACGCTTTTATGCATGCGTGATCCCTGCCGGGATGAGCTGTATAACTCTCCCAATGGACAGAGTCCCAGCTACCGCAGATAACCTGTTTCTGCTGGCTCTTCTAGGACGAGTTTCCCTAGGCGTGGTGTACTAGCGCCGGCGAGAATAAAAGGCTCAGACTAAATAGAGAATATATTTAGTCAGAATAAAAGAATAAAAGACTCTTTCAGAATAAAAGACTCTTTCTCGGGATATCAGCTGTTTATTGTGAGTCCGGTATTGCTTTGTGAGAGTCCAGAGTTATCCAGGTGGCTGAGTAATCCAGAAGAAAGAGCAGGGAAGAAGCCCTGCAGGGCTCTTTTAAAGGGAGATGGGATCAGGAAACACCCAGTGGGGAACGGCATAGTTCAAAGTGACCAGTGGGGAAGAGCTTTCCAGGACATAGCCATATATGGGATCTGAGATATGGGCACAGGTAACACAAGAGAAATATGGGATTTTACCACAGCTCAGGCAGAGAGTTCAGATATTGGAAGAAGAGGGCCGAGGGCTTTGCCTTGGCTTTCTTCCCACAAAAACCTGAAGCTCAAAAGCAGCAGCTTCTGCCAAGCGCACTGCTACACCTGGGGGTTACTGGGAGAACAAGGTTTCCAAGGGTTTCTTCACCATAAGAAAGCAGTGGGTAGGAAGGGCAGCAGGATCTGCAGGAAGAGTGAACCTTGTATACTTGTTATGTGTTTCCTATATTGGGTGGTAGATTTTTCAAAGGTAGAGAAGATAAAATTCATGCTGATGACACAAAACAAGAAACATGTAAAGAAGTTCTCGGAGAGGTTTTCTAGTCAAACATCTTATTAAGCATTCATTAGAGAAATTAATAACAAGGAAAGTTTTAATTTTTCTATTAATAATACAGAGATGGAGGGAAGAGAAAGGCTAGATGAGTTAGAGTAGAAACACTTCAGAAAGGTATTAAACAGTTCTAGAAAGAGGTTTCTTAAATATTTGTTCTCCAAATCTGACATCATATTTGAATAAAGTTTTTACAAAAAATCAGAGCTATATATAATATCAAGTTTAACACAATGTTGCTATGTCATTTATATTGATCAAAGACCATATTCCAACAAAAACGATGTGATGCAAATATTTTTTACACAACAGAACCATGAAAAACAGTGACACCTTCATGACCAGGGTGTAGCAAAAACCTAATACAACTGGAAAAAAAAAAAAAGTGAATTAAGTGATGATGAGCAGAATATTTTAAAGTTATGCTACAAAGAGAAATAAAAGCAAATACATTTTTAACAATTTATATTTTAATAAGAAAATTCCTGAAAAAATAAGGAAATCAGTGGAAGTTGAATGGATTTGTAAAGCTTAAAAGCTTGTCTGAAAAAGAAGCTTAGAACTACTTTAAATCACAAATGCAAAGTCAATGCATGTTCTACAAGTAGAAAGAAAATTATTGCGAGGAAAAGATACAAGACCTAACTAGATAACTATTCATTTCATGCTGAGAATCATTTAGTAACCAAGGAGTGAATAATTTTTTCTGTGGTGTTTCTCTGCAGCTGTTGAGATGTGGGTAAATGCTATATTGCTCAAAATAGATATCCATTTACCCATTCTGACCTTAATCGCATCAGTGCAAAAAAAGCATTTACGATGCTAAGCTGGGAATTTATGAGGAGCAGCAAGAACAGACTGACTAAATAGAAAGATATGTCTTGAAGGTCAGAATATGTAGGAGAAGAGTGAGACTTGCCAACTATCAAGCTGAGCTGGACCTTGCAAAGGAAATTAAAACAAACAGTAAAAAGATTTTTAACCACAAAAATAAAATGGAGAACAAAGAAGGAGGAAGTGGTGTGGTAATTCAGCAAGTATAGGGGCAAAGATTAAAGTTAATTTAGATACTGCCAAAACAAACATTTGACAGAGATTTCAGTAACTACAAATGGAGTAGTACATGGAGGCGAAGTCAAGGGGCTAATGGAAATAAGAATATAAAAATGGAAAATGTCATAACTGAGGAGGAAACAACATTGAAAGAGCTTAATGCACTGAGGTCAGTAAGCATATAATCTCCAGCACTGAATTCTGGCTCATGTAATTACAAATCCAGAAGCAAAGCTCTTTTATGCATTTACCAAGTCAGACCTATACACTGAAGAATAGCACACTTCAGCAGATTTTCAAGATAGACATTTCAGTGTGTAAAGTGTAAAGATAATTGTGGCAATAGCAGCAAAAAAGACACGGCACACAGCCTGGTCTGCAGAGAGCTGAGAGCCAGCGAGTGAGCCCCGTTTATTGTCCTATTCCCACCTTATATAGTAGAAACCCAGGTAGATGATTTGCTAAAAGCCAACCACCCTCCAGTATGGTTGGCTGGGCTCTACACCCCCCAATTCAAAACATATCATACCCGGACTCACAACAACAGGTCCTTTATCTTATTGTTTCCCATACCTCCCATGGGAAAGAAAGACATTCACACAAGTAGCCCCAGGCAGCAGCTTCGGGCTGCTGCAGATAATAGCTCAGGAACTTCAGGAACTGAAAAGTACTCAGCACAAGATACTGAAAAATGGAAGCCAGTGGAAATCAGAAAGACTACAAGATATGGTTTCTTACCTGATGTCTGAAAAAAAGACAGACAACAAATAACATCAGAACCTTCTGTAGGAATAATCTAGTTCAGTTAGAGATGGTTTGTTAGGATACAGACTACGCAGAAAACAAAACTTAGAGGACCTACAGTTGTCCAGTCAGCACAAGTCTGAAGCTCTTAAGGAAAGGCTGTTATTCCTGTAAATCTCCAGTCCTGCATGGAACAATGACTGGATTGCATGTGATGAGAACATAAATCTTCTTCATAAAATGCAGTGTGGTGAAAAAACTGAATGGAATCATACAATCACAGAATCATTTAGGTTAGAAAAGACCTCTGAAGTCTTTGAGTCCAAACCAGCAATTCCAAGTCCATCACTAAAACATGTCCCTGAGTGCCACATCTACTCATGGAACCCCAGGGATGGTGACTCAACCACTTCCCTGGGCGGCTTGTTTCAATGTTTGACAACACTGTCAATGAAGAATTTTTTCCTAACATCCAGTCTAAGCCTCCCCTGGAACAACTTGAAATCATTTTCTATTGTTCTATCTGGTAGATTAATAGCAAATTCTGATACTAATATTGCTCTTTTATTGACAGAGAAAAGATGGATGATGATACTAAAAGTCACTGTTGAACTGCAAAAGTTACAGAACACCTGTAGAGATGTAACTGTCAGTTTCCTTCATGTTTATCTCAAATGCAAAATACTGCAATTTTGTAGAGGCATCAAGTATTTAACTTTAGGAGTAAATCAAATGGTATTGCAAGTGACATGGGACAGCTGTACACATGTATGTTTCTATGCACTGTTATAAATTGTTAGACTATTGTTATTGGCTCATATGATTAAAATTTCAGTGAAATTTGGACAAAGTAATTTAATGTTAATTTTGTTATTTCTTTCCCGAATTTCAGGATAAGATTTAGTCTTAATCAGGCAAAAATATACTCTTTCTTTTCAAAGCTGCCCAAGAACTTTCACAGGCAAGTTCAGAGGACAATCTCATGGCTTGAAGAATTTCAGGTATTACGATGACAAAGGCCAAAGTCATCTATGAGTAGTTACACTTGAGAAGAAAAAGAAGCAGCCTGTAGGATGTTAAAAATTTATATGCCTTTGTTTTAAGATAGTGGAAGAAAATGTAGAACCTCATTTTTCCAAAGATGATCTTGACATTTTTGGTGGAAACATTGAAAAAATAAAAACTGAAAAATAAAAAACATCTGTTTGGCTGAGAGGAAGAAAAGGTTTCCCCAGTGACAAATTTAAAATGAAGAGGAAATTACCTCCAAAGCATTATAATGGAGAAAGCCAACTTGATTGTATCTGAACCTAGCTAAATGAGTTTAAGAATCAAAGAAGAGGAAAAAAGAATGTCTCTAAGGACCAAGAGGCCATAAAAACTATCCAAAAGGAGAAGAAGAAAAAAAAAATTTATAACATAATCCTTATATAAATAAAAAGTTTCTGTTATCTTTTAAAATGTTTTATTATTCGTATATCTGTCTTTAAGACACAACAAAGCAAACAAACAAGCAAAGAAATAAGTAGATAAGTGTCTAATGTCTTGCTGTGCCATCTTTAGGGATCTAAAATGTCTAATCCTGTTGTCTAAGCAACAGCAAGGCATTTATTATAAACAAGGTAAATAAAATTACATATCTAGACAGAATTCTTCATGGGGTTATCTAACTAGGTCAAATGATGTAGCCTTTGAACACATTAATTTCCGTCTATAATGTGACCCTAATCTAACTTACTTAAGAATATGCACTGAACTTTTAGTGACCTAAAATTGGAACAGATAAAATACATCTCAGCAAAATAAACCACTGAATTAAATTTAGAAATTTCTTTTCTTAACCTAGATGTGTTGACAAAACAAGTGGAAAAATCAGCTAAAGATCAGTTTAGTTATCTGGAACAAATGGAAGTCAGAAGATTTTGAGGCAACTGTAATGGAAATTACTTAATCATCTAGCCCCCTTCTTTCTGTCCCAACACAGGGCCTCGGCCACCAGAAATGATAAGTGATGACCAATTAGCTAATTGATTGATTGCTATATCTATTAGGTTCCAGGTGTGAGGCTGGAAAAATGAAGCTCCTTTTGATGTGCTGTTGTAACAACTCATTTCAGGAATTTATATGTGAAAGACATGATGAACAACTTTAAACCAGGTCCATTTGTTCCTCTTGCCCTGTCCTGAAAGGCTCTCCTGCCTATGTTTCATTCTCAGATGCCTTCAGATATTCAAATTAAATACCCCTGAGCATGAAAGATCTACTTTCATTTTCACCTTATAATCCATACCTCTCTCAAATTCCAGTGAAGCTATATATATACATTATATTAATTTAAACTAAAATCAATGTCCATACCTCTCTCTTCCTTGCCAAAAAAAGAAAACCAAACAAACAAAACCTACAAAAAGCTTGAAACAAACCACAAAAACAAAAAACAAACAAACAAAAGAAAAACAAACCAAAAAAACACCCCCAAACAAAACAAACAAACAAAAAAAAAACCCAAACAAAACACCACCTACCAAATGGTTACAGTGCCCTGGGGCAGCTCAAAGGGGCTGCTGGTTCAAGTGCTGCTTTGTGTGGCTGTGGCATATCTGTCCTTTGGAGATCTAGCCTTAAACAGGGTATGTATATGCCATTTGCACTGATTTGGAGCAGGAATCATTCCCTTGGGTGGATACATTAAGAACTGTAGAAATAGCTTATGTCTTTCTCATGCAGCTGCAAAGGGAGATAATTGGAACATTAAAGATCTAAGCAAAATCAATAAGAGTGTCCATTTGGACAGCAGACAAGGGCAAAGATCTATTTAATTCCTGGCTTTGCTGTACATCTAATTCTTTCAGAAATCACTAAAGAACAAGGGGTCTGGCTCATTTAATCCATATTTCATATTCTGCTTGTCGGCAACTTTATAATCTATTTTGAATGGTTTCCACTTCTTATGTTTTATCTCTTTTCATGTTATGCTCTTCCCATCACAAATAATTGTTTATTCACTTTTTCTATTTGAAACTGAGTCCAAATCAGGATTTAAAGATTTGGTGCAGTCTGCTACACTGGAGAAATGGAGTAACAAATGCTAAGAAATAAAAATAATTCTGTAAGTGCTTCAGTCCTTACAAAGAGTTACCAATGCTTAAGCCAGTCATTAAGTGTTTCTTACTAAAGAAAATGTTTTCTGTATTTATACATTCAATGAATACTTAGATTATAGAGATCTGATTATGGATTTTAAAAACTTGTTTTAATATTAGCTTGTGTTATAAGTTGCGCTTGAAAAATTGACGTGAGCCAGGCCAATTAATAATGATTAGTTTATTAAGCAAGCAACAGCAAGCAAAACAGCACTGGGCTGCCGGGGAGTCTCTGCTCCACTAACAGCGCGCACCCCGACCCCCAAAGTTCCTGGTTATATACTCTTCTTCTTCCAGTATACATGTCCTTTCTTGGTGTACTCTGCACATGTGTAGTCTTGTTACTAGGGGGTCATTTTCTGTCTCTGGTTGTCGTGGGACTGAAGACTGTAGTCTTCTTCTGAGGTCCTTGTTACGACCTTTTCAGTCTTCTTACACAATCTACTTACACAGCTGTGACTGGGTGGATCCTTGTACATTATCTCCCCCGCCCCCCCCCAAAGACATTTGCGGTTCTTTTACATAGATAAGTTTCCTGGCAGTGTTTCAGTTATCTATTTCATTTGTTTCTGCTTAAGCAAGATTTGATTAACAAATAAAGTTTACTCGTCACAGTTTGTGTAAAAGGATACTAAAAAGTATAAACCAAAAAAAGCTACAATCAGAATATCTGTATGCATTTAGGACCAATTCTATGCAGGTACCACAGAGTGATCCAAAACCAGTAAGGAACAACCTTCGTATTCAAGTACCTTTAGATTTCAAAGGTGTGACTATCTGTTATAGAGTTTTGTAACTGTGCAAACACTAAGCATGGTGTCTTACTCCTTTAAACTAGACATACATTAAATTGCTAACGATGCCTGTCTACTTACCAGCCAGTGTAGGATCCCTGTTCTTTCAAAGCAATTTAAAAGTCTCTATTAATTTTCACTGCACATGATACATTTACATTTTGAGCTTTTACTTTGTTACAAATATGAACACTCATGCCAATATTGCACACTTTTTCCATGTCTTACATTGAAATCAAGGTGTTCAGGATGAATGGCAAAATAGTCAAGCTGAAGAAAAGAAAAGAAGTGTCTTCATTATTGTCATGGTTTGAGGCTGGGCAAACACCAGACCCCCTATGAACCACCCTCCCACTGCCCTGCAGCTGGACAGAGGAGAGAAAATTTTGATGAAGAGTTCACAGAGGTTGAGCTAAAGACCAGGACTAACTACCATCAAAAGCAAAACAGGATCAACTTGAAGATATTAAGCGGATTTATTGCTAACAAAATCAGAGGAAGGTAATGAGAAGTAAATATGAGCTCTTAAAACACTTTCTTTTCCCCAGTCCCACCCTCCTTCCCACCAACAGGGAAGGCGCAGGGGACAGGGGTGGGGGGTTTTGGTCAGTTCATCACCCAATTTTTTTCTTCCGGTTCTTAGGGAGAAGGCACCCAGTTTTTCTCCCTGCAAGCACTGTGCCATCAATCCCCTTTCCAAAACTGCTGCAATAGGACGTGAATTTTCTCCCACCAGTTTCTCCATTACAAAGTGCAGTTCTTCCAAGGCAGGGCTGGTCCCACTCAGCATGGGGGGGGCAGCAAGGCCTTTTTATCAATGATGACTCCCACCAGACTCAGGAACAAGGCCTCTTTATCCATTGCCGACCGTCACCAGAACACGGCCCCTCTTCTAGGCATACACCACTCTGGCTTTGACATGGACTCCTTCCCCACAGCTGGGGATGGATTTCTGCTCCTTCATGGACCTTCAGGGTGCAGGGGGACACTGCATTAACATAGTCCTTACCACAGGTGGCAGGGATGTCTTGGCCTTGGTGTCTGAAGCACCTCCTCTCTCTTCTTCTTTTTCTTCTCTGACCTTGGAGTCTCCATGGTTGTTTCTCTCACATGTTCTCACTCCTCTTCTTTGCCTAACTGGAACTAAAGCTGCGCAGCATTTTGTTTTGATTTCTTCTTAAATATGTTGTCACGGAGGCATTACCTCCATCTCTAATCGGCCCAGCATGGCCAGCAGCCCATCCATCTTCAGAGCCATCAGGGATTGGCTCGGCTGGACGTCTGTGGAAGATCTGAGCAGCTTTTCACAGAAGCCATCTTTGCGGCCCCCCACTACCAAAAAAATGGGCCCTGCAAAGCCACCACATTATGCAGCATCTCATTTTTTTCTCCAGCAATTCAAAAATGGAATCTTACTGAGAGCTCAAGACTTTTGGAGATAGCTTTTCTGATTAAGTAGCTCTCTAAGCATCTCTTGAGAGGAAGGCAAACATTTTAGGAAAAAGAGAAAGGAAAGAAGTGGCATTATGAATAAAAGACTTGGGCTTTTTTAATGTCCATTATCCTAAAGGGACATGATTATTTTCTCAGGACTAAGTGATCTCCAAATGCAATCATTTTCTTTCAAACATAACAGTGTTGTTACTTCTGTGCCTTATCTTCTTCCTCTTTCAAACATGCAACATGGTAGAAAAAGTATGGTAGAAAAAGCCTAACATTTAAAATTAAAATAAGCCATATGAGCAGTGGCATTAGTTGTGAACAGTGACAGTTTTATTGTACCTGTCAAAGCAGGTGAATATAAATATATGATTTTACACCTTCATTGCAATATATATATATATATATATGTTCAAAATCTAAAAAGAATATGAAAAGTATATAGCAAAAAAATAGGTCTTACTGCTAAACTCAATAATTAGTCAAATAACGCCTCCAATTACTTGCCATTTACATTGCTGTCTGCATATCCATATACTCTTGCACTGCAAAAATCGAGTTTGCATATATCTATACGTTTAATATGTTCCTTTATAAGATATCGTTTTAGATACCAATACTATAGGTACCAAACTCTTTTTTTTCTCTGTCATTAAAGTTCTTCTATAAACATATATGACTTTCACTTAATACTTGGATACAAAGTCAAGCTGTCACCAGTAACAATTTTTACTCTATTTTAGAAATAATTACAGATTAGGATTTCTTTTTAATATTAATTAATGTCATGATTTAAACACCAGCCAACAACTGATTTCCACACAACCACTCACTCGTTCTCCCACCAGCAGGATCAAGGAGAGAATTGGAAGGGTAAAAGCTAGAGAACTTGTGGATTGCAATAAAGATGGTTTAATAAGGAAAAGAAAAGCCTCACACACAAGCAAAGCAAAACAAGGAGTTGATTCACTGCCACTCATGGACAGGCAGGTGTTCAGCCATCTCCAGGAGAGCAGGACCCCATCATGTGTACCAGTGACTTGGGAAGACAAACACCATCACTCCAAGTGTTCCCCACTTCCTCTTTTTTCCCCCTATGTTATATACTGAGCATAATGTCATGTGGTCTGGAATATCCCTTTGGTCCGTTTGGGTCACCTGTCCTGGCTGTGTTTCCTCCCAGCACCCCATGCAACTCCAACTTCCTTGTCAGCGTGGCAGTAAGAAAAGCCTTGGCTCTGTGTAAGCCCTGCTCAGCAATAAAAAAACCCCATCTTTACATTATCAGCCCTGTGTTCAAAACAAATCAAAAAACACAGCCCCACATCAGCCACTGTGAAGAAAGTTAACTCTATCCCAGACAAAACCAGCACAATTAGAAACATAGGAAAAAAATATGGGGGAAAAAAAGTAGATTTCTTCTATTTAAAGTATCTTCTTAATTACATTCATTAAGGATATATCTACTGATTACCAAAGTACACCTAGGATGAGTTCTTAATGGCATATGATGAATTTCCCACCCCAGCTTCTGAACAAAAAATTTTAAAAGTCTGTAGATTCATGAATCACTCCTTCATGGACAAAATAAAAAATACAATTTGGCATACCATGTTGATTCAGTAATTTGTGATTCTGTTGTTTTTGTTTAATTTGAATTAAAAATTGCATGTCTGATCATTTGAGTATCAATAACACCTTCTGATGGGATTCAGCTCAGTGATTAAGCAACCTAAATTTAGAAGCTTGATTGATGTTTCAGGGTATGGGTGAGATTTGAGATGATCCATGTCATCCAAGGCATTGAAATGCGATAAGAAAAGACAAACTTCTCAATCAGAATAGCCATATCCACTAGATCTGTAAATTCAATGAAGTCAAGAGAGCTATTTACCTTGATGAATTTAAGTTCCCCTTTTATGAAGATGTACTGTTGTCCAGACTCCATTGACTATTTTATGTAATGTCTTACTGACTATAAATCCACTGGGTAAAATGAGAGCCGAGACATAATGAAATGTAGATGTAGATTTGCAAAGTCAACCTCATCTCTAGAGCAGAATCCCATTGTGTGAACATAAGCATTCAGAGTGAAATTCACCTGATTTGTCAAGAAACATAAAATCTGTTCCTAAGTTTTACCCCAAGACATCTTAAATGGCACCATTTAATATAGGCATATATATATATAGGCATATAATATTGGCATAAAATAGGCAACCTAATCCTGTCCTTAGGTAATTTTTATTTGCCTTCATTTTTTTTTTATTTTTTAAATTGTATATAATTTATAATATAGTTTATATGAAAACATCAATACCAAACCAATATATTTTAACTGTGTTAAAATCTATTGTACAGCTTTTATTTAACCATATTTGTAATGTAAGTTTATAAATGAAGGTGTTAGATGTGAAGGATTAGATTCTTACATAGCTTAGATCTCTTCAGTCTATATTCTAAGCTCTTCACTCTATGTTCTGTTTAAAAACAATGGAGAAAAATGTGTGCTTTATTGTATTACTCATCTGATCAATAGCTGTGCATTTTATGGTGAGATCAATCACTTCCTAAAATACTCTTCTCCATTCACTAAAGACTTCTACATCTTTCCACAGATCAGATGTAGGTGTTTACATCAGGCTTCATCAATCCTTCCTGGGCTTTCTAGTCACTAAAAAAAACTATTGTTGACTTCTGGAATTACCCAGCCTCTAGAAGGACTTTAAGATGTGGACAGGAATAAGCAGAAGGAAATGTTGATTTTACACATTGAAAATCAGGAAGAATATAAATAAATTGTATTAAAAAAAATAAACAAAACCAAACCACTACACAGTCTAAATCAAAAACCAAGCAACCCAAAAACACTGCCTGCTAAGTCTTTCTCACTGCCCTAGAGGAATGGCTGACAAAATCCTACTCCTTGTCAACTGCTCCTATAAACTCAGTCCTTGTCCAGTTTCCAATGAAGAAAGAACTCATGCTCTTAAAATCTTTCCTCCCCCTGTGAAAACGAGTTTTGAGTTTGTTATTAATATCAGGCCTTTTTTTTTACTGTCATATTTGTTGCAAGGCCACTATGTTTGAGTTATATTGGCTGACTAAGTGGCATCTTAGTTTAAACTGTTATAGAAAACAGTTTTCCCAGAAATCTAATTTTGTCAGCAGCTTCTTTTAGACATAAAGATGAAGCAAGTACTTTCCTGTTCAACTCTAAATCTTGTTTTTGTGAAGAACAAACCAAGAATTTCAGCTTGACACTTTCAAAAAGTGCAATGTTCACATACACAATCAAAAGAAATTTTGGAGGCCTTCTTTGCAAACTACAAGAACATTTCCTGCAATGTCATCAGATCTCAGACCAGTCTTTCCAGTTACCTTGTGTAAGAGGTATGCTAACTTACACATTTCTGCTCCAGCGTCTACAATTAATTTCAAGGCAAGGTCAATGCTCCTCTGCTATACCTTGAAACCTTATAGGAGGGAACCCTTGCTGAGTAATTCAAACACTGAACCCATTAGTTACAGTCACTGGTCAAAGAATCTGTCAAATGAGTTATTGTAGACTCATTTCTTATTTTCCAGTGTGTGCAGTTTTATGCCCAGTCCATCACTGCTACTACTGCTAAATAGGCTGATGGATTATTTTGGTGGGGTTTTTTGTTTGTCTGTTTTGTTTCTGGAAGCAATATTAGAGGCATCTAAAAATGCATCATATGGATCGATTCAGTCTTTAAACATCTTAGGTGTTTATTCTGATAAGACTCCAGGATGAAAATTATGACAGACATATGAATACACAGAGAAACATGGGAGACTACATCACTGAAATTCTGGGCCAGAGGTCTCTAGGAAGACTATAAAAAGAATTTTTTTAGTTGAAGACATAGGATGAACAGGATGAAGAAAATTTTCAGCAAACTGAGAATAACGGAGACTTTTAAATAAAACTTGTTTACAACAACATCCTTTTTCAACCTATGACTGACAGACTAAATCTTTGCCTGTGGTAGATGGAACTTTACTCCTTGATGATTGCCTCCAGTCTGCTTTCAAGAAAACTATCTACACTAACATCTGTAAATGTCAACAGGGAAGCTTTTTGTATTATAATTTTATCAAGGTAGGATGAAAGTGTATTAAATCATTCCATAAATTACTCATGTCTTACTGAACACATTGAGAGTTTCAGTCTTCACTTAGAGATAATTTGTGGGACAGATGCCTCACCTTTTCTAAAGCATTAAGGCATCAAATATCCTCAAGAGCAAATATTTTTGGAAGACCCAGAAGTGCAGATTAGTTTTTGGTAAACTAATAAACATTGTAATAGATTGATGTATTATGTTTGATTTCAAGGAACTGAGTTAAAAACATCACTCTGCATTACTTAGGTCATTAAACAAATTGCAACCTGTGTCTTTTGCCTTTGATTCAGGCATCTCTTGAAAAATGCAATTTCAGCAAATCAAACACAGTTATTAACTTTATTAACAAATATTGCAATATTATTATTCCTGGGCTTTACACAATTATCTTATAATTTTATTCACTTATTTTTGTTATTTGAAATAATTCAGCATATGTTTTCTAAAAACAAATTTTGGGCCCAAAAATTAGAAGAGCAGTTCCTAATGGCCGTTCAAGTTTTGAACTGACTTGTATTAGGCATTCACACCTCATTACTATATGTGTCTGCACAAAGCTAACTCTTGCAGTATGGTTTCTAATATGAACTATTTTCCCCACCTATAAATAAGCAAATAAGTTAATGTTCTTCCAAGTACTACACTTTATGGCATATATGAAGTCTCATGTCTGTGTGGAAAATTTCACCCTACTAATTTTCAGGATCAAATTTCTGATGGCACCCATAGAGTAATGATATGATATGAGGCACAGTTCCATAGACCAGAACAAACAAAGAAACTGGCTGGAAACCAGTTATATATGAAAAAAATATGGTACTTGTAGATCTCTAGTGGGCTAAGCCAAATCTTTGGATTTATCACTCCTAAAAAAACCAGGTTGAATTCGAAAAATACTTTCTAAAACTACTACTGCTCAGACTCATTTTCAGTCAGCATGTGTTAGTCAAACCAGGCCCCAGAGGGAAATTTAGCCAGTTACAAAAGGAAACTCATTAATATTTCCCCTTATGATCTGGTTTTATTCCTTTTTTAATACTAGTTCATTTAGAATGAGACTCCAAGGATGGTGAATGCCCCTGTGTAAGCCAAATGTGGCAACTTGGATTGAAAGTCCAGCCAGAAGTGCGGCTTTTTCCTTTTGAAGTCGTTCACAGCAGGGACAAGCTGAGCTTGCAGCCAAGGGAAACTACGTATCTGAAAACTACTAAGTCCTATACTATGCTATTTGACTGTAAGTGCATTAACATCAGTTTTTGCACTGCTACATGTTCTTTGACTAAAATCATCTTAGCGCCTAAATACCAGAGCTTGGAAATCAGATACCAGTGGGTCAGGACTGACTAAAATATAAATGTGTTTTTTTTCTTGCCATGCTATGATAAGTAGTGATTTAAATTTACTCTAATCTAGTAAATAAAAAATCTTGTATAAAATTTTACTTTCCTGTTCTCAAAGAGAAATTTTTTATCTTTAAATGTATTGTCTTTTCTGTATCAAAATGACTGTTTTTTACTTTGTCCTCTCAGGAATGGCTACATAGATTCACAGAATCTTTCCTGTTGGAAAAGACTTCTAAGATCACGGAATTCAGCCATTAACCCAGCACTTAAAAGTGGACAACCACTAAATATGGTTCTGAAGTGTCACATCTACACATTTTTAAATAGCATTAGGGATGGTGACTCAGCCACTTCCCTGATCAGGGTGTTTCAATGCTTGACAACCCTTTCAGTAGCTAAAGCTCTGTTAATGAGCAACTTCTTCCCTCTATGTATTCCCTCTAATTATGTTAAAGAGCAGCTTCTTCTCTCTAACTTGAACATGTGAATACCTGCAGAAGCCATTGTCACAGACTTGATCAGGACACCCAGCTCTGTGTAGCTGTGTAAACAGTTGTACTCAGTCCCCTTGGCCTCCCCTTGGCATGTCATGTCATGCTCCTGTGTGCCTTATGTCACAGAGACCCTGTAGGGAAGATTTGTTATTTCACAGAATCACAGAATATGCTGAGTTCAAAGGGACCCACAAGGACCATCAACTCCAACTCCTGGCCCTGAACAAGACCGTCCCCAAGAATCACACCATATCCCTGAGAGTATTGTCGAAACTCTAACCCTGGCAGCCTTCCTACTGTGTGCTCTTGCAAATCATTATTTTCTTCTCCCTGATATTCATACATATACACAAAGGAAATCATATCTTAGTCTTCTGTAAATGAAAGCCACTCTGAGGTAGTATATGCTAGAACATACTGGCACAGTTTGAGTGCCAGAGCCAGTGTTCTGCCAATACGCAGTATTGCTTTGATAAATACATACAAAAATTGGTTTATGATGGAAAATTATAAACACCACTGATACTTAGATAAATGGGAACATGAAAAAGCTGAGCCAGACAGTGAGTACCAAGCAGGCAGAAGTGCCATGCTGGTGCTGTGGGAATCTATGAACTTGCATGTGCTTTTGAACAGAGGGAGTGTGTTGTGTATGTTGCACTAGTGGCCTTCTGCCTCTGCCAGACCACGGGAGGAGGGGACATGACTGTCTGTGCTTTTGTATTCTGTGAGTCCTGTATGTGGCCATCTGTGTGAGCGTTCATGTCTCTGTGTGTCTCTGGGATACTGCTCAGTTTCTCTACTGTTTGAACTTTCCAATGGGAAGACAGGAGCTGAATCCCTTAGCCTGAGCAGACCCCCATATCTCCAAAGTAGACTTCAGCAGAGAAGGACAAAGGACACCCATGCTGGAGCTGCTGAAGAAAATGGACACTTTTAACATCCCTCAATAGCGACAATCTGTTAATTTACTTCAATTCCTGCACCAACATTCAAGATAGCTGCAATCAGGCCAGTGAGTAGAACTCAAATATATGAATAAATTTTCATATCTGTTTATTATGGCACATTTTAACTAGTGGAATTGAAAAGTATTGCATCTGGGGAGGAACAACTCCTTGCACCAGTACAGACTGGGGATCAGCAGGTTGAAAAGTAGCTTTGTAGAAAATGTCCCGAGGGTCCTGGTGGACACCAAACTGAAGTAAGCTTGCAGTGTGCTCTTGTGACATAGAAAGTCAACAGCCTCCTGGGCAGTGTTAGGAGAAGCATTTCCAGCAGGTCAAAGGAGGAGCTCCCTCCCCTCTCTTCAGCACCCTTGAGTACTGTGTCCAACTCTGGGCTCCCCAGTACGGGAGACATGGACATACTGGACACAGTCCTGAGCAACCTGCACTAGCTGACCTTGGTATAAGCAGGTATATTGAGCTAAATGTTTTATTGAGGTCCCTTCCAATTTCAACATTTATACACTTTTGTGATTTTATGTTTTCCTGTACTATGCACAGTGGCCATCAGTAACTCCCCAAAACTGGCAAATATTAATTGCAATAGTAGTCAATAGGTTAATTTCTTCATTTTTAGAAGTGTAAGTTGACCTTTTCATTTCCTTATCTGTACAAGTTTTCATGCAGATGGATTCAAAAATTTTGCAGGGCCTGAGACACTACCCATCAACCTTAATTTCCTTCCACTTGGGGAATTTCCTTATTTTTGGGGGATTGTTGTGTGCAGTGTATTGTAAGCATTACTGAAAATTTATCAAGCCATTTTTTCCTTCTTTAACATCTTAAATGGTAAAGGTGTGGAGAAAGGGCAATTCATGTTTACAATGTCTTTTAAATATACAGAAATGTAACCTGGACTCTTAATGATTTACTGGTTTTTTGCTGGCTCTAGCTTCATGTAATGTGTAATAGATATTTTGCCAAAAACATTTTATGGGTTTTGCAAACAGTTTATTCCTTCCAAATGCTGAATTTAACAGTCTTACAGTGTTTTATAACTTCCATTCTATTCATATGGTTTGTCTTTAGCCTAGCAACAGAAGTCTTAATGATTTTGCTTGCTTCTAGAACCTTCTGTAAATTCAGAAGTAATATTTCAGCAGTTTTGGACTAAAAGTCACCATTTCCTGATGAACTGCAGGTCCATATGGTTTGAAATAACGATGAGTGAATTTCATGCACACCCTTACTATGAACAGATAGTTAAGAAAGTAGTTTATTTTGCATGAAAACAGTCTTGTTCCAGCCATGTCCTAATGGCTGGCAAATCTAATGGATTAAATATTCAGGATAATACTCTCAATTTAACTTTAAAAACATATTTATAGTTACTTTAGATCATTTTTGTAACTCACAGAATAAGATGCATACTCTCTTTCAACAGCATTTGGGACTTAATAGTAACAACTGTTGACCAGGAATGAAATGAAATTATGCAATAAACATTGCACAAAGAACAACTGTGCCAAAGCCATTTTAATAGATTATGAAAGGAAGTAATTTAAATGTGTAGTTGATTTACAGGCGGAAAGATGCCTTCACATTGATAGAATTTCTGGCAATTCAACATTTTTTTGGCAGACTTTCAACTTTTCATTACACAGAGGAAGGAAGAACTATCTGTTTCAGTTATGTGTGTGGTTAGTACATTTATATACCCCAGGCTAAGGCCCTGTTTGCACTACTCTAGCAACACAATATTTATCAAAATTGCCTTAAATAGGAAGATAAGCATTCCTTCTGAAGGGAAATATCTTCCTAGGCCAGCCTAACTTTAAATGTTTTGGCCAAAAGCTATGTTTTTTGAGCAGCTTCTTCTTTCCTTATAAAGAAGTGAACAGACATTTTGTGGTCTGGGCTGCCATGTACATCCCTGGTCACAGGGGTATCAGAGAGGTCATCATCACACACTTTACTCAGGAAGTTATCAGTGGGCAAAACAGCCTCCGAGGAACCCCATCCAGTCAATCTAAGTTTAAACAGCCTCTGTCTACTCTGAATTATAAAGAGATCCTTAATTATCTCTGTAAATGAGGCAGCGGGAAGCAACTTGGAATTAATGTAGTAGTTTCTTTTCCTCACTTGTGCTTTGCAAATTGTTCTCAGATCTTTTTAAAAAAGATTCACTGGCTGCAGCTCTCTACAGTAACTCCCTACCTTTGTTCTTTGGATCAGTTCAGAAAAAAAATACCCACACTAGATATTCAGTTTTTATTCCAGTGTTGTTTTGTTGTTTTTTTTTTTTTCCTTTAGTTATATCTGTTCCTGGAGAAACCTCATATAATTTAGCTCAAGAAAAAATTATAAAAGTATCCACATTTCATTTCATTTTCACTGTCTACCCATTTCTTCTGTGGCCTGTGATGAGTCCAGGGTTTTACTACAGGATTCCAGATTCCAGATTGACTTTCCCAAATTCATAGACCCAGTCAGCTCTTAAAATGTGATTTGTTTAGTAGCATCTCTTATTGTGATAGGATATAGATGTATCTAGCATGCGATTTAGTAGACTTTGACTAATAACAATGGAATGTGGCTTGAAAATCGACAAATTAGCACCCATTTATCTAATTCGATTACTGGAAGAAAATATAGCTCATCAACATGATACTGAGCCTACATTAATTAGTGCTGTGGAGAGACATGGTTATTAGGGTTCAGCTACAAAACTGAATTAACACTGATATATACTTTTTAGGATCTGAGTGAACATCTCCACATGACATTGTGCAAACCTGAGCATGTTGTGTGTAGTGGTTTAGCCCTGGCCAATGGCCAAGGCCCCACTAGTACTGCTCTTTTCCTCCTTCTGAATAGAACTGTATTACTAAACCATGATAAGAAATGCTGGCAGAGGAGCAAAATCAGGCTGAGACAAGGTCAGTGCTTCTAAGTGATAAAGTGAATGTATTACAGAGCCAAAGGAGCAAGCAAAAGTAAAGGAACATCTCCTAAACATTCTTCCTCTGCTGTCCTCCCATCACCCCCCCCTCCAAAAAGCTTCACAGCCCTCTCTCTTCTCCCAGATCGTAAGGGGAACCCGGGGAGGGGGTTTTTCTCTAATTAGTTTAGTCCTTAGATGCTCAGGTGTTTTCTCTTCTTAGCAATTATACCTGGAGGGGTCTCTCTCTCCTTTGGCACCATGGCATGGTTTGCAGAAGTTGGCACGCAGCCCGCCCAAAACTGCGGCTGTTTTTCCTCCCAGATCAGGCTGGTCTCTTTCTTAGGGTGGGGGTGACCCAAAGCTTCTTTACCTCACCAACTCCTGCAGTTCAAGCCTTCTAGGAGTAGAAGCAGTTACTGACTGTGCCCATTCCTCACCAGACCAAAACCCCTTCTGTAGGAGATCACTCCTTTCTGCACCATCTCCTCTCCATCCTCCCCCATCAGGCTGGTCTCTCTCTTAGGATAGGAATAAAACCAGGCTTCTTTTAACATAATTGACTCCCTTCTTGATTCAGGAGCAAAGTCCTTGGTCCCCACCAGACACAGCTACTCTTGTGGGAGTTCACTCCCTCCTGCACGTCTCCGCTCCAAGTTTGATCAAAGTTTCTCACCACAGGCTTTGAAGATGTATCAGTTCCAATGATGCAGGAACCTCCTTCTCCATTGCTTCTCTTCTTTGGCAGACTGGCAGAATTTGTTGGTTCTCATATCTGATGGTTCAGTTGTTCTGCTCTGTTGTTTGCTATACTCCCTCTTCTCTGCCTAACCTACATGACTACATGACTACATGACTACATGACTACATGACTACATGACTACATGACTACATGGTGCGCACGCATGTACTACAGAGATTGCTTCTCAAATATACGGTCGCAGAGGCGTTTCTGTCCTTCCTAACTGGCCCAACTGTGGAGAACAGCACATCAATCTCCCAGGAGTCATCAGAGACAGGCCCTGACTGGACAACTGTGGGAGCTTCTGGAAGATCCTTACAGGAGCCATCTTTTGGGCCCTACCACACCCAAAAAACTAGACCTCCCAAACTTATCAAACCACCACATTGTGCCAGTTCATCAATTTTCTAGGACCTTCACTGTCCTGCAGACATGGCCAGAGTATTTGTCAGAGACAACCTATGACTTATCCTTCTGAAAATCTACTCAAAGATTTGAAGGTAAACCATAAACATAACTGAAAGTGAGGACAGGATAACTTTAAACACAAAAAAACCAATGCATGTTTATAGACAGATTATGCAGACAGAATTTATACAGCAGTAATAATATAGAAGTGAAAGAAATTAAGTGAACACTATATAACCATCATACACTGCATGCATTTCTAAAATGCTTTCATTGAGAAAAGTTCCTGTCTGTACAAAATTGCTCTTGCCTCAGGGAAAAAGACCAATATATTTCCAGGTGAAAAAATAAATTCTCTCTCTATTTCACAACAAATCATTGATTTAGAAAAATAAGTTAATCATCTTATACTTACTTTAAGCACTGAATCTGCTTGGAAAAAATAACTTTTTTGTTCAATAAACTCAAAGCTCTCAAATTTTTTGTATATACACGTCTTACCCACATTTTAGAAAGCAGAGAATGTGCATAGTTGATGCGCTGTTTTAAGATCAAGTCTACTATTTGCAAATGTATTGAGACAGTCTAAATTTTGGAAAATAATTTCTGATATAAAAGTAGAAAGCAGGAAATGGAATGTAATTTTTTCTTTTTTCCTAAAAATCTTGACATCTCTGGTATGGCTCTGGTGCCTCAAAGGCAAGTATGTGATGAAATTAATATTTTGACCATGCATTTAAGAATGAAAGAGAGTAATCTGGACTCCCTTTAAAGCAGGATGTGGACAAATCCTCAGAAAGAACCACACTTTCATATGCATATAACTAGCCTACCATAAACACAAAAAGTTTGTCTTGGTGAAGTATTCTTTATCTCTTTCTGCATAAAAATGTTACCTTAGGCAAAACAAAAGGTAACGCATTCTCCACAAACCTAGACAATGCTTTGGTTTTGTTTTGTTTTGTTTCCAGAAAGAATTGTTAAGAAAGAAAACATTCAACTTTGGGGCAATAAGAAGAATTTTTGTCTCACTAAATTAGAGAAAGACTGAACCACCTGTGTGATTCTGTAATTATACCTGAAACAGCAGAAATATCTGCTACTACTCACTGAACCTTGCTACTGAGGGAAGGTGAATAGATCATTCATTCCATGGTTCAGGAGAGTAATTTCAAATCTGTGTACCACATGTAAAATTAGTCCTGACCTTGTCAGCCTCAAGCATGTCCTTCAGATATGGATCATTAAATTTAATCCCTAACACTCCAGGGAAAAAAGCTAGAAAAATTTGGGGTTCCTTATATTTTGTTCTATGATCTCTAACTAAAACTTTATATTGGTTTTGATTTTCCAAATGGAACCATCACGTATAACTTTGATGTATGAAAGCTGTCACTGGTATCCTTCTGAAGAAAGCAACTTTCTCAAAACAAAGGGTAACCAATTAGCCTGGCGCATGCTGAATCTTTATTTTCATGGCTGCTCATGTAACAAGACAAACTTACAAGAGACTGGTATGATGGTATATGTCAGTCCCTGAAGCATTCCCTCCTGTGCACCTAGATTTTTAATTTCATGCTCACGGTGTATCAAGAAGTGAGTGCTTCCCAACTCTGCTATATCTTCCTCTTTAATATATTGGGAACACTTATTAACGGAGATATGAGTGGGCTTCTACAGGCTGATGAATAAAAGCAAAGCCAACTTGAGCACCTGATTTACACCTAAATGTTCATGGTGTTCATAGTTCACTCTCTTTCCCTGGGATGATTCCAAATATCAATGTTCAATACTGTAAAACAGCTTTCTGACCCTCAGCAGTATGACCAACTCGTGATGTTTTGGGTTTTGGAAATGGTTCGGTCTATGTTTACACCTAAGAGAAGGTAGGAAAAGTATCCCTCCCATCTGTTTTGGTCATAAAATGTTAGCTACCAGTTGAAGTTACTTGTGTGGGCCTGAAACCTGCTGAAAAACAGGTGCTTTCAAGAAAGGAGTCTCTAAAGAGAGACAGACTCTTACCACCTTGAGATAGGACCTATAATGCTCAGGATAAACTGCCTGAAGCAGACAGTCTTTCCTTATAAATTGTAAAGAGAATTTTGATTTGAGCAAGATATCCAATCTAAATTTAGGTGTATCTTAGCAAAGAGGCTTTACAGAGATACACTGACCCAAAGAGACACAAACATCAAATAACTTTAGTGTAACTCAAAACATACAGTATTGTCCAAACAACTGGTAAAAAGCTGTTCTTATGGCCTCAGTGACTAATGACAGAAAAACATCCAACAGAAAATAGAATAAAATGTGTAGAAAAAAAAAGGTAATTTCTCTGCTTCTCTCCTACTTTCTGTTGCACAGTCCTGGTAGAATTTCTCCAGTTGCACATTTCACTAGGCCAATGTGTTTCAGTTCCACCATGCTGAGTGAGCCAAGACATTTTTACTTTTTCTCTGAGAATGTACAGAAAGACTGGCAGTTGACCTCTTGTGCAAACACACTTTACAGTCTGCTATAGACACCTAAATCCATTTGTTCCAATAGTTCAAGCCCAGATGTTCCAGAACTATAATAATATTTCTCAGCATCTCTCATTCACATACACACACATTCAAAGAAGATGAAAAAGAATTTAAAATTCCAACTTCCAAACATGACATTTTCATTAATAACTGGATAACCCCCCTACAGTATTGTACACACGATCATCTTACCACTCACGAGTTCAGTGGCGCAATTGTAATATGTTTGGGGACTGGTTATGGACAGCGCCTAATGACAAAGAATCACTGGATTACAAAGTCACAGCTCCCTCTATGTCCTAAGAATGGGAAGTTCACATTGGCTTCTTCACATTGATTTGCCAGTGTCAAACTAACTAGATGCTAGTCTACAATATCAAATGTTTGCCTTTTCTTATATACATATCTGGAAGTTTTAATTCTTTTCACTAGTAAGGGAACAGAATTTCCATGCATTTTTTTGTAAAAAGTAGATTCTAGAGCGCTCAAAAAATCTATCAATTCCAGTGAAGTAATACTTCTAAAGTTGACATTATTAAATAGCCTTGGTTGACAATTATTACCACAGACAACTGAAAAAACAGTTAGGTAACATTTGAAATATGAGAGGGTCAATTCTAACAAGTACTACATGCAATTTAAAATTTGAAAAATACAGTATTTGGCTCTGTGTCAGTGGGGCTGGAAGAATCATTTTATCATAAGTTTCGACCCTCCTGATGAGAGCACATTGATTTATTCTACCATAAATCAAAACTCCTGCTGGGCTATGAATGAAAGGCTTGTAAGGTTTTGGCCTTTAAAAGTGGTTGGGAGCGTAAAGGAAAGAACATGAGAGTTTGCATTAAGGGAGGTACAGAATCACACTGGCCAATAAACACATAGAGCAAAACTAGCAGGTAGCATAAGAAGGCAAAACCAAGTAAAACTGCAGTCATTTATGCCAGCATTTCATCTTACCCTTCAACATGAAGCTGAAGGGAAAAGCCTGGCTCACCTACTTCAGTCACATAATATCACACATAACAGTATCAGATAGTCTCTCATACATATTTATCAAGACTTCTCCAACACATGGATGTGTAGAAGTGTTGACCTTTAAAACATAAAACATTTGATCCATAAACTGCTCCTCATGGCAATTTAATATACCTTAGAGGGGTTTCAACAATGTTTGAACATGAGTGAAAATTTTATTACAAGATACAAGATAATATGACAAAGATAAGAACAAACCCTTTAAAATTAATACTCCCTTGCCCATATTTTAAAAGGGAAGCATTAACCTTTTCAAAATCATATTGGTTAACCTTTACTCTCAACTATGGCTTTATGGTCCTTAATTATTTTCATGCATTTAATAATTTCATCACGTTCCTCACTCATTAGATTCTAGATTGGCCCTAATATAGAACATGACATTGAAATCCTCTGCTACAGAAAGCGAATATCAGACTACAGATTGAACATAGATTGGGTCATTTTTATCACAACGAATTTGCAATTTAGCTAAGAATGATTAGGGTTGATCATCCCCTTGTGTCTTTTAGATTTGCCACTGCTTCAGTAGGCGTGTAACATTCTTACTCTGCATATCCACTTTGATTTTCAAAACATTTTTGGGAAAACACATTTTTTCCATGCCATAAGTACAATCAGATGTTTCTTTTTCCTCTCAACACTAAGGCTTTTGGTCTTTGATGCATAGTAAAGTATGTGGGGTTTGGGTTTTTTGGCGACAAGTTTGCTTGGCTATTTTTGTTCCAGCAGTCTTGTTCAATTAATACAGAAAGTACCAGAGTTTAGAGCTGGCTGGCAATTTTCAGATTAAAAGGTTGACTTGCACAAACAACAGCAAAAAAAACTGCATGCATTCTTAGGATTTCATGATGGAATCTTAACTTGCAATGAGATTTAGAGACCACTGTTGGAGAACACAGTAAAAGAAATTATGAAAAACTGTGTACAATAAAGAACAGATGCAGAGAAGGGTGGAGATTCAGGAAAAAAAATTTAGGAAGGTAGATGCTATCATATGAAAGGAGACTAAAATGAGCAATGTTTGTTTAATCTAGAAAAACAAAACCTGAGAAGGTATATGATTACTTTCTATATAGAAGTAAAGGATGAAAGAGAGATACAGAAGCAACATAAGAGAACTCTGGCACAGTGGGGAAGTAAATATGGCCACAGAGAGAATTATTTTTGAAACAGAATTGGAATTGGAATTTAGAATTTCTTCAGTAACCACATCTAAGCAGAAGAATCTCTGAACTTTAACCAAAGAGTTTCAGGGTCAGCTTTGGTTTTGTCCAGAAGCAATTTTGAGAGACAATTTGACTAAATGTATCAAAATGTGTTCTTAAATAGATTTAATTTTCAAGATGGCATTGCTGCTTGAGCTAAAATTGATGATGTCCAGAGGTCCCATTCAGCATAAATTAACTTATACTTTTGTTTAGGATGGGTGACCTGCTGAGGTCAGTCTCTATGACCCATCCTGACAATGGTGTTATTAAAACATTTCAATATGTACTTAATTTTCATTGGGACAGACTTTTGCACTCCAAATAGAACTGACATTAACCATCCAGACAAATTTTCTTAAAATTCATGAGAATGCTGACTCAAGCTGCTATTTTGTTGTTCTCTGACATTTTAGGTGTGTGCCTGAACTACCTCACTACAGTCTCAGTATTCACTTATTGTCAGTGATGAGGTCTACACCAAGGCATAAGCATGTGATGTGCTGTGCCTATGAAGACAATCTCCTAATTGTCCAGAGCAAAAGACCTAGCAGCGTATCCCTTGATTCACTCTCTGCTGACATGTTGGTCGTGACCCAGGTGCCATTTCAACCTACTCAACCTGTAGGCACAGGACTTCAAAATCAAAGGTTTGCACAGGATTGAAACATGACCCCGAGAGATCATAATGTTGCTAACAGACTGTATTCCATGAGGTGACACCATTCACTATCATGTTATAGTAACTGTACTTTGGCAAATGACAATTATAGTAATTCAAACAGTGATAAGGAGATACAGATTCAACCTTACAATGCAATCTGTAGTAAAAGTTAATTGAACCACTTTGAAGCTCAGCTACCATCAATAAAATGTTTCAACTTGTACAGTTTAATATTCTCATCTTCAATTATATTTTAAAAGGCTTCCAAAGAGAGGTCATTTATAATTTTATCTCTAGCATTAACAACCGTCATTTGGTTGTAAATACATCCTTCCCAAATGCTTCAAAACAATTATCTCAATTAGAAGATTCCAGTAGAATTATTTTCTGTCAGTGTCTTTTCTCCCATTTTCACTTTGATTCCATTATTGAGATTCTGCTTGTAATGCATGACACAGGCAATTATGAAGGGTCCAAAGACATATATCCTCTAAATATACTTTTCACGTTCAGCATTTGTCATTCTTGTGGACAATTTCAGAACACAATTGAGAGCCAAAGTACAATATTAAACCCCATTATGGTTTCCCTTGAGACATTCAAGCGTTATGACAGGAAAAATGAAAAATTCTGTGTTTCAACCAAGGACCTGTATGAAATCAGACAATGGGAATGTGAAACCCAAAGAACTATTCTGAATAGCACATCCACTTTCCAAAACCTAGGCAAATCACAGTTGCAAGTTTTACTCACCATTACTTACAAAATTAATTTTTACTCAAAATTAATTTCTGAGTGTAGTAATCTGAAAGCATTCCTTGAAAGGGCTACTGGGCCCTAATTCTCTTTAATAAAAGACACTAAGACAGATAATGATCAATGTAAAACTGTAGTGATGAAGCTTTTTGTTCAAACAGTGAACTTTAGTTTCTTTCTCTGATTGAAGAATGCCAGTTCATGTTTCTTCCTTTCCATGTAACTCTGCAATGTAGTACCTATGGCTATAAAACATGTCAGAAATCCTAGATTTCCAAATCCTCCTCCTAAACATTAACTTTTCTTAATTAATAGAATTTTTTTGACAAAGGTTGTAGAGGAAGCACTAGCCTATCCTCCACCAGATGAGTGAACAAGCTACAAGTTTCTTCTACCATACACTACACACTAGGCAAAAGAAAAAGGATCAAAAATGGAAACCATCTGGCACAGATATGTTTTCATCACACAGCAGATTTTATATCAAGGATTTTACTCAGTTAGGCACACTTTGGTCCTTAATACAATTTGAATCATCCTCATGTACCTTAGATTTTGAAATGAAGCTGGTAGACATGGTACAGGATGGATGGGAGACCTGGGCCTTCTAGAGAGTAGCTGGAGGCCAGGCCAAATATCATAGGGTTGTTCAAATGTTACTGAAACTGTATCTGAAGGCAACTGAATCAAGATCTTAGTCTCATTTTTGGAAATTTCTCTATCTTCGATATGCTGCAATCCTAGGAAATGCCAGGGACCCTGTCACTGCTTCCAGCCTTCAGATGAGGAACCTGACCTGTGCACCATCTCTTCAGCTGAGAGAGGTGAGGAAGAGACTGGGAACAAAATTAGATGAGAGAAGGGGGAACTGAGACAATGTGATGGGCTTGGAGAGCTTATAGAGAGAGGGAGGAGATTCAGAGAAAGAAAGCAGAGTCCACTATTCCTCACAACAACAAGATATACAAAATAGAATTTTCTCTTCAGGGAGGCCAAAATCACAACATAAATTTATAAGGACAGACAGCATCAGGTGGATGTTGTAGCAGCAGCACAGCTGCTCCTACTCGCATGTGTCTGACAACACAAGGCCATGGAAGGTACCAGTGAAACATCTGCCATCTGTTTAGTCATTCACTGTTTGTTTTTTTTCCTCTACTTTGTAATCTCATTATGTTGTTCTCAGGACGATTTTTTTAATCCAGCTTGGGATGTACAGCATTTATATTCATATCATTATAGACAATTCTGCTTTTTCTAGAGAAAGTAGGAATGTTTCTTGAGTCTCTAGAAGCAGTTTTAGGAGGAATTTTTTAAATTTTTCCACAGGAAAAACACACAGAATGTATGCCACTCTTGGGATAAGAGAAGCAGAAAAAAAATGAAAAAGAGTGTCTGAAAACACACTGCTATCTGTCAATAAGCAATCCATTTTGCAAAGCACATTTCTCTAGAGATTCTCTTTTCCAAAAAAAAAAAAAATATTTGGGTGTATTTCCCTTTTCTAAATTTTTTTTCATAAGTTACTTCAATTAAATAATAGGCACAATTGTTGATTTTTTTATTCTTTTTAGTTCAGTACAAATGAGTGACAAATATTACTCATCAATAAAGGAACTAAAAATGTAAATCTCATGGACACAGAAATTCATATCCCACTTATTGGAGGACTAATGCATTGCTAGTAGAAGCTGACCTTAGAGAAGGTATCACTGTCACATTAGCAACATTCTGACTGTCTTTAAAAGCAAAAAAGTCAGAAATACAAGCATTACCAACAAGTCAGTGTTAACAGGACTTAGAACACAATATTTTGCTTTCTTCTGCATTGTAGGTATTTTCCACAGCTACAGACTTAAGTCTAAAACTGAAAAGCAGGAATAGAGTTAGATACTTTGAGAGGATTTACACTTTCTTAATGTAAAATCAAAAAGAACATTTAAAATCGAAATTCTCTGGCAATTTTTGTATTTTCCTATCAAAACACAAAGACAGTATTGTAATTGCAAGGCGTGATTCACTCCCAAAATATTTTGCTCTGTTCACATGTCTCAGGTACAGTTTAGCTTGGGACTTGTCTTATGGAAATATATTCATTTTGAAACATGCTGTCATGAAATATGACTGTGTTTTAGCTCTGAGATTAGGATCTGTTAATTCCTGAAGATCCAAAAAATCATCATGACAGATTTATAACACTGAAACGCTGAAGGAAATTTATTGAACATACTTAAACAGATTTTTAATTACCTGCTACCTAATTAGAAATGGCTCCAAAGCTAGCCATTGTAAAAGACTTCTCAGTAAATTGTTTTCAAACCCTAGGGCAGGTTGTAGTCATTATGTTTTCTTTACACTTTGTACAAGATGGTCTTTGTTTAGTAGCCTGCATGTTACATGTATCCTTTCACGTTTTCCTAATGTTTCTTTTTTTTTTTTTAATTCTTCTTCTTTTTTTTTTTTTTAATCCAGTGCTATTCCATTATTGGGTCATGTGGACAATTTTAGAAAGGCTGCTAGCTCTCGCTTTACTGTCCCCCACCGAAAAAGCTGGTATTTCAGCTTTTTTGGGGAAAAAAACAAAACCAGCCAAACCAACCAAACAAAAAAACCTATTCCCCCCCACAAAAAAACAAGGAAGAGACAAAGAAATAGAAGCAATGAGACAAAGAGACAAATGGGGAGAGAAAGGGAGGAGGATGACTAAAAGATCAAATGCAAGAAGAGACAGACAAGCACAAATCTACAAATTCATAGACCAGGAGACTTTATCAAAAAGGAAACAAATATACAGAAGAGTTACAGAATAGTATATATGTATATGACTTCTGATATTCCTAAAACTGTTTAATAAGCTTACATCTGTTTAAATTTTATCAAGTGTTTAAGCATTTGAAAGACTAATTCACGTGCAAAGAAAGTGTGCAAAGCACCCAGCAATTTCTTTTGCTAAAGAACCACATTTTGGCATGCTAAATAGATAAGCCACTGTATGCTGAAGCCCTCTCACCTGAAGTTGGCTTTTAGTAAGTTCCAGATGTAAAAAAGATGAGAATTTTACTAGACATGAACAGAACATGGCCTTTTTTTTTTCACTTAGCACCACATATATTGACCAAGTCAAAATACAGTCTTTACCCTTTTGGCAAATACCTTTGTCCCATGACACTTGTTCCTAATTTTTCTCCCACTCTGCCCTAAGTTTTCTTAGTAAGTTTTCACTTGCACTCATGTGTAGTCACATTGGAATCACTTCTGGAGAGAGGCATAATTGTTCAGATCAAACCTGCACTTGAACCAAAACCATATAAAACTGCTTAATTCCTCTGAATGTCATTCCAACTGAAGTTCAACATTATTCAGTCTTAAATCTGGGTGCAATCCTCACTCTAGAGAGAATTATCACATTTCAATAACTGTTAGATATTTTTTAACCTGTTCCAGTAATATGCAAATCTGTTTAGGAAGAGCAACATGTTTTAATTAAGTTTAAGCTAATTTTAAGTCTGTAAAATCATTGCATGATGATCTACTATCAGCTTTACTAGTTCATATCAAACATGAGCCTAGCCAGGTAAATTAGAAAAGTGATCTTTAGAATAATTCCTTAAAACAAAATATGTATCAGCCCTTAAAATCTAAGTATTTGTGCTTCTTATCACTGATATCTCATGGATATATTCTTGTTTCAGACAAGTTTTCCAGTTAGTTACAGGCATATCTGAAGCAAATGCTGCATCTTTCTAAAAAAAAGCCCTAATTATCACTGAAATAAGTTTAAAGCACAGCTTAAGCATGAGGGAACAGAAAGGAAATATGTACGTCTTGCAACCACAACTATGAAAAAAGTTTGCAAATCTGTGACATCATAAACTACTAATTATTTCCACACTTAGGAAAGTATTAGAATTTATTAGAGTCTTTTCAAGATATGGAAAATACTCCACAAGTGAGGCAACTGTAATTCAGGAGAGGTGGAGTCCAAAATGAATTATTAAGGTCATTTCTTCAAGAATGAATATAAATATTTTCCACACTTCACCAGCCACAGTATATGCATAAATATACATCTTAAATGCTGGCATTCATGGGGTCTATGCATACGTAATAGCTATCCTATCTATTTTAGGAATTTTGAAGGCACATGTTGCTTTGGCATCTACCTTTCATATTTATGTAAGTTTAAGGACTAAAAGAAACTTAGTATATATCTTCCATCTTTGCTAATACAGAAAGCTGAAAACTGTATGAAAAGACTTTGCCATGACAAATTGATGTTGGTATATCCTGAATGTTTACATTACTAAAGATAAATGCCATAGAGAAATGGGTAGACCTGGAGCATTCCATAACGTTCTTGTGTTTGCACTAAGAATCTAGTTAATTAATGTTTTATGAGGCTTGATCTCAACCTTGAGGCTTTACAGAACTGGATAAAACCACAATACCAGAATATTTCTTTTTAGGACTTGTCCCCCTAAATGAAAGAACTAGTAATGCCAGAAAGACATACAGCTGCAGTGTCTTTACTGTGATTACTATTTCCTTTTTCATCTCTAACTGTGTCGGTTGGCCTGCTTACAAGTCCCAGCCCATGCTGTTGCTTTTTGCCATTTCCCCCCATCCTGTCTTTCCCCAACAGGCAGGCAAACTCAGTTTGACTGTTCATGTTCAGACAAAATTACATGTTCAATGAAAATGGCTCATTGCAGAGAATGGAACAACAGAAGCATGTGAATGACAGCAATGGTAGCGTGTTTAGCCACACAGTTTGAGCCAAAAGAAGAGATATGTATGAAGAGCTCTTACTGTCTTCCCTCCTCTATCTGCTTTCAGTGGATAAGATTGTTTCATTTAGACTTCTACAGAACAGAGTTTAGTGTTTGTGCACAGCAGTCAGTACAAATAGGTTTTATGAACTAGCAAATATTGGTCAAATAGCAGAGAATTGCCTCTTAAAAACATATTTCCTGGATGAACAATCATCCCAAAGTCTTGATGAAAACATGTTTAAACACAAACAGCCACTTTCTTAGAGCTCAAGTTAAATATCCAAACACATTGATCATGTACAAATAAGTTAACTATGCCCTGGACCATCTGTTTGCACCCAGCTCAACTGGGAGAGATCAGCCTATCTCTGTATAAACCAACTCTCTTCCTCCCACACAGGGAATCTTCATTAAAGATGTCTGCAGACAATGGTCTCTGTCACTCCTGAGCCACAATCACAAATTTTGTGGGACATCTTCATTCAGCTCGAGCCAAAATTGAGCCTGATGACAGTACTAACCACTGAAGAGGTAAATTGAAATTTGATTTTCTTCCTAGCACCCACCATGCACAGAAAAGATAGAGGTATTTTCCTGAAAGACACAAAACCCAGAAAATAAGTCCATGGTGTGCCTAAACTGGAAATCAAGTTCATGTGCCAGGATGCTGACCAGGCATGGCATCCCAGTGCCAACTGTATTTCCTGCTGGAGTGCCTGATGGCACTTTCCTGTGCACACACAGGCATTTTCTCCCTCTAACAAGGAAGATGTTGTCAGGGGAGCAGAAAAGATGGGCAAAAGTTGAGGATTAAAACTAGGAAACTTGAAAGCAACAGAAAAATAAGTCTTTCAATAAAGGAAGAAAGCAAAATTTGGCAAGAGGTGAAACCCAGAATGGATTTTTACTTTTTTCCTTTCCTCCTCTAAAAATCTAAACCCATCAGCCTTGTACAAGCCATGAACCTGTAGTAATAGCACCTTTGTGGTTTTCCAGACAATCAGGCAGCAGAAAGTCACCTGATCCATCTGCGAGACCTGGTGAGAATCAGCAAATATAATAGCCTGCAAAACACCTGAAACTGCTGGCATTGCAAACACTTCCTGCCTAATGCTGTTGGACAACAGACACAAAGCCGACCCTGTAATTACATCCCACCCCAATCTACATTTGCAGTCGTGTAATTAATACTTCCTCTGTAAAGCAATGGAATAATTTAGAGAGCGGATTTTCAGCCTTAGTCTGGGAAAACGGAGAGAGTGCAAGCTCTGCTTGGGCATTTTAGCTACAGGGAAATGCTTTTCTGGTTCCATTTGCTCACAGAAACTGTAATTAGATGCTCAGACCTCTCTTTGTGCTATGGCAGAAGAAAATGATACTTCCTTCCTGTTTAAAAGCCACAGGCAAGAGCGGGTGAGAGGAGCTTTTACTTATTCAGGGGACTTTATGAGAGTGATAAATGTAGATGGCCCTGCAGACTCAGCCAGCTGAGAAAGTGTTGTGTTATCCCACACAGGGAAACATTTAGCTTGTTGTCGTCTAGTTAAAATGCTTCTTCTCATAAATCATTGTGGTTTTACAGTAGGCATAACAAAAACCCATATAGTTACTATACAGAAAACAAACACTTTTCTGTTTCTTATCATGCTACTCCATGATAAACTTTCACACAGTTGATTTTTTATCTACTCCAGATTTTTCTTTTTCTCAGTATATTGCATAGAGAAAGGGGAAAATAAATATAATGAGGCTTCTAGAATGCTTCAAAAGGAAAACTAAACAGAAAAAAGTTTAAAAGTCAGGAGCACAGGAATTGAAGAGTAAGGTGAGGATCCTCAGGACCATAATTTTTGGCTTAGATATTGCAATTCCACCTCATTTCCACTTTAGCTGGAGAGTATCTGGCCCAAAAATATGTCCTAGAAAATAATGACTTACAGATAGTCCAAATTCTGTGTTCACACTGTAGTGAAGTAGCAGTTGATTCAGCACATGGGTTACCTCCTCAAGCAATTACCTGCTTAATGTGAAAGAAAGCTGGATTATAGTTAGAAATTCATACTTCAGTCAAAACATAAACAATAACCCAAACAGAAAAAAAACCCAACAAACCAAACCTAAAAATAAAACCCAAAAAACAACCTCAGAAATCAAACTTTAAATATATAGAGAGCTGTCCCTAGTATGATTCACTCCATTTGTTTTATGCACTTTAGTGATAATGTCATCCAGGAAATATCAAGAAAGCATGACTGACAGCTACCTTCTTTGAAGCATGCCCACTTTCCTTAGGGACACAGGGGATGCATACCAGGCCTGAATTCAGGCTTTTCAATGAAAGGGCAATGAAAAGCCTCTGAGAGGTTCTTGAAGCTCTTCAGGCTTCAAGTTATTCCTGAAGTAAAGAGACAATCTTTGTCTTTTCAAACATATGAAGATTTCCACATCTTAAGTGTTTAAAGGTACAATCCAATACTGCACAGTAGCCCATACAGTACAACTTCAATGGGATTCAGGCATCTAAGTCCCAGAGCACTCTCCAAAAATCCTTGGCGAAGGTCCCAAGCAGCACTTACTCCAACGCCTAAGTATCCTTTTATTGCACATATCTAAAGAGGATACATTCTTTGACGATCTAAACTATTGGATGCCTACTCAACTCTGAATTTACAAACTAGGCAGGTCCTTACCATGGAAAGGACACAGTTCCCTCCATGTTGAGACCAAAGTCAACATTTGCACAAATTGTACTGATTTTAAAATCTGGTCAGAAAAATTCCTACAGTTCCATAATAATTGATGATGAAAGCAGTTGCCCAGGAGCCAAAACGTTTGGATTAAAATCACTTCTCAGCCTGAAGGGACTTGATTCTGTATGCACTCTATACACAAAGCCATGCAGGAGTCAGGACAGGAGATGTGATCCACCTGTTCAACTGAAGCCGTATCTCTGAGGACAGCAATAAAAAGATAACTGAGTAAGAAGGGTATTAGACAAAAGCAGTCTGACTGTATTTATTAGATCACTCTCTTGCAACAGATTCCTGAAAGCAAAGGAAAACTCAGAAAAAGATGTTGAACTTTGCATTAGACACCTGTTGCCTCACTCAACAGTCAAAGTCTGTATTTTCATAACTATAGGAGAAACAGAAAGACAAAAGCATCTTATTTCTTCAGTTGCATTTGGCTGAAATTCTAAATGTTTTTAGTGATATCATTCATTCAAGATAAATAATTCTACTGTTTTAAAATTACCTTCCTGGCCTAAATTAGGAGCCTCGTGGAAATTATTCTGTCAGAAGAAACTGCCTACAGGAAATTGGCATTACTCAACTCTTACATCAAATATCAGTAACCTAGTGCATCTGTATTCATAAGACTGCTTTCCGAAAAACAGATACAAAACCCCCATTCTATTTCTCCTGTTTGGTAATAGCGTATGCTTAAAAAAAAATATTCTTTCTTTATGTACTGCAACATAAATTCTAAATTTGCAGTCAGGTAACTAAGTATTTGTAAAGTAATAAGTGGCACCGTGTTTCAGCATATTGGCATCTGAAATCAGGACACTAAAAGTCTACTCCAAATTAAAGAGATTCATCTTCAGTTTTCTTAAATTTTGAATGGACTTTTCAGGGCCGACTCAATAATATCACATTCACATCTGTCTTAGTGAGCTCATTTTATTTTTCGATGAAAAAAAATATGCATCTGAAACAACAAATATAACCTGGATTGGTTACATTGGCTTTTGCTCAAATTGAAAAATGTATTTGCAGAAGTTTCGGTGGAATTTAACTTATAGTGTATCTCAAGACTGGCAACAAAATCTTGGTCTCTCAAGCCTCAACAAGACAGGACAGAACATTTGGCTCTTACATCAGTGTTAATCTTTCTTTCCCCTTTCATTGGCTTTTCCTTTCTCCTTCTCTTCTCATAATCTCATGTGCTGGTTTTGCAATTTTTAACTTTTTTAAAAAACAAGCTTATATGATCCAATTCTCAAAAACAATTAAGGATGTTTTCTTACCAAAGAATAAATACTGTGAATGTAAAAGCAACTGAACTGTTATTCTCAGATATTCAAAAGGAGAGAATGTGAGATAACAAAAGCAAATTGCATGACCATACAACAAGGCATGTGTAAATTCTACTTGCTTTATTAATTTAAGATTTTTGTCTTTCATTTTTGTATCCTAGTCACATATCATATACAAGCAGCTGATATTTTAAGAGGGACTTCAGGTAAACATGGAAACAGGAATTCACAAAATGTTAGTACATCATAGCACACCTCTGGTGGGGAAAAAATATAAATGATGTGTGTCCAACCATCTGATTGTGCATTTACAGAAGTTACTTCCATTTCAATGTTTTCAGGATGAAAATTAATGGGCATATTTTCTTCCCTGGCAATATTTAATAATTTCTTCCACAAAGTGTTTTTTGAGTTACAGAATAGCATATGCTAAAATGGGTTCCTTCTTCCTTTCTTTTTACAATAGAGAGGTTGCATAATCAGAATTAAATTAGACTAATTCAATTAGACTAATTAAATTAGACTAATTAATAAGACTAATTTTAAAGGATATGAAACACACATTCTGTGAAGTTCAATAGTGTGTTGGAGCCCTTTTACAGAACAGAGGAGTGAACATTTAGTGTCTTTATCTCTGCGATAATTTTTTTCAAAGGTATGAATTCAGACTAGAATTCTCTATAACGCTGTCACTAATCTTGGATTCCTTGTATTTATGACACTAGTAAGAGAAGACCTCTGTTTCTGCCATACTCCCCATTTACAAAATTTAATTTTACCAAAGAAAGATGAAGAGAGTGCTATATGCCAGTGTACTTAGAATTAACATGCTATTGAAACATAAAATGAAATAATAATTTAATTTGTGCTATGGACACTAATTTTTCTAAATCACCTAGGTGAGTCCTCAGACTCGCATAGATATTTACCATCCAGAGAAGCCCCCTCTACCCACAGAGTAATTGCTTATGTGGAAAATAAGTATTAGGAAGGTATCACTAATTCAATTTAGCAGCTGCAAGCAGGAAGGAGAGCTAGTACATGGTAATCAGCCAGTTCTCGGCATACTATAGCTAAAAAAGCACTAAGAGTAATATTTCAATGTGAGTTATATGTTTGCCCTGGGACTGTGTGGGACAGATGGAACATTGCCTTATGTGAACAGTTTCATTAGTTTCTTCACTCTACTATTCCATTGCATAAATCTCACTGAAACAAGAGAAACTATGCCACCATTGAATCTATTGGAACAGAAGAATATTGCAGAGTAATGATTTACCAAAAAATATCTCCTTTCAGATCATTCTGTAGAAAGGCATCAGAAACTAACAAGAGCAAGATAAACCAAAGGAAAAACTTGATATAGTTCTCTTCCTTTGAAATAAATAAAAGATTTTCTATGCATGTCAGGGTCATACTGAAATCCTTGGAAATCTGGTAAGAAACTTGGGCAGATGTCTGCAGAAGATCTCTGGATTTCTAGGGGAAATCCAACATCTTTCTGATCCATACCAAGTACTTCAAACACACATCTGCTTCCAGGGCCTTGACCAACCACCGTATGGTCCTGGTGACTGATTTTCCATATCTGTGGTATCAAAAAGACATGATTTCACTATCAAAATATTTTAATTAGATTCATTAGAGCTCTATTTCCTCCAGAGTTCAATCTTTCCATCCCCTAGTGTGTTGGCTAGTACACCCACAGCATTCCACTAAAGGAAATGCTAGATATACTGATTAAATGGGACGAGTTTGTGTTTTGGTTAATAGTCCGGTAAAGTTACTAATCCATCAAATCTTAGCTCCTGGTACCTAATGTGGTGTGTTCTTGCCATGAATACAGCCATTTGACAGGGACCCAGTTCTCAGCTTAAAGAAGCGTTGCTGAGTCTGTTAAATCTATCTGGACTGATTTAAGGTCTTGTGTACTAGAAAAATCTATACAGTTAAGGGTCATATGAGATGTCTACAGATCTTTTAGTCATCTTATATTTGACAGATCTACCACATGCTTAAACAAAAGGACATGATTTCCTGGAAAGCAACTAACTGTATCCCATACAGGAGATGGGAAATCACTGTGAAAAGGAGTGCAGTTCCCAAAGAAAGATTTTTGTTTTCCTTTTTCAGCCTCTGCCACCTCTGCCCCCTTGCCCCTAACCCATATCTTAAGAGGCAAAATTTGAAGTACTATCTTGAAAGCAACTAAGGCATTTTTTACATAAACTTCTGGAAAAGAATCTGATTTAAATCAACAACCAAAAAAAAATCTGGATTAAGCAGATGATATTAATAATTTCTTGCCAGTTTATTTTTCATCTGACATTGTGCATACTATTCCTCTTAAATGCTTAGAGAAAACATTTCTCTCATCAACTAGTCTCATCCTTCTGGTAACTCATCTCTATCATGTTATCTCTTTTGTTTAAATGAACACATTCTGCTATTTACATTAGAGCCATTTCCTTGCACGGGCACCAACAGCCATGGGCACTGAGATCGAACTTGCACTCCCTCTGCTGGTTATCAGATGGGCAGTGTGGCTACAAATCACAAAAAAACTGGGGCCAAAAATTTGACTAATACCTGCAAACCAACCCACCACTACAACACCGAGAGAATGGCCTCAGTAATCTCAAAGTCAAGGGCTGGACCAGAACAGCAGATACATACAGCAAAATATCTGTTTGCCAATGTTTGTGAAAAAAATATTCCAGGAAGTTGTGCATAATTCTAAGGCATTGAAACAACAGGAAAGCAGAAGACTAGCTTGAATCACGGTATGGTGAGAAGCGAAGCCACCCCAGACTAGAAGAGAGAGAAACCCTTTGAGGGTCCTAGCAACAGCAGAGTACCAGCCGAGGTGCTCTGAATGATGTCTTCAAGATGTCTTCACTAATTGTAGAAGGATCATTGGGAAGTTGCTAATTTAGGCACATAAATGACAAACTCACATTTTTGTGCATGGAGTGTGCTTGAGTCCAATACTGAATGATAGCTCCTATACTAATGCTGTGTATTGTCTTTTTAATTTGCATGTTTTGATCTCTCCTTTCTGATTTTAAAGTATTTCTGCAGTACTTTTAATTTTCTGTGTGTGATGACACTGGTGGAATCTTTCATTCCTGAGTTCATGTTTCCATTTCCAGAATATGCCAAGTTGCAATCTCTGTAAGTCTACAAGACCTTTTAAGAGCAGGCATACCATCTGCAATGCAATCTATTGTGTACTTTGACTCCTATGGCTCGTGAAATTACCCATGTTTATGACACTCATAACAGCAGCAGATGAAGCTGAAGTCAGAAATGGAATGTAAGGTTGCCAGATGTCCCAATTTTCATGGGACATTCCCACATTTAAATAAAACTTTCACATCCTGTTGACAGGAACCGTTGTCCCAAGACCTGCACAAGCAGCACCCTCCTCCCCTCGCTTGCAGTGTTGGAGTAATACATGTGGCACACCCCAGCACCACTACACTCCACCCCACTCCACCCCTCCTGGAGGGTCTCAGATTCCTGCAGCTGCAGCATCTGCAGCCAGAGGTAGGGAATAAAGGAGATGGGATTTGGGATGGAGGGGGGGAGAAGAGGGCAGCACAGAAGACAGCAGAGAAGAGTAAATCAGGAAGAGAAGGAAGGAAGAGAAGCAGTTGAGGAAGAACAGCAGGAAAAAAAGAGAAAGGAAGGAAATATGTAAGGAAATGGAGAGAAACAGAATAAACATAAATAAAAGCAGAAGGAACTTGAATAATTTAACAAAGGTAGGAAGATAAGGGGGGAAGTGACAAAGAGAAGATAAAAAGATTAAGGTACATAAAAGCACAGTGAAAAAGAGGGAAAAGAAGATGGAAAGAGATAAAGAGACAAAAATCAGGCAAACCCCAAACAACAAACCAGAAATACAAAGAATGGAAAATGAGGGAGAAACCCCACCATATCTAAAACTGTAACTCTCCCTCACACAGGTAATTCATATAACAAGCCATGCTGTCCCCTTCTTTCCACTTTTGCTTCTTTCCACTCTTTTGCAGAGACTGCACACAATTTTGTGCTGGAGCCATGAACGTGAGGAGCTGCCAGGAACATGCATAAAGCCCTGAGCAGCCCTGCACAGCACAGGAATTGACATGAACTCCCAAGGCCGTCTTGCAAGCAGCTGCTGTTGGAACAAGTATGCAGTTTAACGATTTCTTTCCAGATTCTGCTGGATAACAGAAGAGTGAGAGGGGGATTGGATAGGAGGCTGAAGCTGAAGGTGCAAAGAAAGGCCAGCCAAATTTTGTAGTATATGTTGCATGACCATACAGCCCCTTGTGTTGACATGATTAAATACAGCCCTCCCCCTGGGCTCTCATAGACTTCTTTATTGTGTAATAATCAGCTTTCTGAAAAAGCATCTTTTGCTTTCTTATTGTCAGTTCAATTGTCTCCCCCATGAAAATCCCAGGAAGACAGTTTGTTGAAGTCCCACCTGCTTTACTTGCCTTTCCAAAGCAAAGGATTTATCCCTGAGAGAGATAGACATGGATGGAGAAAAACCCTCAGCTCTGTACAGAAATTGATTTTCATCTTTGCAGACCCAATACACATCAATGCAAGGCTTCCAGCCCCAGAGGCTTACCAGTTTTCTCCAGACAGCCCTATTGCAGGAGTGCCAGCTGGGCTAAAGAGAGCAGCTGTTACTTAGGTGGAATTTCAACTTCTCAGTTCAGTCAGGAGAAAAGAAGAACATAAGACATGGTATAGTGAAGAATTAATATGAAAGATTTAATATTTACCCACTGCTAAATAAGGCAAAGAAATTGTCTTGATAGCTGTACTCAAGCTCAAGATTAAGTTTGCACAACCATGAGGCTTGGGTCAGCTGCATATGTTCTGTTAACGGTGAATCTTGCCCCCCTTTCCCTGTCTCCAACCCCACAAAGCCTGAAATTTCCTAACTGAAGAGCCAGATGACTTTCTGCAGACTAGAGTGTCAGACAAGTATATGGACAAGGGTGGATGACAGAGAAGCTGCAACTCAAAACCAGGCTTGATCCCCAAACTTCCAAGATGCTATACACATGCCCACTTCTTATTGTCCAGCCTGGCACATGGATGGGATGAATTTATAAATTCTGATTTCTTTCATTTGTCTTTTTCATGAACTAAGACGATGACCTCTTTACCTGTTAATTCTAGCACATGCTGGCCTAGCAATTTTTAAAAATCACCTTTCTGCTCAAGTTTGGCTAACTCTGCTTACACAAAAGAAAAGAAACATTAAGTGCTTGCATCCACAAACAGCTACAGTAAGACTGTGTGGAGTACAGTGTGTATAAGAAAAACCTCTAAATTTTTGTAAAGGAAATAGTTGGATTTTGTGGAAGTAGACAGGAAGTTTGCATGACATCTGTGAAAAAAGGTTTGCAGGTCCGTTTTGAAATCTCTCATTTATTTCCAAATTCTTCAAAATCCTGCTTGAAGTATGGCTACAAAAAAGACTGTCTCTCCTGAATCTTCCATATTGAAATCTTTCAGATGTCACATGAAACAAAGTCAAATACAGTACAAACATAAATTTTTGTCAGAATATCCAGCCCGAAAAAGGAGGCCCACATGTTCATTGAAAAATTATCAACATCCTTGAAGTATGTTAACTAGATTTAATTATGTAAATATAATTTAATTGTTTAGTGGCTTGTGAGCCTATTGCTTAGAATCAGTATGAAGATATATTTATGTGGGTCATAAATTTTAATATAAAATTTCTCATTAAATACTTCTTATAAAATATTAGAAAAATATTAGCTTTTGTTCAGCATCTTGGAAAGTCCCCCATTTTGTATGCCTTGTTTAAAATCAACACGAATGTCTCAAAAAGCTAATCTGTCAATGCCTTCAATACTCTTCGTTACAAGTCATACAATCTGCTGGATCCAAAATTGTTTCACTCTTTATTTTGTCATTTAATATCTGCTCCAGCTACTGATGAAACAGAATGTACTTCATTAGCATTGCAAGATATTAACTAATTCTCCTAATTCAAATACAGAGCAGAATTTTATACTGAATGCACCTGATTATTTTATGTGACTGCAAATGGCTACTTCATAAATGTCCTTGCCTTTTCTGAATATCTAAGATAATTTTTGTCTCATACAGAACCTATAACAGAGTTAGTGTTATTTCTAAGGATTTGTATAATTCCTCTGAATTCCTTATACAAATGAAGGGTAATTTTTCAAAAAATTTATATCTGTAGTTTCCTTATTCAGTGGTTGTATTCTTAATGGCAGTCTGCAATGTTTTGCTTTTATTTTGTCTGTTGGTGTCTCCCAAACAACCCATTAATAGGGACTTTTTCCTTCAGTATGTCAGCAGTTTCTTTCAACTTTGAAAAAGTAGCTTTCAAAAGAGCCATGTATTTTCATCACTGATCTAGGTCATTCTTTGGCTACACATAAAATATGAACCAGATTCTTATTAATTATGTTAAGAAAATATTTGTTCCTAGTTCAGGTTTTAATTCACTATTTTCCATCCTAAGGAGATTTAACATTAAGAAACTTCAGTCAGTCCTATTCTTTGTACGCTTTTATTTCTCTAAGTTTCGGGAAATCACAAAGTCATAGAATCATTTGATTTGGAAGAGAAAATCTTTATCCTAAAGATCTAGTTCCAAGCCTCCTGCCATGGGCAGGGACACTTTTCACTAGATTAGGTTGGTCAAAGCTCCTTCCAACCTGGCCAGGTATTCCTGGAGCAATGCACTGGTGACTTCATGAGATCTCAAAGCTCCCTCTCCAGATGATTCAAATCCCATGCAATAATGTAATTATTCTTTTCACACATTATTGGAAGCTGTTTGAGGAACCAATAATGTTGTTATGTATGATGACATAGATAACTATACCAAATCAATATGTAACTTTATGAATCATCAGTGAATACTTTGACTCACAAGCACAGAACAACTTTCATTTGATATTGATTCCCTCGTTTCAGATTTTGAAAAACCTGTTCTGAAAATTAACAGGATAGATTAAAGTTACATACTTTTAGTTCTGACAGTGAGGATGTTACTTCAAAAGGTTATTACAGAAGTTAGATGGAGAGTCTATTTTCATTTCAGAATGGTCTTTGTAATAAGCTAAGATCAAAAGTGCATAAAGAAACTACATTACTTTTTCCTGGTATTTAGGTGTTTTCCATTTCAGTCTATATTTTCTCAAAATTACAGATAAAAGAGTTTATTCACCACACAAATAAAATGTTGCATCAGCCAACAAAAATCAATTGTCTATGAACAGTTCCAGATCAATTTGTAATCAATAAGAAAAATGTACTTTCTGACTCCCTACTATCCAGTTCTGCTTGGAATTGACAGTTCAGCTGGCAAGTGCTTAGATCTGTAAGAAATTCCATTAAAGTCAAAGAGATGGTGGTGCAGTCACCTATATATGAGCAAGGAATCTACACATCAGATTATATACATAATTAATTTATAAACTTTAGATTAGGCATTCACAAAACATTTGTTTTGTGTCTTTAAGCTGCCTAAATCATGTAATACGGTATCTGTTCCCTGAGAAGATGACAGACCTCTAAAACATAAAATAACAAATAGTGAATTATTTTGTTTAATTATGTTATCGTTTGAGATAACAGCCGGAGGGAAACGCCTCCAAAACAGAAGGCAGCTCTCACCAGCCCCTCCCCTATTAGGTCCGGAAAGAAAATTCTTGGAAGAAAGTGAAAAAAAACCCTGTTTATTCACACACCATATGCATGCAAACACAGCAAAGACAAAAAAGAACAAATGAGGATAATAAATCAGATAATAAATCCCCAAAAAGGGAAAACCTCAGAAGAAAAGTCCCAGAGAGAGTCCCTTCCATCTGGTAGCTTCCCGAGGGCCCAGGCCCAGGCTTAACCAGGCCTCCCTAGGAGGGGAGGGGGGGAAACGAATGTCCTTCCGATGTTGATCCCCTCCTCAGTTCCAGGTGATGGCACAGGTCCAAAGACACAAAGAAAAAAGGCACACAAAAAAAACCTGGCCGAAAATGCAAGGGGAAGGGGGAAAAAAAATAAATAAACTAAAGAAAGAAAAAAAACCCGAACAAACAAACAAACAAAAAACCCTCTCCTTCTCTCTGCCATGCCGACTTTGCACACACCACAGCTGGAAAGAAGAAGGAATCCTGGGGGAGTCAGCTTATTTTATGAACAGTCTGTTGGGAGGAACTCCATTGTCCTCCGGGTGGGAACATAGTCCCGTACTGAAAAAGGTCTGCTGATGATAGGAATACATGACAGTGGTGATATGATACTGTCACCTCAGGACAAATTAAAACTATTTGTGTTGCTAGGTATACATATAAAAGAACAAACATTTTCCAGATATTCTAACTTGCACAATTTTTTCACATGACTATTCATAAATTACTAATAGAAGACTATGAGTGGCCAAATGAAAACAACTCTAAAATTTTCAAATGAACATAATTTAAGCCTTGTGTCTACAATAGTATTGTTTATTTTCACAAATAAAATCTTGCTTAGAAAATATATTTTTAAAAGCTTATATCTGCTTCAAAATTCAATGTAATTTCAGAGCATTGAGCACTGTTTTTCAGACCCCCCCTAAATGTGTTTTTAGATATCTATACCTTAATTAAAATACACATAATTCATCAAAATTATATAAAACACGTACAACTAAACTAATAAATGGAGTGAGAGCTCAGAGTATGCATCTGGACTGTCATACTTTGCAAGCAAAGACTTGCAGAGCCATTCATCATCAAAGCAAATCCTGCCAAACATAAGATTTGTCATACTCCAGCCAAATTGGTAAAATAAATGTAGAAAGCAGGAATGCAATATGATGTGACTAATCCTGAGACACAATACAGCAAAAAGGAAGATTCTCAAAATGGCAAGGAAAGAGATGCTTCTGATACACTGAAGGTTGAAGACAGAAATGCTGAAGATTTCTTTCCTGTACCATGCCTTACAAAGAGTTTTGAAAATGCCACACTTCTAATGTTCTTCATTTAAAATAGTTTTTCAAATTTTTTTAGAGGTCTCAATTCAGATTATCTGAATAAATCACTTCCTGTTTCAGATTCATATTTTTAGAGACCTAACCCATTTAGTATGAGAGTAGAAAAGCAGATTATTTGAAAACTGCACAATGCCAGGTGCTACACTTCTATGAGTCTGACCACCAGTGGCACAAAATCACTCTCTTGGAAATGCATCTGACCTGGGGTGAAGCTTGAAAGGCTGGAGAATTATTTAAGGTGGTCGTTGAAACTATGCATATTCATAGAGTGGACAGAGCTGGAGGTTCCTACAGGACCTGTTTAAACAAAGACCAGGAAGTTCAACAGGATGTTCGGCCCTGAGGGTCTCCCTGCAGCAGGATACACCTGTGCTGCTTTGGAGGGGCACAAGGAGGCATTCCATCCCCCTGAGCACAGGTCCTCTCTTCAGGGGTTCCCTTCTTAGAAACAGCTTTATTTCGCTGGTTATCCTCACTGCATTTTATAAATATGATAAAATTAAGAAGTAAAAAATAAAAAAAAGGTAAAAAGGAAAAAACAGGCTTTGTAAAAATATTTTTTATCTTAAACATTCTAAAAATATGTAGTACGTTTTCATATACTCTTTTCTACAAGAACAACAATGTCTGAGGAAATTTTATTTACTGTGTCAATGGATATAATTTGGAAATAGACAAGTTTTCATCTGGATCTGTTGGTTTAATTATAAATAGTAGGCCTTGCTTCATTCATACAGAGGAAAGCATATTTCAGAAGACACTGTTTGCCATTTTTCCTCCTGTTGGGTACAATTGGCATCACTGGCAAAACCTACTTAGAAACTTGTTTGATTGAGATTCTTAAACAAGGAGATCCAAGAATCAGCTGAGAAGGCTAACTGATGGGATCCAAAATAAAATTAGAGAACTATTTAACCATGAGCACTATGCTGAGGTTTATCTCAGCACTAGAGTTTTTTAGCATTACTCTTTTGAAATCATACACGTGCCACATATATTAATTTTAAATGAAGGATTCAAATGCATTTCCTCTATCTAGCCCTTGAGTTTTCCATCAGGACCTATGAAACAGTGAGTAGTATCTGACAGATCCTGTTATTCAAAGTGGCTGAACTCCTTTTTTATCATAGCTGGTCATAACATTTGGCACAAGCCTATTACTAAATATTCCTTTATCATTGCACTTACTTTTAAGCCATAAATCTGCTTTACATCCATGGAAAAAATACAGTGTGTGTGCACATGGACTGAAGATACAGCCAATCATCCCGGTAATTTATTTTATGAATTTACACTGAATTAAATAAGGAGCACTACCAGCATCTAGCAAGACCTCCTCCTCCTGAGGCTATACATCAGAAAAAAAAAGGTTTCTTAAACTGGCACCCTGAACGATCTGGGTTTACAATCTGTTGTTTGAATGCGTTCTGGTTGAAACAGGAACTGACAGCCTGATTGATGGTCCTATTTCTTTACTTATTGTCACAAATTACTTTCAGGATGCTAGTAATAACATAGTGTTAGACTCCTATAAAAGGTGTAACTTTCCAGCTGGGCATCCACCATGAAGAGTTTTATCATATTAGTGGAAATCATTTTACTGAACATTTAAATCCTGAATCCTGGAGGACTGCGTGGTGAAGAAGAGTGGTAGTGAGAACAGAATAAAGAGCCTTTCACCTCTCTGTTCCTAGCAAAAGCCCAGGCTCAGTAAGACATCAATTGCTATTTCTACACAGAGACTTTTCAGTTCCCTATGTAAAATGAGTTTAGGCTAACCATTTGTTAATGATTACCCTGAAATGTCTTTCATTAATAGTGCTATAAGTACTCTGAAGAACACTTCTTAGAGACATGACGACTGCAAAATTCAGGTTCAGAACAAAGAGGAGGTGGTTTTTCAAATATCTCCTTCTCACTTGATTCAAAAAGCAACTGGCAAAATAGAGTGGTGGGGAATCCATCAAGAGCTATTAAAAACAAAGACAAGACCTTTGCCCACCTCTGTGTGGTTTTCCTTGGAAGTATTTCTTTATATTATAAAAGACATTTGTCTGCAAAATGCTAAATTGCTTTAGACAGGGAATATAGTTCAGAGTACTTGATTACTTGTCATGTTCTTGACAAGTCTCTAATGTCTCTCACAACTAATAGGAGGGTAAATCCTTAATTTGACCCAATGTGGGTAGTCTTGTGAGCTGAAAACAGTAGGCTTCTTCAAAGTAGACTCAAACTGTGGATATTAAAAAGTTGTAATCTCAATTTCCTAGAAATTTCAAGATTTTTATCCTTTGTTTCTTTTAAAATAATTCCCTAGTACCTTCCTTTGTTTTTGAAGACTTTGTGGAAAATACAGTAAGTTAAAAGTGCATTGGCTTAGTTCAAAGATTGTCACAAGTTAAGTAAAGGTTGATTTCTTCAGCTAATTGTAGCTGTATCACTGTCTCAACATCCAGGAAGGATATTCCTGGACAATGCTGGCCTGAGATTTTTACGGAAACCAAAAACTTAGGTCCATAATGGTTACAGGAGTCAAGTGCACATCAACTCCTACTTTCCTTGTTCCTGTGTGACTGTACTGTCACAGTCAGGAGAGGGTTAATGTTTTGCTGTAGCCAGGAGGGGGTATGGCTAGGACACATAGGTTATTCTGTACCACCTCATGTCATTGCTGGAGGCAGGGGAAGGGAGCCTCTTCCAAGGAGAAGGGATTCCATCTGGTAGAGAAAACATGGTGAAGGGAGCTCTCCAGTATTGTCTATTATCATCATTTTTTCCATGTGAACAATTTCTTTTCTTATACCTTTTGATATTAATATTGTTGCTGTTATTGTTCATTTTCTTATCTCATTGCATTTCCAGTAAATTGTTCTTATGTCAGCCCATGATCTTTGTCTTTTTTGCCTCCAGTTGGAGGGGAGAGGAGGAGTGGCATGTGATTTTTAGTGGGAGTACTAAATTGAAGAATACCATTCCTAAATCAGGACAGTGACCGTGAAAAGAAAGGGAAACATGCATTTCATGAATGCAAAAAGTGCAGGATACATAATCAGAGGGCCAGGACCCATCCAGGGCTCATCTGTGCTCAGGCAGATATTCACTGATATAGGTTACGAAATCCTGGTAACAAGTTCTTAGATTTTCTTCTCAGACCTCCAAATAAACCAATAATTGCAGGACTACTGTCACCTTGGCAATTGCTCATGTCACTGAAGTTGTTCTAAGGTATTTCTCTGTCTTATGCCAGCAAATAAACTGAGTAATATTCTATCAAGATCTAATTAAAAGCAGAGAACTGAAAGGAAGTGTAAAGACCTGATTCAGCTGTGTAAGCATACATACCTATTCTAAGATACCTTAGAATATTCATGCTCCCTTTCAGGTCTGTTGTAGTGCCTCTGGGCGTGGCTTGCAGCTGGGACCATCGGGTCCTTTCCTCCCCCGCGTGGTGTTGGTCCTTCCCCCTCCACAGGGCAGCTGGAGTGGTGCAGCCCTGGCTCGGCAGGGGCTGTCCCCGCCCAGGGGAACAGCTCATTGGTTCCCATGCCAGCTACGGACGGCTGGCTCACTGGCCGGTGCCCCTGTCAATCAGTGTGGTCCTCTGCAGTGATTGGCTCTCCCGACTGCCCTCCCCTCGCCCTGGTTTTATAATGCGCCCCAGTCGCCACTTTGTCTGTCTTCTTCGCAGCATGAGTCCAGTAATAAAACGTGCTGGAGATAAGCGGAAAAGAACCCTTTCTCGTTCTCTTTATTTCTCTGCATAAATTAAACCGCTGTGCATGAGCTAAGCCAAGATTCTGCGGGAGTTCTGATGCTCGGCTCACCTCTGATCAGAGACTACACAAGGCCTGAGTCGCGTTATCTAGGCAAACGGGACCGACGCAAAAGACTCCGAGTTACTCGCGCTTTCTACCCACGGTACAGGTCCTGCTTCAGAAGGGCTTGGGTATCCCCCAAGTCCTGTGTGATATCTCCTAGGCAGGTGAGCATGTCCCAGGTACCCTAGGTCATCTCAAATATCACCAGATGCCTATGTTCAGTTGTCTGAATTGAGCCAATAGATAATTAAGACGTAGGTTATGTAGACTGCTACAGTTTCATGAATCTTATTCAAAAGAACTTCTGCCTTTGAGTCTTCATTTTGACACATCTTTCTGCAACCCTGAGGAAATAATTTTTCTTCAATCTCTGAGATACAGGATTAGTTCTGCTGTATATTCATGGGTGTAAACTAGGATGATTATGGCAAGACTACTTAACATGTAAATGGCTAAATTTTGATAATGTGGTTTGCTTGCTAAATATGCATCATAATTAAGTTAAAACCCTCTTCTTTTGAATACATCATAGCAGTTGTACATGACTATCAGTGAAATAATCTGGTTTTCTGTTCAACAGGATATATGTAGATGTGAAAACCTGTCAAGCAATATGCTTGTTGTCACAATAAACAGATGTCGTAGTGCTGAGAAAGACCTGAGAAAGTCATCTTCATCTCAGTCCTGTAGCACATAATATACAACATGCATACAACACCACAGATTTTTAATGAATGCCTCAGGGGAAGCATAAAACTGCGCACCACTGGTTGTAACATCTGCAAAATGCAGAAGAGAGCAAAACCTGCCAGCAACGTTATTAACCACGCTCCAGGAGTCTTCAAGCAGATGTCATACCTGTTAGGAAAATCATGAAACAGTACAGCTTGGTTTCCAATAATTCTACAATCTGATTCTGCATTGTTAAGGTATCAATAGCAAACTACTTCCAGACATCTCATGATGCCTCAGAAGATCAACTGAGAAATCTGTAAACAAAACAGAATTCTGTTGGACATGAAGTCCTCACAGTTCAAAGTACACACTAGATCTGCAGTAAACAGCAAAATCTACTGTTTTCAAGACAGCACAATTATCCTGTAAAAGTAAACCAGTATAAAAGACAAGTCACCAAGTCACCACAAAGCAGTAGGAACTACTATACTATAAGCTGTGAAACAAAACCAAAAAAAATCACAAAAAATCACAAAAAAAACCACAAACAAACAAACAAACAAGTTTAAAACAGATTAAAATCTACTGGAAACAATCATGACATACTTTGGGATATAATCGGACACTGGGGCTAGTTTTACATATAAGAAAGCAAAGCCAAATTTCCACCTTAAGAGTTTTACAACTTAAAAACTTCATTTTTTTTTAATTAAAAGACTGTCAAACCAGCACTTTACCTACACTAGGACACATGCAAAAACAGTACAGTAACTTTTAAAATTATTATTGTTATTATCATTATTTAATATAAATTATATGCTGTAAATACAATATGTCTTCATAGATGTGTATTTTATAATTTAAAATTATATATTTGTGTTGATTTATGTGTTTGAGTTACAAGAGACAAGAGTTTCAGGGGAGATACCAAGCTGAAAAACCTTGGTTTGATGTAGGAAGCAAAAGATTTCTTTCCTCATCCGTTAAAATGCCAAGAATCAATGTATAAATGACAGTTAAGACACTAAGTAGCAATTATTCCTATATCTGCTCATTTTAGGCAACCTCAGCCTTATCTCTCACTTCCTTCGAGGTAGGATAAAACAGAGTCAGGTATTATAAGCTGAATCTATAGATTTTCTTTCAGTATTTTACTGCTGCACTTAGCACTAAAACAAGTTACAGGCAACCACAGCAAGGGAATTTATGACCTTACAAATGGAGGCAGCATGTGATAAATACCACACTATCAGTTGTTCAGGTAAGTAATATGTGCTCTTGTAAAACCTGTACTGAAAGCTCAGTAATTTATGTAGTAAAAGAAGTCTGGCTTCTTTAACCTCTCATGCTAATTTACTTTTAGATAACATGAGGATAGGCTTGTGTACCACCCTCTCCTGGTATTTTTAATTGCTATGTCCTCTCATTAGTGTATCCTATTTCTTCCATTTATCATGTAAAAGGAGCGAATGTTATTTCACCTTGAAAACTGAAATCCTTCTTCCTGATACAGGCTGATGGCTTTCAACCTCTTTTTAGAAGGGGAAAAAAAAAAAAGGAAATTGCTTTTCTGGCCAGTGGCCATGCCAAAGTTGAAAACATGTCTTTTAGTAAAGGTAAAGCATCCTAATGAATGACTCGCTTTTGAAAGAACAAGAGACAATCCTTGCAGTCATTCAGTTCAAGCACTAACACACACACGCACAAAGTAGAAGAAAAAGACAGCTTCGTGTGTGTATTTGCAGCACATCTCACACTTTGGTTTCAACCAACCAGTTTTCTGACTCTGGTTCACTAAAAGGAGAAAATGCTGAGGTCCAAACTACATTCAGCTGACTTGTGAATATCAGGAATGTTCCTGGGTATTGCTTAGAACTGAGACTTTGGGTGGACAGGTCATCTCTGAGCACTTGTTTTTCTTGTGATCTTAAAAGTTTAGGGCATTATAAATGGAAATTCTTCCATTTCTGTAGCAACCTCTAAGCTTGGAAGGTTATTTATCTATTACAGCAAAGCAAGGCTAGTCTAATAAAATGCATTGACATTACCTCCAAACTTGCCAATATTCTTTGATCATTACACCTACAACTACACACTACCCACACAACAGGCACTACAGACAATACACATGCTTTTTTCTGTTTAGAAACAGAATTATCCTTTCCAGGATTTTACCATGAAATAAATCATAACTATCATTGCATGTATGTGCAGAGCATAGTCATTTAGCATTAAGATCTGGATTATGTGTTACAAAGCTATTAATTCCAAAATCCTTGGAAAAACAAGACCCTATTGTAAGGAGGTCCCATGATAGCAGCGCTTTCCCAGAAGGAACTGCATCAAGTATTCACAGGCTCAGTTCTGCAGCTGGTTGTGGCATGCAGAACTCTCTGTAGCCATCATCCCTGGCCTCTCTGCTGGCTCTGCTGCCCACCTCTCAGCCAGTATTCTCACTCAGACTGATACATTGAAAACACGTATCAATAGAAGTATCAGTCTGCAGCGCTAACCCTGACGTTGACTTTCTCATGTCACACATAGTTTGATGGAGCTCAAAAATGTTTATGCATTAAGTCCCTCATCAGTCAGTCTCACAAGGACATCTCTGATATTCTATGACATCTCAAACATCACTTATGCCCCTAGTTGGTATCTGCAAAGAAATCTGTGGAGAACTCAGTTCAAGCACAAATAAACACATACACTGAGCTGTTGTATAATACTTGAGACTACTGATAAATTCTCTAGAACTCCACTGATTGTAACTGAAGTTGGATATTTTGTTCATCAACATCTGGATGCAATTAGCTGACTACCACCTGCAGCTGAATCCCAGCCCTAGCATATTTCTTTGCTATCTACTGTGTTGCCTCAGAGCTAAATTATTGCCACTAGATGTGGAAGCCAGTGGAGCACTGGCTAGATACATCCCCCCTTTCTAAATATCCCCCATGTAAAAGTCAGCTACATGCTCCTAAATATTAAAGAAATAATTCTTTAGGATTCTTATTGCCCTTAAGACCCAAGACATGCCAGTAAAGTAGTTCTGCAGGATGTCTGATCTGTTGAACCGAAAAGTATTGCATCCACAGGAATAGAAGGTCATATTGCAAGAGGATGCCTGGCATTTTGTTCCTCCCTCCATCTTTTGCCTGAAGAAGTGACATGATAGAGTCTTGGCACTCAGGTTTCTGTTCAGACCCTCCATTCTTGTAGCAGAGAGTGTTAATATTTATCTGATAGATAACAGACTGAAGCAGAAAGTGATAGCTGAGACAGTGAACAGTGTTCTGACTCTCTTACTATTTCCTTCCACAAGCTAAAAATTGTCTCTGGTTCCTCCCTACTCATCTCGTGCAGTGTTAGGGAAAGCTGACATGGTGTTTAATTAGTTTGGCATTTATCAATAGTCCTTTAAAAGATAAGACGTGCCTAAAATAATGTATAGGTAGATATACCTACACTAAATCCATCCTGTAACTTTAAACTCTGCAGATATGGTCAGGAAGAAATTCAGCCATGCACTGTAGAAACAGATTAGACAGCTTTGAAAGGTGTGCCCTTAAGCATGTGTAAATACAACAGTCCCTGACTACAGAGATAACAACAGTGAAAGTACCTACGGCAGGTGCCATCCAATTCTTCTGTCACCTAGTAAAAGAGGGAATAAACTATCAGAAACTCGAGAACAAGGGGAAAAGAACAATGACTCTGGCTCAAATGCTACTTAAATTGGTCTTGCAAGAGGATCATTATTCTCTTTACATCACTTATGACACATTGTCAGAGAGGTGGAACTTTTGTTTTGTTTTGTTTTGTTTTTCTTTTTGTTTGTACTTCTATTTTTTACTTTTATTCTTCCTTCTCTTTTTCTTTTTCTGAAATATTACCTATGTAAAATAAGAGTTGATCAAACCAATTGCAAATGCAGAGGGTGAATGATTCATGTTATTACTCTTATACATGATACAAAGAAACACTATGTTAACTGATTTAGCACATTTTAAAGAAAGAATGTAATATAAAGATCGTTTTCTCTGAACATTAAATTGTGCTGTAAAAAGTAGGACCTAGCAATTCCCACATGCTTTGTTTTAAAGCACATAGTGACACTATATTTCAGTTAGCACTTGACTAAAGAGATAAAACTGAATAACAACAGTAAGAAATTTACACATCCTTCAGGATTGACACATCTTGGCTACCTGGCAAAACACAGTAAACTCTGTCACAGTCAAAGAATAAAGGCCATTGTTGTTTTGGAGACAATCACGCAACTTGATATTTTCAACTGAGACTTTTGACAGGTGTAGTCCTGCTTCACATCCTGTTCAGTAAGCAAGACATCTTTCCATGGAAATATTTTTTTCCAAATTTGTGGATAGTGAACAAACATATGACACCTATGTACTAGCAGCAGGCATACCTTCTGTTTGCAAATAGAAAACCAAGACAGGGATATACATAAAACCAAGATATACTGGTTTCTCTCTCATCATCATTCTTTTCTCACTCTAAGCATAGAATTCCTTATTGGCAGAGGATTGTATTAGAAAGAAGGGTAGGAAGCAAAGTTGTTGTAGGAAGCTCTAGCTCACTCTGTGTTCTCCCTATATAATACCCTACATCTGTCTGTTTTCTTCCCCCAAACAAAAATGTAGAATTCAGTAATTTTTCCATATTTCCAGATTACTGATCATCCAACAAGAGTAGCAGCATAGAACAACCTTAACATCTGGAAGAACTTTGCACTTCTTGTGCAAGGTTGACCAGCACATCCTCAAGTCCAGTACATTCTAGGCACATGGCTTCTGGGGTGTTTTAACATCTCAAGGATGCATTAGGTTTATAGTACTCAGGGTGCAAACACTGAGATAAAGATATGTCACAAAACCTGCTGTTTTACACAGTGACATTTGCCTTCTGAAGGTGGAGACAGGAAGGAGACAGGTCAGAAACAGGGACCTAAAGGATATTGCATTTGGAAGGAGCAAATATCCAGGCAAAAGACAGAATGAGATTCAGATGGTCACATCACTCAAGAATGAGTTAGGCACAGCATTCTATAAAAATGACAATAGAAATCTTTCTCCACCAAGCATTTTTTTGATACAATGTGTTTAAGACATTTCAAAATGTCTTTAGGGCATTATAAAATGTCTTCAGAAACATATGGTCACTGTTCTCATGTCCTTCTTATAAAACCAAGCCATCCTTGTACCAAGACTCTACTTTTAAGGGCATGGACCAATAGAAAGTTGAAGATTACTGTTTTCCTAAAATCTTTTTAAGGAATTTCTAAGATTTTTTAAAATATATCTGTTAGAACATTATAATCTATCAACATACTATTAACCCCATGAAAAATACCCAAACAAACTAACATTCGCTTTAACAGAAGAAGTTCCTTCTCCTTTCAAAAACTTTGGTTCTTTGTTCAGGATAATGAGTTTTAATAACTTCACAATATTATTATTTAAGAACAATAACTCAGTTAATAGCCCCAAACAGAAGATATTCCCTTAACACTTAAATCCATGTTCAGATCTCTCTACTTTAATGATACATAAAAGTTGTCTCAGTATTTTTCTGAACTGAGGTTTTTTCCAAAAATTTTAAAAACTGTTCATTAAAAATTTCTTTTCTCTGAGTACTCTACAGTTGTGCTCATGTCATTTGGGAACCTAATATTAAGGCTTGGATGCTGTGTTAAAGAGAAGTCATCATTTATTTGATTTCTTTTCGATTTCTAAAGTAGCTTTTCTGTGAAAAATTTAGCATGCTCACACTGAAAACTCCATGACAGCATGTCACACTGACTTTATTGCAATTTGATTGGAGTGACCAGAAAAAACTTGCTGCTCAAATGCTTGTGAATTTATACAAATGTCATTGATGACAGAGGCCTTTGACTAAACACTGTTTTCTTTCATTGAAAAGAGGGATAGATTTCACTCAGAAATGCTATTTAAAGCATGCAGATAAATTTTCTCCTTTTAGTATGTTCCTTGCATTCTTAAACATATCTTATTTTTGGATGCATCTGGAGATATATTTTATGTGAAAGATATGTATCATTTTGACAGATATTTAGTAAACAAAGTATCCATACCATTTATATCGTAAACCATGAGAGACAAGTCTATAAGAGCTACAGGTTCATAAGTTCATGAGAAATGTTTTATTACACTAACACACATGCTTTAAGTTGGTCTAAAATTTCAGCACACCAGACTTCTGCCATAAGCTAAAGCTCCTTCATGATTTACAAATAATGGCAAATCCATGTCTGATATGATTGCTGTGATAGAGAGAAAGAGGAAGAAGAAGTATCCTGGTACTTAAAGATTTGGAATAAAACACACCAGTCAGAAACCCAATCCTCAACAGGGCTAGACTATGTTGTCTAAATTCTACTGAAATTAGATAAATCAGTTTAGTGGGATTTGTATTGTTTGTATCTCTTTCAAACCAAGCTAGTACATTAACAGGACTTTCTTCTTCCAGTCTATTTCTGTATATCATAAACTACTAATGGATATTGTAAAACTCAGCCATCCATTAAGACCAGTCTAAAATGCCATTGAAGATTCTGATATTCACATGTAGAGTCCCAGATAAAACTACATCAGTATTCTTCCAGCTAGCACAGTTTAAAAAACCCCCACAACTTACAGAATTCATTATTTCCTCTCTCAGCATTCAGAATATTTCAGCCCTTTTGGAAGCTCTCATTCTCTTCCCCTTCTCCTTTTCTGCCCCTCTCTCTCTTTCTGTCACAAGCATACTCAGGGAGGAAGAAACACACTTGGACATTTTCCCAGTGATTTACATACAAAACTTTCTTACCACTCCTTTCAAAAGCACTATGATCCCCTTGGGTAGGCAAGGAATAATGGTTTAAGTTGATGACAAACATATTAGAGACCTACTACAATTAATGTGTGTTAGGGTTTTGTTGTAATTCTGTCAAAAAGAAGAACACAAAATTGCATTCAATGAAAATTTTTTCAAATTGGAAAATGGCACAATGAACAAGCTATATATTGAGCAATGCATGATTGAGAATTATCCTTTTATTTTCTCTGATGAAAAATAATTGTTTTTTAAAAACTTCCACAGTTTCTTTTCTCGCCTACATAACCATTACTTGCAAATCATAAAGAACACGTCTTGCTACTAGAAACTGGAAGCAGTAGCCACATTTCTTAAGGTATTCAGTGACAACACATCCCACACTGTCAACTTTTTTGTCATAATACAGAAGATGAAATGCAAGCTGAACTCTCGGATGATTCCATTTTTCTTTAGTTTACAAGCTATTTCTGACATGAAATATGAAGGAAGAATAAAAGAATATTTTCCTTTAAAAATATTCTGTTGTACAAGCTACATTCTTAATATCCAAATTTTAACTCACTTGAGTGATTTCTAATCTTAAATAATCCTTTTACTCTTAATTAAGATTTTAGCTGATCTCTTTCTCCTTTCAATGGTTAACCTTCCGAATAAACTAAGGAAACATTGAGTAAAAAGTCTGGGAAGGTACAAGAAAGTCTGAGGCAGAAATGATAACTTAGCTGAATCTTTGCTTATTGTCCTTTTTCCTAAATTCTATTAGCTAGGGTACTTCATCATCTAGCCTTTAAGCAACACCTTAAAAACCAAAGTTGTGTCCACCTCTTTTAAGCAATTAATTTTCAGTGTAAAACTAAGGGCCGCCTCCCTCCTGTGAATTACATCAATGTGCCAGGTAGTGTACAGGTGTTGTATTAGTAGGAGATGCTGCACGATGTCTTGTGTTTTATTTCTATTTGAACTGCATGCATGTAATTTCCCTTTACACTCTAAAGCTCAATGGCATTTTGTACTTCACTGGAGAGGCTAATGTGGCTGGTTGCCATCTTCAGGATGAGGTCCACATCATTTTCTCTAAGTGAAGGATTAACACATGGCACCAATCCATATTTAGTTAAGGATTTGGGATGTCACTGGCTTTCAGTTTCTTCTACCGCAAACTCTCTGACAAAATCCTCTTTAATGCCTTGTATGAATTTAGTCTCTTTAAAGTTTCAACAATAAGATTGTGAGCAATTTCTGCCTGAAGTAGCAATTGTACCGAAGAAGATATTTTGGTTTCCGTTCTTCCATGTCCATATTCAAATCCTTTATATAAATATGCCCACACCTAAATCTGTCCTATCTTGTTGATCTGCATGTAAAATTCACACGCTGACTTGTGTAAATGCAAGCCAGCCATGAAACTAATTTGCTCATGAGTCACACAGCCTTGCAAACATTAAAGTAGCTGCAAAAACATCCCTTGCTACATTGAAAGTAGGGTATTAAATCCTGATATCATCCTGAATTAAGCTTGAGAATTAAATTCTTAAAGGTTTTGTTCTTTTCTGGAAGTTTTTAAGTATTGGTCTAATGGCTTAATCTTATCACTATGAAAAGATAAGCAAATATGATTCTATTTCCTCTGCTATTAAAAATAATTATGTTTTGGAATAAAATGGCAAATGTGATCATTGAGATAAGCAATATGAGCAATATGATCAGCTGGGACTAAAATGCAACTTCTGAAGAGATCCCATCAAATCCATCAGAACCAATCTGTAACTTGGTTTCTCTTTATGAGGTCTCTTTTCTTCTGACATTAACTTTTGTTGACTGACACTTCTTATTAATGTTGGTCTACTACACACAGGAAGGAAGCAAGAAGTATGGACCTCAATATTCAGCATGCAAATTAATCCAATAGGCTTTAGGTTTCCCAGATAATAAAAAGTAGCACCTTTGCACTCAGGCAGCCATATTCTTCCAGAGGGCTGTTTGTTTCTTTTATCTATTTTTTTTTTTTTAAGAAATCAGACTAAGAAAGTTTTAATAAGGATTTGAAGAAAGGTGACTGAAGCTTTGTGGGTGATTGAGGAGAGCACTTCCCAGCAACCAGAAGAAGCAGGGAGGAAAAATACAGAAATGCTTCCTTGCAATTGTAACTAGTACAGCAAAAATTGTAGTGTTGCAGCTAATGAGAGAAAAAAAATCTGTGTCCAGATACCAAGAAAGAAAAGGAAGATTAAGGAGACATGGCTGTGAGACATTCTTGTTGAAGAGTAGAAATTTGCATTTAACATGATAGAGGAAGTAGAGACAGTGATAATATGGATAAACCAGCTACAGTCTAGAAACCATATCTTCGGTGGACCCTTAAAATAAAATACCCGAAATATGGCTGCATGTAATTTGCAAGCTTTATCACTGCCACACTGGCATATTAAATAGTCATGCACATGGAAGAGGCAAGAACTTTTGACTTAAGCACAGAGTAAAAATACAGTAGTTTTAATGAACTGCATAGGACTACACAATGTTACATGTGGTTACACATCTGTTTGTGAGTATTTGTGACACAGAGGGCAGTATGGTTCTGCTCAGAGTATGTCTTCAAGTATCCTGGTTATGGAAGAAGCTATTCTTGTGCAAGTTTAGGCAATGCATGAAGTAATGTTCATAGGTCCTTATAATCAGTGTCAGGTTTTTTTGCTGAACATGTTACACTGACACCATTGTATGATAAAAATATTTCCTAATAGCAGTGTGGATGTTGTTTAATGAATCCCGCCCTTCCAAACACGTCCCATGTAAAATAACTGCACATGATGTAGAAAGATCATTTTTGGCATACACATATGGTATTGCAAGACTCTGGCACACTATGTTCATTGCATTTAAGCCAGATAGCCAGAAGTAGCCAGAATTTTCATTTGGGAACTATCCAACCATTGTTAATCATGAAAGACATGGTACAACAAGTTGGCATTCGTATATGTGAATAATGGAATACTTTTTTAATTATGTACAAAAATCCTAAAAGAACTAGTTTTCCCTCCTTAAAAAGTGCCCCTTCTGCATCTGTTTCAATTCCCATTGAAGTCAAAGGAAAGCCTCCCACTGATTTCAGTTGAAGTCAGTTGAGTTTTACAAAATTCTTTTGCATGATGGCTCCTGACTTCCTTGAAGTCTGTTGCAAATTTTTTTGACATGCAAAATGCTTGCCTCATAGCCCATAATTCCATAAAGCTGTGCTGAGGACTCTTACTTATCTAGCACCAAAATAAAATATTCAGATAGAACAGATTAGCTTTAGAAAATGTTTTGTAGCTGCCTAAGAATTAGAATTAAGAGCCCAGGTAAATGCATAACATGTCTGCTGTCCTACATGAAACTGGAAAAAAAAGTTTCTTTGAAAACCTATTCCCTTCAAATTGACCAATATTATGCCATTGTTAAAAGCAAAACTAAGAATTTTGAGAAATATCAGTTAAGCAAGTTATAGAAAAATTCTTTTCTTCAGTTAAAATATATTTTTGCAAGCCTTAATATCAGTGCTATATTACCATTCTTTCAGTTCATTGCAGAAAAAAGCACATTTAACAACTTAAACATTTCATTATGTTCAAATGTTTCAAATGAATTGTTTTCACTTTAAAAATTGTATTTTGTATCTGATTCAATTTTCACCAAATCCAAAGTTTAAGTAATATCAAAGGTGGATTCAAACTTTGTACTATATGAGATAGAAAGCTTTAAGTAGATGTACAAATGACACATAGGTAGAAACAGGCCAAAATACTTTTTAAATGGCTTTATATGTTTTGACAAACTATCACATCATAGTATATTCAAGAATTAAATAGGCTACTAGTTTCTTCCATAAGGGATGTACTGTTTCTAGCACTTAATTTTTAAAGTGTTTTGCCTTATGGGTTGACCAACCAGTTGTCGTAACTCTCTCTTCCCCTTTCCATCTATATGGAAAGTGCACAGCACACTTCTTTAGGCACCTTTGTTGGTGACAGGACAGCGGTACTGAGTGCATCCTCAGCAAGTTTGCCAATGACACCAAGTTGTGCAGTGCAGTTGACATGCTGGAGGGAAGGGATGCCACCCAGGAGGACCTTGACAGGCTTGAGGGGTGGGCCTGTGCAAATCTCATGAAGTTCAATAAAGCCAAGTGCAAGGTCTTGCACCTGGGTTGGGGCAATCCCAAGCACAAGTAAGGCTGGGCAGAGAATGGATTGAGAACAGCCCTGGGGAGAAAGACCTGGGGACATTGGTGGAAATGAAGCTTGACATGAGCCAGCAACATGCATTTGCTGCACAGAAGGCAAATTTGTCTTGGGCTGCATCTAAAGAGGCAAGGCCAGGAGGTCAAGGTGGATGATTCTGCCCCTCTATTCTGGTCTTGTGAGACCCCACCTGGACTACTGCTTCCAGCTCTGGGTCCTCCAACATAAGAAGGACATGGACATGCTGGAGTGAGTCCAGAAGAGGAAGACAAAGATGATCAGAGGGTGTGAGTACCTCTCCTGTGAAGACAGGCTGAGAGAGTTGGAGTTTTCAGGCTGAAGAAGAGAAGACTTCAGGGAAAGCTCCTTGTAGCCTTCCAGTACCCGAAGGGAGCCTACAAAATAGTTGGAGATGGACTATAGAGGGAGCACATAGTGATAGATTAGGGGGTAATGACTTTAAATTGAGAGAGGATAGGGTTAGATGAGATATTAGGAAGAAATTCTTTAGTGTGAGGGTGGTGAGGTTTCTACCCCAAGAAGGGTAACTGCAGAGAAAAATTGAATATTGTCTCCCGAACCTCTGACTCCAAATATGACAACAGATCATTCACATGATCATACTTCCACTTCACAGTTCTGAAAATGGGTAGCATACTAATTCCTGCTTCCCATTCATTCTCTCTGTGTTTTTAATTTATCTCATAGGTTTAAAGCAGAGTGTAGGAGGTTTCTACCTAATGAAGCACTGACATAATCTTTAAGAAGTGCACAATCCCTAAGAATTGTAATGATGACAATGATGATAACCTGTGAATTTTTGGAAAAAAAAAATCCAGCCTGACTTTTTCCTTGACCTCAGATCTGTCTCATCACAGTGATGCTGCCTCATGATCTGGACCTTTGGTTGGAGTTGGCCACGGTCTCTTAAGTCTGTCTGGCTCATCTTGCTGCAGCGTGGGTCTGGGCACTGGTTGACTGCTGCAGTGACCCAGCCCACCTTGGGGCTGAGTGACATCCATTGGGTGGATTTCCCTGTCCAGGACTCTGACCCTGAGGGTGGATCTGAGGGTAAGACCAAGGTTTAAGGCTACTCCTCACTGGGTGTCCATCTAGCAGCATCTCCTCCTCTCCTTCCAGAAACCTCTCTATTCCCGTAATGCTATTGGTTTAGACTCCTATGTTTATTCATGTGTTTCATTGCTTATGTATTGAGCTCTGGAAAGTTCTGCTCAGTTCAGTTCCCCATTGGTTGATTCAAATATGTTCCTCCCCCAACCCTTTGTGATTTGTTCCCTGTCACCCCTTGTCATTCCCTTACTGGTTTATCCCTTTGTTCCTCCCCTTCTCCGCCCCCGTTTCAAAAGGGGGCTGTAACTGCTCCCCAGGGCTCTTCTCCTTTGTACCCCCCTTTCGACTGGAGCTCTGCCCCTCAGGGCTGAAATAAAGTCAGGATTACAGACAAGGAAAGAGTCCCTCTTTCTTCCTTCACCCTCGCCTGTTGCCTAGCAACACCTTGCAGCAGCCAGCCTTCAAACTGAGCTACTTGCAGGCAGCACTGACAGCTGCAGACAGGACTCTGATTGCCACGCTGCCAGGGCATCAGAACTTGTTGTCTGCCGGGCCACCGGGTGGATTGTGGTCAGCGCAACAGTTGACTGTACTGTTCCTTCTGGCTCCTGACTCTTAAGGAACAGCTGTCTATCAGTGACAGTTGTTTGCCAGGTTCCAGAATAATTCAACTTTACATTCAACTTAACAAATTAGCAGGAATAAATTTGAAATTGGATTTGTAAATTTATGGAAGAACAAAAATAAAGTTAGTGGGTAGCACAGTTTGCTTATTAGACATTTACTAAACTGAATTTTCAGTGATAGTGGAGCTCCAGGTTTTCAATACAGACAGAAAAAAAATTTGTTTTGTGAACCTAACAGAATATAGTTGTGGTATGCACTGATGTAGCATTGCTATCCTGATGCCTTCTTATTCCCTATGTATGATATTCATTAAAACTATACCTAGGCATATTAAAAAAAATGCTATTTTTTTATTTCAGAGTTTTCATGTCCTTGTGTTTCATGAGCACAATTCTTTTGTCCTTTTCAAATTTTTAATTGAACTCTTGGCTATTAAAAAAAAAACACAGAAAGGGATAACATTTATGACTTGCAGAGAAATTCTCTAACATCTTGATCTCTCTCAAAAAGACAGTGATATCAAGATCACCTTAAACTCTCTAGAAAGTTTCCAGTGACAAAGAAAACTAATTAAGTGCTCTTCCTACAAACAGAATATAAATAGTGTGGAAGCATCTGAAGATATTTTCCAGCTGCTGAGCTATAAAAGTATTTCACAACCTTGGAAGAAATTCTTGTTATCTAAACAGCAGTGTTATTAGAGCTGATTAATCTTATCCTTGATATTCAACCAAACTACAGAGTGAATCTTTCCTCCTACTTCCAGGCAATACTGTAGACAGTATAGAAAGCACATAAACACAAACAGCCTACAAATTACTTCTTGTTATATAGGTCATTATTACTGTAGCAGACAACTTTGTGGATGAGATAAATGGTGGTGTTAGTTACACATTACTACATCCCTACTGAAAATAGTGCCTTGAGTATCTTATTTTTTGACTTCATTATTGAAATATAAACCAAATAGGATGTAGCCAGAGTTCTAGGAAATGCTTATTGTGGGACAATTTATTGGCCAAATATTAGGGTTTTCTAAAAGTAGACAATTAGTTATTTGGTGAGTGACTCACTCAAACTCTCCATTCAGTGGAATCCCATGACCTCCTCCAGGATGTATTTCCTCCAGAACCAGAGACATTGAGATGGCTAAAGCCAGGTGAGACTAGTCCTACCTCTGATGTCATCCAACAGGCATACACACTGATACTGCATTGCACTGCCATTTACAATAAAAAAGTGTTTCTTTCTCCAAACTTTAAACTGGAATTCCATGAACTGTAGCATGGAATCTAGATTGCTTATGGGTATGTTTTTAGAGAAAACTTGATAAGACAAAGGGAGTTTAAATATAAAAAGGAAAACTGGATGACCATCAGCATGGATCATAAGAAGCCATCTTGCTTGTAAAAATCCTCTTTATGGTTTTCAGACTAGTGCTCTGACACTAAATTCTAATCAAGGCCATCTTTTCATAGAAGAAACTGAACAGTGCTTGAGCACTTCTTGGTGTATGCAGCTAATGAATGCCAGCTTCTTGAGATATGACTTCTAACTTGAATTTATACAAAAATTTGGTATAATGAACAGAGATGAGATTAGTAGGTATTCTGAAATCATTTGGGTTTGGAGAAAAAAAAGAATACTATTGAGACACAGACAGCAAAGTCTTTTTTTAAAATGGATTGACACAGTCTTTTCTTCCCTCAAAATGAGCTTCAGCAACTGTTCATTGCCTACCAATCTGATATGTGTATTGAAGTATTTGTAATAAGGACAATGAACTAAAATATATAGGTCTATATTATGTCTACCAAGTAAACATTAGCTAACTCTTATTTTTAGGGCCATTCTATTTTGACTTTGCAAATTTCACACAAGTTCAGCTTATTTGAAAAGTAGCTGTAAGGAAAAGATCTGATTATTCTATAGAAGACAAATAGGAATTAGTATACCAGCAGTTTCTACTGGTTTTGCTAATTTAAAGACAAAGATGACAAGGGAACATACGAGTAAATACCTTTGAAAAAAGTTTCTGACCTCCATTAGGCTGCCTTTTAGCAATAATTTAAAAGTCTTTAAAATTTTCCTTCCTCAATATTTCCTAGTCAATTTAGCAGAAACAAAACCACCCCTTTACAGCAAACAAGGGAGCATAGTTAGTATTATAGAGGAAGGGCTGTAGTCATACACAGTGATTAGCAAATGGACTATGTTAAAAGGTGACAGGGTCATGATTTCACAGAAAAATTGAAAACAACAAAAGGCTGTGAATCTAAAAGTAAAAAAACTTCCATCTTATTTTTTTAAATATCATCTCCAGTCAATATTGGTTTCTACTGTTGCAAATAAAGTAGATAATTTATTATTCTTACTATGCCACAACTATACCACATACTTAGGGACCAAATTTTCAGAGTAGTTGCTCATGAAGAAGCTCCTCATGAAGCAAAAAACCAAAACCAAACAACTATCCACCTCCTCCCCAAAAAAACCCCACCCTGTTTTTTTCATGAATAGGCTTACTGACTGGGGGCAATTAAAAAGTCTTACTTCTTTGTATCTTTATTTCCTTTAAGAATTTCAGAATGATAATGCAACATAAAATCCACCAGAACTAACTTATCCAGCTTCTTGAGACCTCCCATTATATGAAGCAATCCTTTCAAATAGGGTAACATCTCATCAACATCTTATAATAAAACCCCTCCTCAAATGTATTTATTATTCCCATAAACACACTGCAACAACTGAAACCATAAGCAACAAGTCTAGAGCAGACAGTCCTGAAAGATAGGACATGATTGTTGTCAGCTCACACATCAGTACCAATAATGAACTGTGTGCCAAAATGTACTCTAGCCCTGAGGCCCACTGATGTAGAACTGCCCAAGTCTGTTATATTTTCCTCCTTCCTGAACCATTATGGCCACAACCAGGCTAACAATTGGGGATGGTCCCTCATCTGTGTGAATACCCATTCCTAAGCCTGGGAAATGACTGGGTGATTGAGAGCTGCGCTGCCAAAACCATGAGAGGGAATGCAGAGCAAAAGAAGAGCTGAATTCCAGTGCCTAGGAAAATTCTGTTACTGCCTAATTTACTAGTACCTTATAATTGTAACATGCAATGACTAGCAAGTCCTTGAGAAATGCTTAGAAATAGGCAAGGGAGAGGTAATATTCATGCACATACAGACTGATGATGGACATTCACGTTAAGAAATATTTCCTATAAGGCATCAAAACCAACTGTCTCGGGGCAGTTATAACACCATATTTAACAAACACAGCTCTTTTGTGTTAAATGCCCTTGACTGGGCCATTTCCTTCTCTGTACATGAAGCTTTAATAACATGGCAACAATAATAAAGGAATACACTCATTTCACATAACATCAGAAAAGCAAGATAGAGTATTATATTTGTACTTTTAGCCTATAATCAGAAACAAGGACTGCTTTCACCAGTGTCAGTGAGAATTTCATCAAGACTGGTACTCATACTCAAGAACAGAAGAAGTCCTGTGGCATGAGCTGCTAAAATCTACCTGACATTACACTGGCCCTCAAAGTGAGAAGCAGTTCAGGTACTTCATTCGCACCAGCACTAGCACTGCTTGGTGGAACAGCAGCCACAACATGAGCTGATATGGTTGAAAATAAAAAAAAAAATTAAAAATAAAAATAATATTAGCCATCACTAGACAATCTGATGCAGTTGATTGCACATTCTGGAGCAACATAATTCTGGTATGGGAAGGATGACAAGACCACTTTCATATTTTAAAAACACTTATGAAATCGCCTTTGATCTTATTTTCACTTTGGTTTTCTCTAAATGCCATATTTTCAAAACTCCATTTTAGCAAAATATCATAAGCAATTTTAAACAAATGATATAATTTTATTGACATTTGACCAATTAAAATACATTTGTACTCAATACTGCAAAAAAAGCTTTAAGTAAAATGACAGATCTCCAACTAATATTTTTTAAATCCTTGATCTAAAAATATTTATTACACAAATGACAAGCAGGGTCAAAGCAAATTGCACTTTATAAACTCAAGTTTGAGACATCAAACAAGTTTTCATAAACCCAATATAAATGAAAATGCTTAAGTTTGCTCCATCTCTGGTCTACCCTATGGAGATAAGAAGGGAAGACTGCAATTTTAATTGGTCCAATAAAGTCGGCTTGTGTTATGGTAAAGGAACATAAAAGCTAGATCAAAGCCAGCCTGCTTAATGGGCCTGTCAATATCAACCCTGAGACAGCAGCAGCAGTCCCTGCAGCAGAGCAGTCAACACCAGGTATGCAGGTTGCCATATATAAGGCAATCTTTAAGCACTTCTATTCACTGATTTGCAAAGACCTTCCTCAGCTCAAGTTTCATCAATGTTAAGTACATAGGAAAAAGCATAATGTATGGAAAGAATAGAGAGAAAAGCAAATATCATTCCTTTTCCTGTGTGTAAATGTTGAACTAGAGTTTCCAGCATTCTTTGCCATAAAATATTCCATTGACTTTTTAATCAAGTTTTGAATGACTTTATTATACTATGTGCTATCTGCTGGTTCTGTCTTGTTTTACAATTATTTATAAGTGAAAGCTAAAAATAAAGTGAGATGGCAATATATCCCTGGCAGGTAATTAGGAAAAGGAGTGTACTTGAACATCACAAAAGTTTCCTTCATCCTGAAACAAAGAGAAAGGAGTTTTGTACATAATGTACCTCTTCTTCCATTTCTTTCAGTGAGGTCATCTCCTTATTGCCTAAATCTTGTTTCTAAGAGCAAGCTTGGCTCTGAACTTGGAAGTAGCCCTGTCTGGTAGACCGCAGAGATACTCTGAATCAGCTCTGGAAATCTTCCTGCTGCAGAAGTCTCTGTGTCCACCAACCTAAACAATTTGTAGAATCCCTGTTCCCAAAGCATGACAGCATGTCATAACACTGATACAGAAGTACCGCAGTTTTCATTTTACTAATGGGCAAAACATTATCACAGAAGCTACCTTCTCCGAGGTCAGGCAGGAATTCTGCAACAGACCACTAAAGCAAAGCTAAGCCTAGCACATCTCAGGTGAGCATTCCAATGCCCACTTCCTGAGGTTTTGCTAATTAATCTGTAAAAATGGACAGACCCTCTACCTCCTGTTCTACATGTATTAGCTGCTTGGAACCTGTCTTCCATATGGCAGAATTAAGGCCAGCTTGAGACACAAGGGATGCATCCAGACGTCTAACGCTTTGTCTCTAAAGGCAAATAAAGCCAGGACAGAATTCAACGTCAAACACTGGACCCAAGCAAGGAGCCCTATCCAGTCCCCAATTCAGAAGACAGGTTACAACTCCTGCAAGGCTGCAGCCTGGATGTATACAATCTCCACATCCCAGTTTCCTTGCAAAGCAAAGCTGTTCTCACATTCTAGGTAGGAGCAAGAGCAAATTCTAATCAAAGGATGATCTGGATAATTGGTAGGTCAGGACTTCAGTCTGCACCAGAGCATGCAACAGAAGAGAAGTGTGAATGCTGCCTTATAAAGATCAAAATATGGAAAAGATGGTAAAGAGATCACAAGGAGAAGCAATAAACTCCTACTTTGTGAGAGAAACTAGGTCTTATTTGTGGAATACATATTTATTTCAGAGGCGGTTTGTGCAGTGCTCTCAGAGCTCCAGATTCAGATCTTTATAGAAACAAAGACTGTGCTTGTTATCTGTTTCTTCTAGGGTCTGGCATCACTGTGGAATTTTATTGTTTTTTATTGTTTTAATGATTACAATTGCAGCCAAGCCTCCAACATAACACAAGAATGACATCAAATGAGAACAATAACAAAAATCCAGAAGAGTTAAGTGAAGCATACAAATAACTTTCTGGTTTGTTTTGAAGTGACACCATTATTCAATCACTGAGAATCTACAAGGGGAAGCTACCAAATGGATAGAACAACAGAATAGGCACAGTATTCGGAATTACCAAATACAGGGCAAAAAACCAGTGGAGCAATGGGAACTATACACAGATGAATGTAAAGCAAAACCAAACCTTATGAATAAGTTGTTCCAGCGTAAAGAGTCCTAAGTGCTTGAGCCAGCTTTGGCTAAAGTACACAAACAGAGCCGTCATTGGAGTTCTTCAACAGTCAAGTCACTTGGAAAAACACAAGCAGCTATAAATCAAACAAGCCACGTGCTTGTGGGCATATTTCACATAGAGGGTGCATTGAGATAGACCTGCAAGGACATGATTACAATAGCCAAGAAACTGAGCTTTTATTTTTGCCTTTTTCAATGTTTGGAAAGCACCTAAAACTTTGTGATTGCTAACCAAAAGCACATAGTTACAGTAACAACTGCAAATATGTAAAGACTAAAAATTATTGCCAAGACAAAAATGAAAGGAAAATTTAAAATATGGGGTAAGCAGATCTAAGGCACTGTCATGGCACATAAGTGTGCAATGCTGGAACACACTCAAAACCAAAACAAATTTGTATTTATACTAGGCTGTTACATTCGTACATAAATATGGAACGAACAGTGACAGGCTCATTTCCACTTCTGGGTTGTAAGTGTTGATAGCTGTATGGCTGTGATAGATAACTGCAGATATAGGATAAGAAAGCAGGAAAAAATAATTACTACAAGCAATCACATGGTAGTCCCCAGAATAGCATATTAACCTGAAAGGAAAACTTGGCAGTGCACACTCCCATAACTATGAAAACAAGGCAGCTATCAGCAGACTCTGCTGTTGTGGTACTGCTTAGAAAGAAAGTCTACACTGCAATGATAAAATTCAAGACCAGAGGGACAAAGATGATTGTACGTGAAAGAATGTGGGAAAAAAATAGTGCAAATCACAGCAAAATTAGCATTTACCAAATTCATCAGCAGGCAGGACAGTAAGGGCACACTGACACAGGACACTTTATTCAGTATAGGCAAATGAAAGAGCTGTGGATATTAAAAAGATAATATAATAATCTAAATTGTGTTAAACTACTTTCTCCATTGTCCATAAAGTGACTAAAGCTTCCCAGGCACAGCCACGTGGAATGAAAAGCCTTCAGGAACCTAAAAGAGAGAAAGGCGCTCTTCTGAATAACAAATGTCCTTCCCATCTACAATGTGAGCTCTGCTGCTGACCACAGCCTAAACTGAGACATGACCAAACTAAAGGGCTGCAAATAATACACAGAGGTAACCTTCATTCTAGCATGAAGCAGAAGTCTCAACTACTTTGTTACAAAACATTATACTCCTATCACTTACATTTTTACACAACAGTACGGCATTTACAGCACTCGCATCACAGATGGGAGAGGTGTGTGCAACTCCTTGTTCAGACTAAGAGGATTTAAACCTACATCTTTCACCTCCAAGACAACTGCACCAGTTTTTAGACTGGACACGCTCTATCTTGTCCTTAGTCATCCACTAAAACAAGGAGTTGAAATCCTGTCATATTTAATTTAGTAAAAGTAGTTGCAACTGAATTCTAGCAGCCAGAGCATCACCCAAATTGGCTGTTCATTAGGAGTCATAAAGAAATAATGAAAGCTTCAGTCAAAGAAGCTAAAAAAAGCCAGTTTAATTTCTCAATTTAAACTAAAAACCTCTGATCTATATTATATCATGCAGGGAGTCACCAAACTGGAGTACAAAATCTTCACCTTGTTCAGAACAATTTCTTCCTAGGGCTGAACCTATGGAGGTTACTTGTCAAAATTTTAGAAGAAACCATGCCAAAACTCTCTCTAAAGTTCAATAATTAGTAACCTTCATCTGTGCCCATTCCTCCAGACCATAATGCTCTGTCAAATTACCAACTATGCCTGCTGAACTTCATTGCTTAGTGCTATCATATAGCATGATGCATAAAAAAATCCCTGTATTTTTCTCATTTGTCATTTATATTTTAATCCATTTGCAGAAAAATAACGGTCTGTGAGTTACAATAGCAACATAAACATGCATGCCATCTCAACATTTCTAGATATGCCATTTCAGATCATGAAATCACTAGCTTTAGAAATCTGAATAGGCGATATTTGGTAAAATGCTTGGAGACCTAAGGGGAAAAGTAGTGTGTTTTAGAAAACATTGTTTGTAATTCAAAGAAAGAAGCTTAGATATTTGTGTTTGAAACAAGTGAGCAATTTTTGCAATGTGATGTTTCCACAAGAATGGGTGCAATGTTTAATATAGTTTAAGGGCCTGTTTTCTCTCCTCATTCTGGAGAGTTCCACGAAAGTTGAAGACTTCAATCTGACTCTACCAGAAAAGGCTAGTTTCTGAATTACAGCCACAAAACTCATGAGTTTGCCAAAAAAATAGAAAATTATCTTTATAGTCCAAATATAACAGAAATTATGAGGTAAGTTCTTATCAATCCTATTACAAGATCTCAAGTGATCTCCGGGTAATATGTAGAGGTTATGCTCGTGCTTGTTATTTTTTATCAGAAATCATTTGTAGTAAGTATTGTTTATGTGAACCAAGGAGTTTCTCTGCTCACCAAAACACACAATAACAGTGATGTTACTGCATTGTTCCTTTCACTCTTACCCTTCCATATCTTTCCTTTATGCATGAAAACCACATATGCTTCATTTCTGTTTTCCTTTAACAAAACCCAGGCTTAACCCCAATTGTTGTCATGTGCCTTCATTTCAGTTGGTACTGATTTTGTTTTTCTTGGACCCAACAAAATCTAGGCATATTGAAACATAGCTTATTTCATGTCAAAATATATTGTGCTACACATACTAGCTGATCAGGCGTTGTTTTCTCTAAACACTGAAAAGATTTCCTCTTGTTGTTTCAGGATACTTCTAAAATGCGTCTCTGAGCTTAGGGCTAGAGTTTGATTAATGCATGATTTCCTCTTTAAAATTAGAAACAGGAATCATGAGTGATGGTTAATAATTTTCATTTGCTCTTCTGCTCTGTTTTCCAAGCAGTCTAATTAAGGCCTGGTTCCCAAGCTTGACTAGCCTTCTTTTACATCTGACTGCAGTTTGCAGATAGTGCTTCCAGGCAGAACACATGCCTATTTGCAGTAAATGGAAACAATCTGGGAAGTAACAAGAAGATTGTTTTTTGGGGTTTTTTCCCCTTCCTTTAATTAGAGAAATTGTAATGTCTCTTGCCGGAATCAACAACATCATTTAACTATAAATGTCAGAAGTGGAGACAGAGTAATGAGGCCCCAAGTCACATATGCTGAACTGCATATTGTAGTCATGCCATTAGAGACAACTGATTTACACTTTTACCAAGTTTGTGGGATTGCAGGACACTCAGTCTGTGTTGTCTGAATTTCACATGCACCATGGGAGCTGTAAAAGGCCTGTACAAACATTCAAGTTAGTCACTAGCTCTCCAATCTGGTGCCTCTTCAGGATACTAAGCACGGCTGCCTAAGCATCCTAGCAGTAGGGAAGATGTCTCTCCTGCTGACTAACAACTATCCCAACAGCGATTCCTAAAACAAGTTCCCATGTTACTATCATATGATACATTACATGTGGCTATATGTGATACACAATGTGTTTCAATTACTTGCTCAGCCCTCAGAAATTGAGAGAGTTTCTCCTCCCTACTCCCACCGTAAAGTGACAGGACACATTAATTTGTTGATTCCAAGGACTTGTTCTTTGTCTCTACAGTGACATGGCTGTCAGTCGGTTCTCCCTGCCATCAGACGGTCTTCTCAGAAAGTAGTGTCTTTTTGTTCCCTGCCCTCCTCTGACTCCATCACAGTGTAATGCTCCTGGGTACTTTTTAAAGGCTGCTTGACAGTGATAGTGCATGACATAGGTCAGGAGCTCTATCATGATTTTAGTTATGCATACCTTGTTCTGACACAGACACAATTTTTATATTCTTGTTAATCCTGTGTAGGGTTGTTTTTCTTCTTCTCATATAGTATCTTAAGATAGTTGCTATACATTGACACAGTGAAGAAGAGTCAATATGAGTACATTTTCTTTTTCCTTAAAGGTATTTGCTTAAAGGTTGAATGCCCTTTAAAATGGTTCTATTGATCACCATGTACTAAAGGTGTTGTTAGCAAAGGAAAATCCCACAATTTACAGATGTTTGATGTCTGATTCAGCATCTCTTACTATTAGTTATAGTTTCATGCTGCAAATCTAATGAGCTTTTGGCATAAATTAAATTAAACATTGTCAGTATTAAATGGATTTAGATCATACAGTGTTCATTTACATTACCTAAAGGGGTTGTTCATACAGCAAGATCTAGATGATGTTCTTTCTGCTTATAGAAACAGACTGGGATAGATTCTGAGGCATCACATCACAGACACAGATCATTTCATGCCAGTTTCTACAGTCTTCCACAACACAAAGTGGAGAGTGAACTAAAATGAGCTTTTAGGACCCTCATTTTAGGTAGGGAGCTTTGGCTTCAAGATAATTTGCCCGACCACTTTCTCCCTAGCACCAAGTTATTATTACATACAGTTCTAATGAAAGATAGAGAAAAGTCTCAGTTCTCCCACTTTCTCCCTGAGGCCACTGGTAAGAGTAGTCCCAGAGAAAGAGGAAAATCAGGACTCTGTTTCCCATGCAGTTTGTATATTTGATCCAATAGGAAAAGCCATAAGCCAGGACACAGGGCAGTACTAACTGAAAGACCAAACTGTCCTTTCTTCTTTACAGTATACAGACCAAGCAATTTTTTTTTTTTCACCTCCCATTACCTGAATTAAACTCAGGGCTGATGAATGAGGTACATTTAAGTGTATCTGATAGATGAAGACACTTCTGTGACTTAGGTGAGGCATAAATGAAGTATGAATTAAACAGTTGGGAACCCAGTTTTCTCTCTCAGGTGAGTCACACTCAGGGACTGTGTTTCTTTCTCTAGGACAAAGAATTAGAATTAGAATTAGAATTAGAATTAGAATTAGAATTAGAATTAGAATTAATTAGAATTAGAATAGAACAGAACATCCTGAGTGGAAGGGAGACACAAGGATCATTAAAGTCCAACTCCTGGCCCTGCACAGGACCAGGTGCTATTACATCTCTAAGAGTCTCTAAAGCTTACATACTGTTTGTGAGAGGGCAATAAGAGATATTCTAATGCCTGAAATTCACTAAAGTTGTATGTTAAATGGAATTCAGACACTCCAAACATGTCCCCAAAAAATTTTTAAATGCAGGCTGCCCATGAAATATCAATATTACCTTAACCTCAATTTCCTTTTTCTTTTCTATATTTTTTGCTTAACTTATCTTTTAACAAGTAAATACTTTTTTTTAATTTATCTCTGTTAAAAATACAATTAAATATGTTTTTAAAAATATAAAAACTGTAGAGATATTTCACTGTAATAGTGCATAGAAGAACAAATTTTATTACGTGTCTTCACACTTATCAACTTATTTTGGTTAAAGAACAACATGACTACCATGATGGCTATATTTTAAAGAGAAGAACACATGAAATAGGAAACTATGTTCTTCTTGTACTGGAAGGGGAAATTAAATGAAAAAGCAGTTGTTAAACATTTTGGGTGACTTGCTGAAAGATTAATAAATTATGTTATTGTGTTCAGAACTTATATTTGCCATCTAAATGTCTAAGTGGTTTTCCGGCTAAAACTTTGGGGTGTGTTTGGAGAAAATAAACCATCTGACTTTTGAATGACTCAAACTTGTAAGTTCTAAGCAACAAAGGTATTACATACTTTGTCAGTATCCGTCACACAGTTCACTCTTCTCTTTAACAGACACAAACTCTAGATTGCATCTTATGCTTTATTATTAATCTACTTCTTTCTCCTCACATCACTAACCCAAAAGTCAGAAATGCTTGTGGTACCTGGAAGAAGACTATGTTCCTAGTTATTTTTGGTACTTTGATATGTAAGGACTTAATTCATTTAAACTGAGTATTTTGTCATAGAGCTTGGCACATTGGTTAGGGTTGGTGCTGGGGTGAGGCTGGTAATTTTGCTTGTTATTAAAGTTGCCCAACACATCTCATTATAAAGCCTGTTTTCAGCTGCATATCACTTTGCCAAACCTTAAATGTTTGGGCTGAATTTTTCCATGCCAGGTGTCTGCCTGAGGCAGAAATATTTCAGGAAGTTTCATCCAAAATGGTACAGCTGTTTCTGAGAATGAGGTTAAAGAAAATCTGTTGTTTAGTAATGTTGAAAAAATACTGGCAACCTTTTCCTGGAGAAGTCCAAGTGTTTTTAAGCAGAAAGTAAAAGTTTGAAGTTTGGGGTGACAGGAAATGGAAAGGAGGAAGCTGTCTTTCTGTCAGTGATGTATGTCTGCATAGAAATGTTCATACTAAAATTTTCAAAAAAACATCTTTTTAACTTATGTAGCAGGGGTCTGTAGGCTCGGTTTCTTGGACTCTAATCTCTGCAGAAGTCCCTTTGCTTGTTTTCTTTCTGCTCTTCAGGTGACTTTCTGTGACTAAACCCAGTCAACAGGAAATGTTACAGAAAGAGACTTATGCAGCATTTAGGCAACATAAAGCAGAGCCTAAATTCAGGCATTATGGTTCAATGAAAGTGAGGTCCTCATTGGGTGTGATACAGTTCCTCATTACACTTTCTGCTCACTGAAATTGTATGTATTTTCCTGGGGGAAGAAAACTAGAACTACAGGGGAAGGCTTGAGCCTCCCCAGTGACTGTTTCTTTCATCCATGCAAGATGTGGACACGTGAAGTGGCACTGAAAAAATTTGGATACAGGTAACTTGGACATGGAAAGCAGGAGCAGCTGGGGCTGTCTGTGGACACCCAGCTACACACTGGCCAGGCCACAGGGTGAGGAAAACAACTGCCAAGAAGCCTGGGAGGGGATAGGGAGGTATGGAAACTGTGAGAATATAGGGACTGGAAGCCAGGCAAAAAGTAAGGTAAGGAGAACTAGAGGAGAAACATGGCACAAGTGGGGGGGAATAGGGTGAGAAAAAAATAAAGAAATTAAAAAAAAAAAAAGAAGCAGAAGGAATAAGAGCAGAAAAAGAAGCTTGCTGGAGGGAAGTAGTTAGAGGGAGAGCTGAAAAACTCATCCTGAACATGGATAACAGTAGAGGTGGGTGATAGAGATTAAGTATAGAGACAGGCCTAGAGCAAAGGGAATCTTGGACTAGGTGCCAGAAACAGGAAAGAGAGTGACACACAGACATGGCAAAGGGCACCAAACTCAGAAGGATGGGATAGAATGGGCTCTAGGTGCTCAGCACTGTTTTCTTCTAAATGAAAACCAGGTCCAGCCCGCAGCTGGACTGTTGGCTACTGCATGTGAGAGTAAAATTCAAAGAGATAGGACATAGGCTAAAGTACCATCTCACAACCAATCTACCTAATCATTATTAGCTATTTTCCCTGACAGTTTGGTCTCAATACCAGTCTTTCAGACCATTCCCACTTTAGGGCTAGCACAAGCCACAGATTGCTCACAGTTGCTGCTATATATGAAGGCAACTTCCACAGAGGTAAAAGAATATTTAGTTACATGGGTGCAAATTGTGCCGTGCCACACACCCAGAGCCAGAGGATGGGCCTTGGTTCACATTATTTACTAGTCTAGACATTGTCTATAACTGTACTGTTAAATTAAAAAGGGACAGAGAATGACTCAAGTACCGAACTGCTGATTGCTCATGAAGATTGAGTTAGCTCACTCACAGTCTGTTTTGGACCGGTAAGCCTAGGAAATATCTCCTTCAGAGTGGTCTTTGGTAGCATGATTGTGAGCTCCTTTGTGTTACTTTGTCTAGGAAACACATCAGCAGGCTATTTCACTTGGTGCTTCTGGAAATTAGCTCACTGTCAAAAAAAAAAAAAAAAAAAAAAAAAAAAAAAAAAAAAAAAAACAAAGAAAACCTCCCCAAAAAGATAGATTAGTAAAATTGAAGTTAGCAAAACTATCAGAATGTATCAAATAAAAATAATTACTGTTTTACAGATTAAATATTATGCTTCTGTTTCGACTAGTAAATTGGATTAATAAGGGAAAAGCTTATGAAAATAAGGAGTAGAAATAAAGGCAATCCTAAGTGTCCATTTTAACAGACAAAACCCAGGCAGGTAATTTTTGCTAGAAAGAGAGGAAATCAATGCACATGTCAACAGGTATTGTGCGGTGACAAAGTATCCTTTCAGCTGCCCTTGACAGCAAACCAGAGGTGACATATTGTCTTAGGTTTTATAAACTGTGACCTTAAAATATAGCTAAGGATATCAACACCTGCATAGCTGATCTTGTATGAAATCCAGGTAGAAGCTGTCAGAACTTCATTGCAGTGTAGGCAGGCCTATGCAGGAACTGGGGAGTGGCCTGTGCAAGCTTTTATGGCATATTAAATCAGTGTGGAAAACTTTCAGCCCACACTCCTCTTTTTGCCCACTGATATGAAGTATGTTTGTCAGATCAAAGCTAATATTAGAGGATGAATACTGATGGGTTTTTTTTAGTAGATTGGATCTCACAGACCTGGAGAAAAAATATATACTGTGTTCCTGAAAGCACGGGTACAGAAAAAAATGCCAGAGGGCATAGAGGAAACTATACATGTCAATACAAATAACTATCACTCTGGGTGAAATTCCAGTCCATGAACTTTATTAATTTGGTGGTAGCTTGCCAAACTGCAAATCCCACCATCAGAAATGTACAAAACAATAAAACAGAGGATTCAGTCACTTTCCACTGAGCTCCTCTTCTTCTTGGTTTCCACTATTCCTTTAAGCCACAGTTAACCTACATATCTTTATCCTCAACCTGAGCAGTTATCATGAAGTCTCATCTTATTTTACAAGGACAATAGACAAAATGCACAATCTTCTGAAGATTTCAGCAATGTTCCAAAAAAATTAATACTACATTTAATACATCTACTAACCAAAATCATTCATTCCTGTGTGTAACTACAAAGCTATATATACTGATTCATGAAAGCCACCTAGTATAACGTCTAAAATATTTGTGTACCTATTTAAAACTTGGTGGGAGTTAAGGCTGCTCACTTATCATCTCAGGAGGAGAATATATACTGACAGATGATAGAGTAAAAGGAAAGTCATGGAGGTTAGGTTCTGTTTAGATGACATGCAAAAGAATCATCTGGTTGCTCTCTTGCTTTCCATGGCTTGCACTGGCAAGATAAGCCAGCTAGCAAACATAGCACTAAATTAAACACATATATCCCAGTAATAATATAACTGTTTGCAAGTTTACTTTTCCATAGCCCTGAAATAGATTCTTCATAATAGAGTAAATCTATAACTTGCTAAATATTTCCAGTCACCAGGCCTTGTCTGCTGAGACTTTCACAGGAAAATGACAAACATATCAAGAAAAACAACACAATGAAAGTTGCAAGGAATAAGAACTTTTAAAAATCAGGCCATTTACAAAAGACAAAAAGGACCTTGTGGTTCATCACGTTTGTTTCACCACTGTTGCAGGCATCCATATCATAGGATATCTTTCATGAATTTATAAAGTTGCATTTAGAGAATGTTGGCTTGTTTGTTTATTCAATCTGTTCTGGAGCTTCAGTATTCCAGCAGTTCAAAACTTTTTTCTGATTTGCACAAATTTCTGGTTACTTTTCATTAATCTAGTTTTTATACTGACATTGGCCCTCATTGTAGCTTTTTGCTTTTCTGGCATTAAGTCCTTAAAACATTTAGAGACAGTAATGAAATCCTCATCGCAGTCTTCATATCAGCAATTTAAATACCATGCCTCTTCCGTTTCTTCTCAGAAGACAGATTCTGCATTTCTCTAGCTATCCTGTCTTTCCTGCTTCCTTCTTGTTTCAGCTTAACACATTTCTAAACATATGGATGGTCAAAACTGTAAGTAATGTGAAAGAGGCCCCACCAAAATCTCATCCGAGTCTGTATCTCTGATATATTCTGTGTGTCATATGCCTTTTCCAGTACTGGATCACATTGCTGTGATTAATTAGCACATCCTGTCTTCCCTCTCAGGAAGACATCTTGCAGATGATAACAGGAATTCTTAGAATCCCTTTCCTCCTAGTTCATCAGCCTGTCAGCTCTGCCTGTATTATTTAACTACGTTGCCAATGCCTCATTTTCTATCACACACACTTTATCAACAAAGTACACATTAAAATATTAAATAAAACCAGTCTCCAGCATGATCTTTGTTTCACTTCTTGAGGAACTTTTGTGAATATATTTTTTTCCTTTTTCAACACTACAGGTTTAATTTCCTTAACTGACCCCTCCCAAATTCTTAACTTTACTCCTTAATCTCTTGACAGCTTAACCACATCCTCACTAACTTTGTCCACATACTACTCTTCTCATTCCTCTTCGTTTCTTGCTGTGCACATTTCTGCCCTCTTGTATTCCTTTATCCATAGACATGTACCAAAATTAGGTGTTGATTTTCTGCAATTCTATTTCAGCCTTTTCTCATCATTTCTAACTATCTATAACGTTATGGATTCAGATCTTTTACCCTCAATTATTAATACTGAACAGGAATATAATCATAGAACATCCTGAATTGTATGGGACCCACAAGGATCATCAAAGTCCAACTCCTAGACCTGCACTGGACAGCCCCAAGAATCACACCATGTTTTGAGAGTATTGTTCAAACTATTCTTGAACTCTGTCAGGTTTGGTGCTCTAATATCTTCCCTGGGGTGCCCATTCCAGTGCCCAATCACCCTCTGGATGAAGAACCTTTTCCTAATATCCCACCTAAACCTTCCTTGACACAGCTTTGTGTTGTTCCCTCAGGTCCTGTCACTGGTCACCAGGGAGATGGGATCATTGCTCCTCCTGACCACAATGAGGACCCCCTGCGGTCTCCTCTTCTCCAGGCTGAACAAACCAAGTGATCTCAGGTGCTCTTCATGACTTCTCCTCTAGACCCTTCACCATCTTCATGGCTCTTCTTTGGATGCTCTCTAATAGGTTAATATCTTTGTCTATACTGTTTGTGAGGTGACCATCCTCATCAAATAACTGGCCAACGTTATTTCTGGACTGTCTTTTGCTATTAATATATTTTTACAAAGCTCTTTTTATTGTCCCTCATGGTACTGTCCAGCTTCAACTTTAATTGAGCTTTGTTTATATGAATTTTCTCTTTACAGTTGTGAACAGCATCTAATCTCAAAAATTAGTCTTTTTTTTTTTATCTTGATCATCATTACTGTGATGTTCCAATGGGAAAGTAACAGGAATCTGAAAAGGTTGTCATTTTCTAAGCTAGGAACAGAACTGGGGATCTTGAAAATAATGAAAGATCTACAGTATCACTCTATCCTATACTTTACTGCTGGAACTAGAATGCCTTGGCTACCTCTAAACTACTTAGTATCATCTAAAGCTTTGTTCTGAGTTTTGACCTTTTTTTTTCTTTTCTACTTTGGGGATTTCTTTGTTCATGTATTCATTTATTGTTGGTGTTTGGCTTTTGGCAATGTCTAGTGGGCAAAAGTTGGCATTCTATTGGCATTTTGTCTGCTTACATTTCTTCTATGTAGCAAATTAGTGAGCTGTGCTACTCAGGAGAGGTAACTATCATGTTTTCTAGGGGCTGTAGAAACACTCAACCATACTACATTTCAGAGGTAAACACAGCAGTAATCACTCTATTCTTTATCCAAGAGACAGGAGTGTGGAATTAAATTTAATGTTATTAATACAGAATGAATTGTAGAAAATGGTACAATGCAATGCAACATAATAATAAAGTAAAACAAACCCTAAAGCATATATTTAATAATTTCTATATCCTCCAGTTTATGTGATCAGATTTATTTTCAAACTGGGCAAAAAAATCATTCTTTGGGTTCAATCCCATGTGCCAAATTTCAGTTCAGAATGATTTTTTTACAACTAAGTTATATAAATCCCTGAAAACAGGGAAATAATGGAAACACTGACTACAATATCATAAATAAAAGCCTTCCTCTGAAGGATATTCAAGATTTCCAGTTCATAAGAAGTTTAATGTTTCAATTGAGACTTACATCAAACTTCAAATAATGATACACTACAAATTTGTACTCTAAGCAGTACAAATAAAGTAAATTTATTCATGATGCATTACCAGTAACTGTTTATGTCCCAGAAGTGAAAAACACCAAGCTCAAAGTCAGTAGGATAGCCCATATCCTGTCAAACCACACATTTGTTTCCAAGAAGACTTCACACAGCCGGAACTCAACCAATGCCATATTCTCACCAGTAAGAATGTTTCTATTGTAAAATAAACAGTACATTTTTTTTATATCACTGTTTTTAATGTGCATTTTGCATTTTTGTTTCTACCACAAGATAATTTTATATAAATTTGTTCTTTTTTTCATTAGCCTTAACCCACTGAAACAGCTGTTCCATTTGTGTTTTCCTCTGTTTCAAAGGATGTCCTCACTGAACAAATATGGTCATCATATGCTTTTTTTCTGTTCTGGAACTGCTGATTTTCCTGAGGTTAAGTAGGGTATATGATCTAATCACTAGCAATGGTTTTCTGAAATTTTTAATTTTCATTCACTAGTGCAAGGCAGGCCTCAATAATTAATATGCAGATGTCACTAGTTCTATTGATTTCCAGCAGCAAGGGCATTAAATTTTTTCTCTTTTTTGGGTGAGATCTAAACCAATATTGTTTCGATCTTCTGCTGCTAGCCCTTTATGATTTGGTACCATTGACACTGTGCTCTGCTACTCTCGCCAATATTATATTATATTTGGTCCAACGACAGAGAAAGTAACATAAAGAATTTGCATAATGGTTGCAGCTTGGGACTTGAAAACAAAAACTCTGAACTATTCTGCCTTTGGCAAGACAGTACTTAAATTTGTCTATTGCAACAATAAGGCTGCTCTAAGGTGTTAGTAGAGAAAAGGCAGACCAGAGCTCAGTTCCCCATACTTCATAGAATCATAGAAGAATTAAAGTTGAAAAAGCCCCTAAGACCATCAGGTCTAGCCATTAGCCCAGCAGCACCATGTTCACCACTAAGCCCTATTATCAAATGCCAGAGCCACACATTTTTTGTGGCATTTCCACCACTTCCTTGGGCAGGCCGTTCAAATGCCTGACCCCTTCCACTGCGGAAAGTTTTTCTCATATCCAGTCTAAACCTCCCCTGGAACAACTTAAGGCCATTTCCACTTGTCTTGACCTTTCTTTCTCCTTCCTTAAGCACTCACCATGGGGAGACAGACAGTTAATTCTGAACATCTATCCTTGACCACTGACAAGACAGGAAACGCAGGAGAACAAGACACTAATCATGAGTACTTCAGCTAAATATCTAAGAAAGATGGAGTGACCTTGAGCTCACTGAGCTCAAGTGGATGATTAGAGAGGCACTAGAGCAGCTTCCGAGGAGTGTCCCAACATTAAAAAGGTATTTCAACTCAGTGGTTAGTACAAACCATGCTGGAATGTCAGCTGCCCCACTGGCTTCTCATTACTCTACCTTTCACTATTTCCGTTCCAAGTCCTCACAAACATTCATACACTCATGACTGATTGCCATGGGGAGAAAAATTATGATCCTTATGCTGAAAGGTGTTTCACAACAGCATATTTGGAAACCAAATGAAGTGGTCTGAATAGAAATCCAATGTACTTTCAGTAAGCTGGAAATTCCATTTTCCCATTTCTTTTCCTTTCAGCATTTCAAAATTAAATGCAACCATTCTTTCTTTGAGATGTATGATGATTCTTTACTGTTATTCATTGCCTTTTATCAGTATCTTCAAGCAGCTTGTAGAAATCAGCATTTTCTAACATTTTTGAAGTATGCAGGTAGGATTTTCAGAGCTCTGGGAGATATCTTTCATGTTTATAGTTAGAGGAGTAACTACCCTATGTTTTTGACTCAGCCATCTGTCTTAGGCCCACCACCAATATTGAAGAACAACAGAACAGGATATGTATCTGTGCCTCAGCTGTCACATTTTACAGCTCAGTTTATTAATGAGCACATACCTTCATTGCAATTTAATTTAATATTCTGTACAGCAAACCATGGTGACTGACACATGGCTCATATCCTATCCTTCCTTGCCTCCTGTTGGGGAAGTAAACCTTTGGAAAGAGATAGTAAAGACATCTGGGTGCTGTAATGCTTTCAGCTACAACAGCTAAATCTGCCAGTACTTATCTCTCAGTGCCCACATTGAGTTTGGTGGGGCTTGGATTAGCCCTTAAGTAAGGAAACTACAGTACAGGGAATTTATGTGATCTGTCTGAGGTCACACAGAAGCTGAGTGACAGAACTAGTATAAAACAAAGAAAGAATTGCCAGAATAAGAAAATGCAAAGGCAGTAGTTAAACAACCATTTCTTTTCCAACTATATGAAGAGAACATTTCCTAAACAGTATAATCATTTTATTGACTTGGTTACTTTTTTTTTAAATACACACAAAGGTAAACTTTGCTCCTAGTTAACAGGATCACTAACAATTTCATCAAGTTAACCACAAATATATATCTGCTTTTATCAAACACAGAGAAGTTATGTGCAGCAGTAAGGAAAGGGTAAAAATCACAGCTGATTTTGGCCAAAGCTAGAATGAAAGCTGAAGCACTGAAGCCTGCCCTTTCACAAAGATTTATCTTCTGCCACAAAAGCAAAATTCTCTGCTTATAGCACTACGCCCCTCTCAAGTCATTTATAGAGCAAACATACTTTGCTATATTTCTGCTTAAGCTATTTGCAACCAAAATATGCTTATGTTATTCTAAATTAAGCCATATACTGCTGGGGTTAAAAAAAAAAAAGAAAGTTCTTCCTTCAGTGTTGAAATAGATCAAAGCAAATGTTCATATAAATAACTGACTGTAGAGTTTCTTTTTCTCTAGCTGATCATTTCTTCCTATGTAGATCTGATGTTCTGCCTCTGAGAATAGAACTTATTAGCAACACTAAAAGCAAAAAAAAAAAAGGATATTTTTCAGCAAGAGCCTCCTCTTTGCCAAACATCCCAGGGTTTGTCTCCAAGGACTTTAAAAGAAAGGAAAGAATGAAGAACGGAAACCATAAAGCATGCATTACTGCTATCATCTAATTGCTGAATGAATAGCACAGTTGTTTAGTCTGATTGCACTATGCTAGTTATCCACTGCAAGCCTCATTGACAAAAAGGGAATCTACACAAATTATAGGGAAATTCAAGGACTAAAGGAATGTTTTGGTTCAGAGGTTTGCAATGACTATTGGCTTTGCTTCCTGGCATAGTCTGACTTTGCCATATGAACTCTTGTTGGGCTGGGTCAGCCCAAAGCTTTCCAAAAAGCCGGAGAAGAGGACAGACTTCCTTGTCATCTGTATCCCATAAAAAAATTAAAGTGATGTTCTCCAGTTAGAGTTTGTTTCTTGGCAGGATAATCTGCAATCAGAGAAAGAAAAGCTTTTCATTTGTGGACTGTAACTAAAGGAAGGAAGTTTTTGTATGTGGATTCACCAGAGACCAAAATATTAAAAAGTGGAAAAGGAAAAGCATATGTTGCAATCCTGCAAAAAATAAGTGGATAAAAAAATTACATTAGAAACACGCCCTCAACTGATCATGTTGAAAAACAAAACTTTACAAGGAGCAGGCAAAATAGTTGCACCACTACCACCTTATTACAGCATAAGAGTGTTGTGGTGCCTCTGGGCGTGGCTTGTGACCGGGCCCGGCCCCACCGGGCCGGGACCGCCAGTCCTTTCCCCGCCCCGCGCGGCAGCTGGGGTGGCGCAGCCCGGCTCGGCAGGGGCTGTCCCCGCCCAGGGGAACAGCTCATTGGTTCCCATGCCAGGTCCAGACAGCCGAATCACTGGCCGGCGTCACTGTCAATCATTGTGGTCCTCCGCAGTGATTGGCTCTCCCGGCTGCCCTCCCCTCGCCTCCGTCTTATAGCACGCCCTGAGCGCCATTTTGGCCGTCTTCTACTGCACCATGATCCAGTGAATAAAATGCTGCTGGCGATAAGCGGAAAAGAACCCTTTCTCCTCTCTTTGCTTCCCTGCATAAATTAAACCGCTGTGCGTGAGCTAAGCCTAGATCTGTGGGAGTCTTGATGCACGGCTCGCCTCAGATCGGAGACTAGATAAGGCCTGAGTCTCGTTATTTAGGAAAACGAGACCGATGCAAGAAACTCCAAGTTACTCACACTCTCTATCCGCGGCATAAGAGCAGGTTTTTCAGGCACTTTTTTTTCCTAATTCATACCCTCTATCCAGAAATAGCAAAAACTGAAAGAATCCTAATATGCCAGGTTCCAGCAGGCTTGCATTCCCCCTCTTACCATATTGCAAAATGTATGTGCATGTATGCAAAGTGACAGGGATATGGATCACACTTCCCTGCTATTTCTATAACATCACAATCAAGAATTAATTTCAGCAGGTACGAGTAGTGACATGAACATATTTAGCATATTCTTCTGAAAACTTTATTTCAGTCAGAGAAGACATTGCAGCAGGCAGCAGCTACACTTTTCTTGCAGCCTACTGCAAAGCTCCATCAGACTCTCTTTTCGTGTGACTACCAGCATTCAGACTCGTCTCAAAATTTGCTCGTTTCAAATTTGCTCGCACTTCTTGAGTCAGTGAAGTGAACTTTCTGTAGATATTAACTGCCCGTTAGTTAAACAGCTGAATCTCTATGGAACTTTATTACACCCATCAAAATAAAGATATCTCTTTTTTTTTTCTGCCCTGAATGATTACAAAATAAAATTGAAAGAGGAACATGGTAAAAGGCAGTTAGAGACAGCCTATCTCTAGATGGACTTCTGGGAGCCTCTGACATTTGTAGAAAGCATGAACACACTGCTCCCAGGTCACATTTCCCTCTTCTGGGGACACTCTGTGCCTGGCACAGCTTATATGGGCACCTGCTCTCCATTGTCCCAACCTATGTTACAGATGCTGCAGAGTAGCAGGTGAGACACAGACTTCACTGAATGAGTCACACAAAACAAACAACAGAAATGCTTAATGGTTATTGAATTATAATGCCAAGAAAATCTTCTGCTAGGGTGACTTCCTCTGTCGGGAAAATGAGTTCAAGCTTTCCCAATATAAAACCTGTTTAGCCATGGCTCCAGCAGCCCTTTGTGAGCATAGTCGTATCAGCCACCCCAACACGCCATTCTAAACATCAGTAAGCTTTGAGAGCTGTTTCTCTGGACATCTGTATCAACCACTATAATATAGCTCCAGGGATAAGTACTATTTGAATATTAGCTGAATCATATTTGAAAATGTTTTATTGTCTCAAATTTGGAGCCTCTTTAAACTACATTATAAAATGCATTACAGAAAACTGAGAATTAAATTAAATCAAATTTAGATCCTATTACATATAAGTTAGTGGAAAATACACCACTGGCTTTACTCAGATCCCAATGAGACCACAGATGTCTCATTTTCTTTCCAAACTCTATTGTTTAAAAAATTTAGTTACACTTTCTCTTTATTCCCACAAACAAGAAATAACAATCAAAGTATAATGATTATAACCAGGAACTGACTTTATGAACACAATGAATATACAACTACAGAATTTTACTTTCCTGTGTTTTCATTCACTGGCCTTTGCAGGTATATTCATGTCAGTTCTCCTTTCTATCTCCAGTTGACACAATTGTAATTTAAATATTTATATCCGCCAGAATCTTTCTATGTAAATTGTTTGCCTTTAAAATTACCCATGTTCATTCAAACAAAGTTCCAATGGGATAGAAAAACATGGCTATGAGGGGTCAGCTATGGAAATTGAAAGCAATTAGCTGTAGGTGCAGGGGTTCTGTATACTGTACATATTCTGCACTTAATGAGGAAGAATTAATAATTAATCTTAAGTTTTTGGCAAGATAAAATCTCAGAAAGAGCTTAATGCATTTGAACCACTGTTCCTCATCCTTGGAACAGGAAATTGGATTTCTGTTTCTGTTGTGGAGAATATCTTAAATAAACTCTGGCCAAGACTGTGGAGTCAATAATACTTCTCAGGGAACTAAAAGTAGTGCTGGTGATGCTGATGTATTCAAGAGAAGGGCCTGATGCAGACAATCATGGTTAGGACATAATTTCCTCATGTGTATACTTTAATAGCAGTTGCCTGACTTCATCCCTCAGCAGTTTGGGGCTAGCAGCTTCTTTAACATGTGATGTTCTGAGTACCATTATGTGCTATCTTCATGACAGGGTTCTTGGTACTTTGGAGTATGACATTTCTCAGACTCAAAATCCCTTGTGCTTTCAACTCTCCCCTGGACCCTGCTAAACCCCTTTTGCTTCAAATTCTCTACCAAACATTGTACTGCAGGGTTTGACTGAAGGTTAATTTTACCTCCCCATAAATGAAAGTGAGAAACACAACACTTTGCATCCACAATGGCATTGCTACAGCCTTACTCAAGACAACTTGCTTCCCAAAAGAGCATGTCTGTGGAGGGAGTAGGAGGTGGAGTTGTGGGCAATTCCATTATCTTCTTTCTCCTGCTGATAGTTCCTTCAGGATGGCTCCATCTCTTGATCCTCCTTCCTCCTCAACCTCCTGTTTATATGAACATGCTATGCAGAAGAAAAAGGGGGGAAAATTCCCATTATGACTAGCAATTAAAGGCTTCTAGGTCTGCCCACAGTGACAGGGACCACCATTGCATCAGCACTATGTTTTCTATGCCAGTCTGGCTCTGCTGCAGCCCTCAACTTCTAGTTTTTCCTCCCTATGCTTGCATTCCAATTTTAATGGTAAATAAAATGCTTCTCAGAATAACCAAAGTAGAACAGTAGAACAACCATGACAGTGAAACAAACATCACTTCAGTCTCTATCACATCTCATAATGAAAAAAATAATTTTTTACATTGACCCAACATCACATGAAAACCTTGGTAGAGTACTAGAAATATCACCTCTTGCACAGTATTTTTCACACAAATATCCTTTTCAAAATCCATTTGCTGTTCAAACTCATCTGAAGAGCCTCAGTTACTACTTTGTAGTATGTAGTAAGTCTCCTGGCTTTCCTGGTCGCTCTCAGCCCAAGCACCGACCATAGAATGCCCGAGAGTTCACTCCTGGAGCCGCCGCTTTGGGGCTGCGTGTGGGTAGCTCACACAGGATGGGGGGTGGCCCGAGGCGAGAAGCAGATGAGGAGCATTTGTAATAAGGTGAGGAGGCAAAGGGCTGTGGGAGGAGTCTCCTTTATTATCGGTGCAGGTGAAGGTATCCGGAAGGGAGAGCCGCAGGGAGAGTTCTGAAGAGCTGACAGGTGCAGCCGGTGAAAAGGGAGGGGAAAACCGGGAAGCAGCTGGAGAGGATAACCAATGGGGCACAGAACCAGGGGAGGGTCCAGGGCATCAGGGTCCACTTAAAACATCGGAGGGGAGGGTACAATAAGCAATAACTAATAAAACACCAAACTTAACTGAGTCTTCTAGAAGTGTGGGTAGGTCCAAGGCTCAGAGCACGCCTCCTTTCTAGAAGAAAAGGCGGATTTCAAACTTCGGTCCCACCTATAGAATCCTCCTCCAGGGAAGAGCCTCCCACATCAGAGGTGGAGCTGGCATAGGAGGCGGCGGCAATATCCAGAGAGGGACCTGCCACAGTAGTATGCCATATTTTGTAGTATGCCGTATTTTGTAGTATGCCGTATTTTGTAGTATAGCATATTTCTCACCTTTTCTGGTCAAAAATGAACTTTGAAAGAGCACGCACAGCCCAGAATTATATTCACTTTTCTCAAAACAAGGTTTCTAATTGCTGTCAGAGTTACGGAAAGGAATATGCCACTTACAGTTCTGGTAGTTAGGTATGTGCCAGCCCAACTTATGAATTCTGGGATACACAGTTAAAATCAGTACATTAAACTTGATCCTTTCCAAATTTTCAGAGAGCTTTTCCTTCTGCTTCAGTTTGAAAACCTTAAGAGGTTAAACATATCTTTTACTTAACTGCATTCATTCATATCTGTTTTTAAGATACTGAGGTTTTGGTGAGGCTTATGACAAAAGAAAAAAAAAAACACATCACTTGAAAACATCCAAAGAGGTGGAACTTTCCTGTCTCAGTGGCTGAAGTCCTAATTTCCACACTCTGCTTTTAAAGAACAATGTGACTTGGGCATGTGAGCTAATTTCTGGTGTCTCCACTTGCAACGTTTATCCATTTCTAGAGTACTTTGAGACTTACAAACAAGAGAGAGAACATGTATGTTACATATTATTAATCGCATTTAAATACAATTATCAAATGAAAAATTTGAGTCTGTTATTTTTCTAATTAGTGCCTGTATTCCAACCTCAAATTATGCAGAGGCACATTCACCCAGGATGCTACCTCACATTTTGCAAATGGAAATGACTGCATGATGACAGATCAGATATCTTTCATGCCCCAAATATGAAAAACTGCATTATCTAACTGATTCTGCTCTCTCTTTGAGTTTAGGAGTAACAAAGCCAATATAAACTTAGTGCATAGTTCAGTTGGAAACAATTCATTGTAAATACTTTTGTATTTATAGCTCCTATGAAACAATGAAGATTACATCTGAGGAGGCTCCAAGTGAAGCAGGAAGACACTGCAAAGGATGTGCCATTATTAATAAAGCTTCTATCTGACTGCAGCACAAGGTGCAGAGATTAGTATCAGCTGTGTCCCTGGAGGGACGAGACAATGCAGAGCTGTAGTGAGAAGAAGAGTAACACACCCTTCTGAGACAGTGTACATGGAGAATGAAGTGTCTTCATGGCTTGTTCAGTTCCATTTGCACAAATGTCATGGCAAAAAAAAAAAAAAAATCTTTGCTATTCATTTAGAAAAACCTTGTGCAGCAGCTCTATTCACTGTAGGAAGAAATACTTTTTTTCCTCGTACATTAACACCACAGGCTTGTGACTTTGTTAATGAAGGTTAAAATGCTCTTTCATGGAGACACACTGGACAATAAATTCTGAGTAACTTGCAATCCCTTCAGAAAACATCTACAACTGTATTAAAGAATGTTGTTATAGGGCAAAACAACAATAAACAAACCAAAAATAGCAAGGCTGATGAGTATCTCTTCCTGATTTCCCAAAAATGGGAAGATTTAGTGAAACTAAACCGGATGACAAAACCATTACTTTTTCTGAGGATAAACTGTAACCCAATCTCAATATGTAGAAGTGGAAATTGTTATTGCTGTGAGTATACATTTTTTTACCCTTCATATAAACGGCCCTTAAAGAGGGACAGGATGTGAGAACACCCATCCTCTGGGGAGTACACTAAATCATCGTACAATTTTTTGCTCTAGATCAATAAATTTCAAATTCTCTTGACAAATATATACATTAGGGAGGCTAGGAACAAGCTCTTAGAGGGCGACAGTTTCTTAATCCAACACAGTATAGCCAAAACAGAAAAACTCGCTCTTTATTCAGTGACCTGTCCAAGGTCACCCATGCTCTGTTTAATGTCAAAACAAGGGATCTTGGCCTTGGTGGCACTGACTGGCTTGCACCCAGATTGCTTGAGTGTCATCCTTTCTATACCACATGCATCTTGGAAAGTTTGGCATAGTCAGGAAGAGAGCTGGAGAATGAGTGCAGACAATCAGGAGTTAATTTAAGATTTGATTGTTAAGAAATAACTGCCCTGACTATGTAATATTTATTACAAACATCATTTGAGGTGTGCTTTCTTTATAAATATCAATCCAATAAAGTTATGTTTCAAAGGCTAAAGCTAGACTGATTTATCATTCAGTCTTCTATACAACCCTGTCACAGTGGTCTATAATTCCCTGAAATAGAATTATTTTTACATAAACACATAGATATATGTATTGACTTGCAGCAAAGGGTTCAGTTCTTCAACTTTCTTTTTGGCAATCCTTTGTTTAGTTGCATAGACATAACATTTGTTCTTGTGACAGTGCATGCAAAAGATAAAGTATGGTACAAAAATTGACAGTAACTAAATGGCAAAAGGATCTGAAAGGACAATTTAAAAAATAAGAGCATACGGAAATACACATTTTTTGTACCTCACTCTACATGCTATAGTGTGTATTACAGTGTACACCTTATTTCACTTTTTCCATTGCAAGGTATCTTCTCTCCCCATTTGACATCTGTAACTTATCACTTACAGAAAATATATTTATCAACATCTTACATGACATTCAAACAAGAACTGCTATACTGAAATTCTTGAGTAGCCTGACAGGGACTGTGTCTCACATGACAAATTACAGGAAAATCTTAATGTTATATTCTGCTCCCCTATTCCTGTGTCTCCTTCTCCTTAAATTATCAGTTATTTTCATCAATTATCTTGCCTTCACTATGCCTCCAGAGTCCCCATTCCTGTGGTTCATCCTCTCTACCACACACTCAACCCTCCTGTGGCCAAATTCGCTTCACCCTCTTCTCTTGCACTTCTCCAAGTCATCCCCAGCTCCCTAGTCCCTATACACTACCACAGCCCAGTCAGTTATTTAATCCTTTCTTTCCCAACTCTCAGCCTTTAATTGATCTTTCTCTAGGAACCTTTGACAGCCACCACTTCCCTCTCCTCCGCCTCTTTTCCTGGTCAATTTGGGTGGGAGAGGAGGAGCAGGATATGAAAGTGGGAGACAGCCTGTCTCCCTGCCAGGTGGCCATGTGGAGGCATGGGGCTGTGTGGTGTTGGTGGTGGGAGCTGAAAATCTGCTGAACACATGAGAAGCTGGGAACACTCCAGAAAGGAGGTGATCCAGAAGGGAGACCAAATGTGGACATCATCAGTGTGCAACATTTGGCAAAGACATAGATGCTAAAAATTGAAAAGCACGGGGAGGAAGCTGAGTTCCTGCTAAGTCATCTTGTGCAAAATATGTGTCAATCACTGCCTGATCCTAAATCACTACCTGATCCTAACTGCAGCACCTTGTAGCTGCTTTGCATTTAGTTCTCCATACTCCAAGAGAACCCAGGCTCATGAAATAAGCATATACTTTTAATAATATATATATGCTTATTTTAATACATTGTGATTAGCTTTTCTTTAAATTTCTAAAAAAGTTTTTACCTACTTGTCACAGAAAATTACACTATGTCTTTTTCCTCTAACTGAAATATAACATGCCTAAGAGTATTGAGAGTCTGTAGTTTGGTTTGTTTATTATTCTTTTTGATGAGAGGTGGTTTGAAATGAAATAACTTCTGACGAGCTCCTTTGTTTTGATTTGTTCTTTTTTGGTGAGGGGACAGGGGAGGTGAATCAGTAGATTTTGTTTTGACAGTAAAAACTCTTTCCCCAAATGATAAAGAAGAATATTGGAAATTAAGGTTAGTCCTGCATATGTGGACAGACCATGCAGTTATCAAGAATTATTCCATACGCAGAAGCAACATATCAATGACCTAATTTGTTAACTGGCACCCAATCAAACCTCAGAGCCACCCAAGGTAGAAGAAAACATAACCAACTCTCTGATTCTTAGCCAGTCTTGTTTTGCTCTTCTTTCATTCAGAGGAAAGGCCTTTCAAAAACACTTCATTTCTCTGCTACATGTATTCATATTCTCTTTTTATATTCATTCAATTGGATAGCAAAGAATTTTATGCTCAGCCATAATAAAACTTGTATAGACAAGCTCAGCAGGAGTTTCCACGTTGTGCTGTCAACACTGCACAATGCCAGCCCTTTTTGAGAAATGAATTTTATGCAGAAAAAAGCTTAGACCTTCAGAGAATTAATATCTAGTGATATCAGCTGAACTGGAGGCTTTGCATTACATTATAAGGTTAATGCCTTGCAAAAACACTGGGATTGGAAGTACCATCCATGAATGGACATGACAACAAATGTGTGAAATACAAGAATTTCTATCAATTATTAATCCCAGAGCTATGATTTTGTGATCTTCTTATATATTTCAAATAAATACTCTTGAGTCTATCACATCCCCCCACATACTTTTCCTCAGGCAGAATTGTTAGACACAGAAGATTGATTCAATAAAACACAGATACAAAAAAAAATTCTGAAGTGTGAAATCCTGAAGGATACAACTTACTGTGTAACACCTTTCTCAAACAAAGGGTTTATTTCTCAATATGCCCTAAATATTTTCTGAAAACTCAAAACCAAAATAATGGATCATTTTACCAAAATATAATTCTTTCCCCCACAAGAATAGATTGGTCATCCTGCTTAACACAGAAAGCTATAGATTTACCATGACCTTCGAAACAGCACAGGTGGATTGTGTGTGAGTATAGCTGTACGTGCTTGTTAGTGAAGAGCATTTGCAGCACTAAATTGTTCTTCACAATATTTACTGTCCGGCATATAATGGTAAGTGACAGTATGAATTTTTTTTGTTATCACAGGTACAGATTAATTCCTGATTAACATTTAAATACAAAAATGAAAATGAACTATGCATGTTAGATAACATAACATTTGAAAAGGTCAGCAGAAAATAAAAAGAAAGGTGAACTACTCATAAAAGCAGCTGAGCCTTAGACTGAGTATGACTGTAAGTGACAGGTGAAGTCCTTTTGATAGCCACAGGCTATCAAAAGTAAACAGACACAGTTCAAAGACTGGTTTGAATGGACTGGGTACGCTTATCCATCCTGTAGTAGACAAATATTCCTTACTTTCCAAATGAAAATATGCCTAATTTCGAACAAAGAGATTCTAAAATTCCAAGTAAAGGCATTTTCCTAAAATATTGAAAGGGTGGTAATACCTGTGAATACTTTCCACTGTATATGCAGTGCTATGAATGACTACACAAATAGGAAATTGCTGAGGACAGGTATTGCTACCATGTGCATTTTCCCCTTCCCTAAAGAACTACAGAAACCACTCTGTCCACTGCCTGGATCCCACATCAATATTTATGTTTCCCACATCAATATATATATTTTTCTTATGACAATGCATAACTTACATCTCTTTAGTTATATGGTCATTGATTATAGGAGTTTACTAGGCCACTTTCCAGGCCTTCACACAGCACAATTACATTCATCAAAGACACGTTTTTCAACTTCCTTTAAAAGAAAAGAATCATCTTAGAGTTTCAGATGTATGATCTCCCTCTAAATAAAATTTGCTTCATTAAAAACAATTGAAAGCTGTAAAAGTCCTACATCTGAAGTTGAAAAACTTAGTTATATATTTTATGTTTCTATCAGAAATTAATATAAGGCAAGGGATTGACAGATAAAATATTTTTTAATCTTTTTCTTCTGCACGTAAGTGTACTGGCTAAGCCAAGATAGAGAAAAATTCCATTTCTCCAGCCTACAGACATGAAAAAGATGTATGAGAATAAACTTAACTCTGTTGAGTTTTTGCTGAGTTCAGATCTAATTTTCAAACAACCAAAATAACAACCAAATAAATCAAAGCATAGGTAATAATAAAACCCCCACAAAACCAACAAAACAAAACAAAAACAGAAAACACAAACCACAAAGATGATTATTTGCTAAAACAGTAGATCACAGACATTTGGAACTTTGGATGTGCTGGCCAGGGGAAATATAGGATAGCTGGGAACTCAGACAGGCTGAGTTTGCAAGTTGACATTTGATGAGGTGAAGTCACTGAGAAACAGAATTTGCATGAAAATCTTCATAATACTGCAGGCTAACCCAAACCCAATGGCTGTGTCTATGCTGGTAAATAAAACAGGGCCAGAGACCAAAACAAAATGTGACATTGTTTTTGGAAACGGTCCCTGGAACAAATTATCTCCAGAACTCTGTCACATATTGACTCAGAAACAGTTGGTTGGAGACATCCTCCCAAAACCTGGGCCTGAGCCAGCAATTAAGCAGCGTCTACAATAAAGGATCCAAAACTCTACTCCTCTTCCCTCCCTTATGTAGCACACAATGACAATTTGTGCCATCTACCTAAATACTGTTAATGGTGGGAAGTGGTTATAATATTGTATCAACACTGGGATAGATACAATACAGTCAAATGAAGGATTTCTTTGCGGTTTCATAGCCTAGGAGACAGTGCTCTGTCTCAGACAGCTTTAGCTGTCATTTCTGTTGGCCACTGTTGACACAGCAAATGATGCAGTATGGCCACACACTTAAACTCAAGCTTTCCTGGAGCTATCTAGCCAAGCCTGGTGTGTGTAAGTTTCCCACTTTAACTGGACAAGAACAATCACGTTTGTCTGCTTCAGTTTTGAAAAAGTTCCCCCAACTACACTAGCAAGGTATTGGAGGACATTTATAGAAGCATAATTAGACAGTCTTTCATTTCCTCCATTCTCTCCTGCTTCTCTGATTGCCCATCCCAGCAAAACAAAGAAAGTATTTTTATAATAATTTTGGGCTGGCAAAAGATAGAACTAAAGGTCTTTCCCTAAAGCTCTCCATATATAGTCCCTAAAGCAAAACTTTCTTATTCCTGTTCATTTCAAGACCTTTTCATAACTAGGTGTTAATCTCACATTGCTGGCTTGATGCCCTGGGGTAGGGATCCAGAAGTTCATGTAGAATGTAGCGCCTTTGTTAGATGGAACAGCTTTCCTAAATTGAAAATTTAAAGTGGAGGCTCTGCCATGTCACTGAGAGCTCTATCTTGTGCAACACAAAGGCACTGGTTTTGAAACAATGACATAGGAATAGCATCTTGTGCCAGATACTACATTTATTCAGGATTACTTGAGCACAAGTAATGAGAAGTATTAAAGCAATGTTTACAGAATGAAATGCAATATCAAACAGACTATGTACATTAGTGAGAAGAGTAGAGATTGAGTTGTTTTGGACAAAACTTAGCCTGCTTCCTAAGAATGGAATATTACTAGCAAAATGCAATCCACACCCCCGCCCCCCCGCCCCCGCATTTTAACGTTATTTTTCATTTAGTATAAATATATTTGATTGTGGCTTATTTTGACAAAATGACAAAATTCTCTTCTAAAAGGTTTGCAATAGTCTTTTTTGTAACTATTACTCAGCCAGCTCATCCTAGAAAGGTCTGCAAGATTCACAAAGCCATTTAATAAGAGGACAGAAAAAAAATTATGAAATAAAAATGCAAATCATCCACAGAGCAGAGTATCAACAGAAGTCAACAATCCAAGACAGCAAAATGAAACAGTGGTTTTAGGAAATTGGATGTTGATCAACATCCTATACAAGAACTAGGCTGAACACCTTTGTCTCCTTAAGAGAACTTGTTTTGCAAGAAAATGGGCTCAAATCTACCTTAAACAAAGTACTTTTAACCCGCATCATGACTTCTGGTGAGGAATTCATGCCTGAAGGGAGTCAGCGCCAGCAAACTCACATTTAAGAAGCTGGAGGGTGAAAAGCAGAATTCAGAGCCTGTGTGACCTATGTGCACTTTCTATGTCTGGCCCCATATCCCACCTATGTAAAGATATCAGGGATCCCAAATCTGCTTCCTATAAAGCTTGCACCAAGCCTAGTTAGCCTTGAACCAGAGAGAAGTTCCTTGTATTTCCACCCTTCTGTTATATCTGCCCATAGTTTGGCACTATGGCAAATATTATTATTATTACAAGGTAACTTATAAATGGGTGAAAGAAGGATGACAATCAATGCAGAAAGGATTTGACCTGTTCCAGAGGGAGTCAGGCACCAACTCTTCCTCCCTCCCCTGAACACCTCCGAGGGTACAAAGCAGTTGAGGTATGTCTCAGGGCACGGATATGGAGAAGAAACCTGCTGACTTTGAAATAATAGTGCCTGGGGGTTTTTCCATACTTTTTCATTTGCTGACCCAAGAAAAACTACTGTTTCTTCACAGATGCAGGGAAGTCCCATGCACATTGCAGGGAGTGTTGGACTAAGTGACCTTTAAAGGTCCCCTCCAACTCAAGCTGTCCTACGATTCTGTGACTATGACATTGCATGGGGTGTTCTGTGCTCAAACCAAATGGCTGTACCTCTTCCACAAGACTACATTCTCTGTTCAGAAAAAATGCTTGAAAGCAAAGTATTATGATGACTGTTGTATGGATTACACACACATAGCTAAGGGTCTTCCTCTTTTCCTTTACTTTGAATACCCATAACTATACCCAAATCTCTCAGCATTTGGTAGCAAAATCTGCCCAAGCTAAGAGAAAGCTGTGACAAGCCTAACAGATACCTGCAGCAGGAAGATGGGTCCCCCACTGTGTTGCTTCCTCAGTAAAACACAGGTCTACTTTTCCCCCCTCTCAGGTTTTTAGTCATATGTGCTAGCTAGGATCACCTCAGGCAGATGATAGCACATGACAAACCAACCAAAAACCTGGGCAGTGTCAGGAATCAGCCTTAGGATGGGCACAACTTACATAGAAAGGGTTGCAAAGGGCTGTGACACTGTAAACCAGCCTGAGGAACAGGAAGAAACAGCTGCTCAAAACTATGTCCGTGATCTTTCAGTGTACAAACCCAGTGGGGAATAGATGTATTCTATGAATGATAAGGGAACAGCCAAATGAAGTGCAAACTGGAGAGGCAGACTGAAAGAGGGACTGGACAAAGACCAAGAGAAGAAATTACAAATAAAAAAGGGATTAGGCAATTTAGACCCCACATACAGAAGAGGAGAAAAGCAAAGCTTTGTGCCAAGGCAGAATCCTAAAAAGTCCACAGGAAAAGTAGATGGGAAATATGTGTGGAAACAGTGCTAACACCTGCAACAGGTGTGTTATTCTTTCAATATGAAGAAAACAGTTCCAGCCATGTATGACCGCAGTGCAAGCACTGAAAGAGACCTGTCAGAAAGACAGAAAGGATGAGCAGTCCCAACTGATTACTTTGCATACAAGGAAAGTAGTTCAAAATATTACATAAGCAAAACACGACAGACAGTCAGGATGAAAAGGACTATCATAACAAAAGGTGTTGCTAAATTTACTGAGTAATGCTCCGGAAGTTCTAATCATCAGATTCCCCATTGAAACAAATAACACCAATAAAGTATATTGATATAAAATACAAGAAACTGCTTCAGACAGTAAGAAAAATAAAATTAATCGGAACTGTACAGATAAGAAACTTGCAGAAGTCTCCCCCATGCCAAGCATGGGTGAAGAAAGTAGAATGCTGATATTGGAAGCCAACCAAGGGAAGATGCAAAAGGGTACGTTGGAGGGGTTTGAATGCATAGATCATTGGAATGCCTCCTGCTGCTGCAGCCAACTGTTTGGATTACACTGTCTCCCCTTATGCAGACAGGTTGCCAGACTTGGGCTCAGAACTGGCAGGGCCTGTTAGGCAGACTGCAAACCTTCAGGAGAAGGAGGGAAAGCTTTCACTTAATTTGAATAATCCGGCTTGTACTTCCAACATACAAATTAGGCAAGAAACTAAAATTGTTCTGAAGCAAAAGATGAAGGATAACAAGAATATAATGCCTGACGCAAATGTGTGGGGAAACAAGCAACAACTGGAAGGTACTGTACTAAATAAAGGAGATTACGATCTGGAACAACTAACTGAAACTTAGTGGGATAATTCCCTTGTGTTGAAAAGACAGGATGCAGTAGGTATGGGAAAGGCAGAGTGGAGAAATCAATAGATGCAAAAAATATTACATAATGCTTTCAAAGCACATATTTTATCATTTTGACAGTGACAACAGTAAAACTGTAAAAATCTCAGGTAAGCATACAAGAAATGAAAACAAACAAACAAACAAAAACCCTATAACAGTAACTGCATACATTTCTCATAGGCCAGCACTCTGGAAAAAACCCAGGGAAGGCACAAACCTCTGAGTGCATTTTAGTTGATCAAGTCTCTAGATAGTGCATAGAGATGCAAAGGTGTCAAACACATACAGTGAATTCCAGAAACTAAAGATGATGAGTTGGGTCAAAGTTTCAGCTGTTGGGAAGCGGGCACTGAAACTATGAAATCAGAGCACTTACATCCAATAAAGCAAGAAAATAATTCAGAGAGCAAAAAGGTGAAAGGGAATAAATTCTACTTTCAGAAACATTTTAGAGAACTTGTACTACTGAATATGAGACTAAATGCTTAAAGCTTATCTTTATGAAAGAACATTGTGGACTTTTGGGGAAAATGTAAAAAGAATGAAACTCATCTGTGGCAAAAAAAAAAAAAAATAAAGAGAGATATAAGGCAAAGCAATGGTCAGAGTGTCTTCACAGGGGCTATTCAGAGTTCAAAGTACATATACAGAAAGGAGTGGCAGGAAAGGAATTCAGGGACTCTTGTCTGAATAGGCCAAAAAGGGAAAAGGAGTAACAGGACTTATACAGCTACCAAACAGGGAGAAGAAGTACAAAGATAAAAAGAGACTACCAATGAAAGAAAAAGGAAAGAAAATGAAATTTAAGGTGGAACAATAAAACAAGATAGAAACTTGAATTGTGTATCTTATTCAACATAACAAAAACCCAAAACAAAACACACACAAAAAAACCCCAAACCAAACCAAACAAACAAATAAACAAAACATTATGAGCAATTTAGAGCTGATACCTCCAAAATCATCTTCAACTGTTTGGAACAAGTCCAGAAAAGGACCACATTGAGACACATAATGTACTTTTGATGTACTCAAGAATCAAGAGTAATCAAGAGACCTATCTTTGGCATAGAGTGTAGGAAATTTAGGGTGGGGTTCACGGCATCTATCTTGGGCAATAAAGGCTCCAATATCTTTGAGCCAGTTCCTCCAGGTTTTTCATGATACACAAAGAAGAACAGGAAATTACCTGTCCTGGTTTTGGCTGGGGTAGAGTTGACTTTTTTCACAGTAGCTGGTATGGGGCTGTGTTTTGGATTTGTGCTGAAAACAGCATTAATAATACAGATATGTTTTCATCATTGATGAGCAAGATTTACACAAAATCAAGCCCTGGTCTGCTACTAATACTGTCCCATCAGCAAGTAGTCCTGCACAAGGAGCTGACAGGGAACACAGTTGGGACAGATGACTCCAACTGACCACAGGGATAGCTCACAGCATATGTCATCATGCTCAGCATAAAAAGCTGGGGTAAGGAGAAAGAAAGAGAGGATGTTCAGAGTGATGGCATTTGTCATCCTAAGTGTGCTAGTTTTGTCTGGGGTAGAGTTAACTTTCTCCACAATGGCTGGTATGGGGCTGTGTTTTGGATTTGTGCTGACCATGGGGTTGATAATGTAGAGATGTTTTTGTTATTACTGAGCAGGGCTTACACAGCCAAGGCCTTTTCTACAGTCCTACTGCCACCCTGGCAAGGAAATTGGGGGCACATGGGAGGCTGGGAGGAGACACAGCCAGGACAGGTGACCCCAATTAACCAAGGGGATATTCCAGACCGTATGACATCACGCTCAGTATAAAAAGTGGGGGGAAGAAGGAGGAAGTGGGGAATGTTTGGAGCAATGGCATTTGTCTTCCCGAGTTACTGTTATGCATGATGAGGCCCTGCTCTCCTGAAGATGGCTGAAAACCTGCCTGCCCATGGGTAGCAGTGAATTAATTCCTTGCTTTGCTTTGTTTGTGTGCATGGCAATTGCTTGTCCTGTTAAGCTGTCTTTATATCAATCCATGAGTTCTCCAGCTTTTACCCTTCTGATTCTCTCACTTGTTGTAATGCCTCTGCGCGTGGCTTGTGACCGGCCCGTTCCCGCTGGGCCGGGGCCGGGGGATGCCGGGTCCTTCCCCTCCCCGCGTGGTGTTGGTCCTTTCCCCGCCCCCGCGCGGCAGCTGGGATGGCACAGCCCGGCTGGCAGGGGCCGTCCCCGCCCAGGGGAACAGCTCATTGGTTCCCACGCCGGGTCCAGACAGCTGGCTCACTGGCCGGTGCCCCTGTCAATCATTGTGGTCCTCCGCAGTGATTAACTCTCCCGGCTGCCCTCCCCTTGCCCCCCATTTTATAACATGCCCCGGTCGCCATTTTGGC
>VZRZ01000621.1:0-10629 GCA_013398175.1 Climacteris rufus
GGCTGCCACAGCTTCTCCGGGAATTTCCTCTTTCTCCTTCTTTCCCCGCTCTTCCCATTTCTCCTTTTATCCCAGGAATTCTCTGGTGGGAACAGCTGGGTCACTCCAGCTCCCTGAGGTGTCAGGGTTGGAGAACATCCCGGAATGGGAACCAATTCCCTGGGAGCCTGGAGGGAGCCCCAGGGCTGGGGAGAGCCCGGGAATTCTGGAGAATTCCTGGTCCATCCTGCCCAGTGCCTTCCCCAGCACCCTCCAAGGTGTTCCTGGCCCTTTTCCCATCTTTTTTTGGGATTGCCCTCACAGTTTGGGCACGGACAGAGACCCTCAGCCCTTCCCGTGGATCTGCAGGGATGGAGGGATCCCAAACTCTGGGAGAAAACCCCAGGAAAAGCCGTCAATCCCCGTTTTCCCAGCAACATTCCCAAAAATTCCTCCCCGGGGGATGTTCAGGAAGGAATCTTCTCTCACCCCCCCAAATTTATCCAGAAGTTGCCGATCCCACCTTGGATTTTTTTCCATGGAAAAGCAGGGAGAGCTGACTTGTCCTCACTTCCCAGAATGCTTTTCCCCATTTGGAAACGAGGAAAAGAATCCCCCACTGGGGACATTTTGAGGGAAAATCCATGGAAAATGGGAAAACACCAGCGAGGGAGAGGACTCGGGAAGGAGCTGTTCCTCCACCAGCTTGGAGCAGCTCCAGGAGGGGTTTAAACCTGGAATTTTCCATGAGGAGGCTCATCCACACCTCACCCCCCCCCATTCCAGGACAGAATGCATTCCCAGGGAAACGAGGGCTCTGCCAGGCTCCACAGAAAGTCCTTGGGGAAGGGTAAGACAAGCCCTGCAGAAAACCGGGATTTAAGGCAAAGCCTGGCTTTGGATCCGTGCCCAGCTCCGGGTCTGTTTCCCATAAATGTCAGAGAATCCCATAAACTGCCCCAGTTCGGAGTTTGCTGCCAGCGGGGTTGGATATTCCCTGGAAAAGGGGTTGGATGAACCCCCTTATCCAACATTCCCGACCTCTGGGAGGAGGGAGATGGGGATGGACTCCGGGATCCCTTCGGAGCCCGGGAGTGACCCCCATCCGTGTGGGGCAGGAGGGATCCCTGGGATGGTGAGGGGATCTGGGGCTGGAACTTCCCATGGCTTTGATGTTTTCCTGGAATTGTTGAGGTTGGAAAAGCCCTTGGAGAGCATCAAGTCCAGTGCTGGAGCCCCCATTCCCAGAGGGATTGAAATCCCTGTGGATGCGGCACCTGGGCACACGGATCAGGGGTGGCCTTGGCAGTGCTGGGAATGGTTGGACTTGATCCTGGAGAACTTTTCCAACCTAAACAATTCCATGATTCTTTGCAGACTAAACCTGGCCTCAGTTTGGCAAATCCCAAACTCGACCAGCCCAGGATTTTTGGGATCATTTTCTGGGTTTAAGGAGCTCTTGGCCTGGGCCAGTGGGAAAATCCCTGTTCCCGGTGCTCCAGGGATGCATCCAGGGGTTTTCCAGCCTCCTGGAGCACCCTGGGATGGTGGAAGGGGGTGGAATTAAAGGATCTTTAAGATCCTTTCCCACCCAATCCCAAACCCAAACCACTCCAGGGTTCTGTTCCCTACAATTCCCAGCTCTTCCCAGGGTGTGTTCCCAGAGGCTTTTCCGCCTCTGCCTCCCCAGCAGGAATTTTGAGGCATTTTTTGGGATTTGCCAATTTTTGAGCATTTTTTGGGATTGCCAATCCCAGTTTTGGTGGCAGCAGGGAATTTCCCATCCCAGGTGTCCGGGGGCAGCCGTGTCCCGCTAAATCCCCGCGCGGCCACTTCTGACTCCCACTGTTTTCCCGGGGCTGGGAAGATGGGAAACCACGGCGAGCCAGGAATGGCACTGGGAAACAAACAGGAGATTATTCCCAAATCCCTGCTGGAGCCGAGCGTGGGAGCGCAGCCCAGGAAGCCCTCACAGAGCCCCATGGAATGGGAGGACATCCCAAATCCAACCATTCCCTCCCAGCCCCACCCTCTCCACTGCTGTTCCACTGTGGAATGGTGTTGGCGAAGGAGTTGTTCGGAATCCCGCTCCTCCGGGAGATCCCGGTGGATCCCGAGCCAGGGGATCCACCACTGTCCCCCCATCCCTGCCCCTCATCCCAGGGCTCTCCAGAGCCCGTTTGCTGCTGGATTCCGGCTGGGATCCGGATCCTCACCTTTGAATCCGCGCATTCCCATGGGACCGCGGGGGCCGAGGTCTCCCTGATCCCCCTTCAACCCGCGTGGGCCGGGGGGGCCTCTCTCCCCGGGAAGCCCTGGAATGGGGACACAAAATGAGCCAGTTTCAGCAGAATTCCACAATCCCCACGTTGCCAGGAGTCCAGGAAAACCCTGGAGAGTCCGTCCCGTCCTCTTCCTGCACTTCCCTTGGATACAGGATGGATTTATCCGGCTGCCAAGGAATTTCTGAGCATCCTCAGGCTCAGATTGAGGTAATTGGGATCCAAAGCTGGAGAACAAGGAGGCAAAAGGAGGATCCAGGGTGGAAAAGAGATCCCAGGGAAACAGGATGTGCCCACCATGAGCTGCTCAATCCGTGTTGTCCAGGGGGGTCGGATATTACTGGAGGAGGGATTGGATGAAATCCCCTGACCTGCGGGAGGTGGGAATTGGGGTTGTAGTTTGGGAATTCCTTCGCAGGGAGGAATCCAAGCCTTGGAGGTGACCTCCATCCACATGGGACCTGGATTTGGAACTGGAATTCGATCTGGATCTGATCCTGAATCTGGACCTGGACCTGGACCTGGACCTGGATCTGCATCTGGTCCTGGTCCTGGTCCTGGTCCTGGTCCTGGTCCTGGAACTGGACCTTGACCTGGATTTAATCTGGTCCTGGATCTGGACCTGGTTGCAGACCTGGACCTGGATCTGGATGCAGACCTGGTCCTGGATCTGGATCTGGATCTGGATCTGGGACTGGGTCTGGTCCTGATCCTGGACCTGGACCTGGACCTGGACCTGGACCTGGCCCTGACCCTGGACCTGGACCCAGATGTGGATCTGGACCTGAATCTACATCTGGTCCTGGACCTCAGCCTGGACCTGGATCCAGATGTGGATCTGTTCCTTGACCTGGTCCTGATCCTGGACCTGGACCTGGACCTGGACCTGGACCTGGACCTGGACCCAGATGTGGATCTGGACCTGAATCTACATCTGGTCCTGGACCTCAGCCTGGACCTGGATCTGGATCCGGTCCTGATCCTGGACTTTGACCTGGACCTGGATCCAGATGTGGATCTGCTTCTTGACCTGGTCCTGATCCTGGACCTGGACCTGGACCTGGACCTGGACCTGGACCTGGACCCGGACCCAGACCTGGACCTGGACCTAGACCTGGCCCTGGACCTGGCCCTGGTCCTGACCCTGGACCTGGACCCAGATGTGGATCTGGACCTGAATCTACATCTGGTCCTGGACCTCAGCCTGGACCTGGATCTGGATCCAAACCTGGATCTGGGATGTGGAGGGAAGGATCCCTGTGCTGGAGATGGGATCTGCTGGGAACTGGGAATGATCCCACCGGGATGATCCAGCAGGGACTCAGCCCGACCTGAGCTGGGGTCGGACCCAAAGCTCCTCCAGCATCCCAGCCTGGCACAATCCGTGGGGAGGGTGCCCTGGATTCCCTTGGCACCGCTCCTCCCGCCCTTCCTGGGCTGGGCTTTTCCAAACTTAGTCACGATTTTCCTCTGGTTTACAAGGAAAACTCTGCCAGGAGGAATTCGAGCCCCAGCTCCAGGGAGGTTATCCGGAGCTCCAATCCTTCCCTGCTGTGTCCATCCCCAGGAGGGATCAGGACCTGGGTGTCTGTGGGGCAGGGGCAGGAGGGTGGATTTGCCATGGAAAAGGGGATTTTCCAGGGATACACCTGCACCCGAATTCCTCAGATCCGAAGGGCTGTGCCCACATCCCAAAAAACACTGGAGAAAGACCTAAAAGTCGCGGCTCTTCCCACAGCTCTCCATGAAGGTGAACCCTCCCGGGATTGCTTTGTTGTTCTGTTTGAACAGGAAAAAAACGGGGGGAAAAAAAGGGAAAACCAAGGAAAGGAGCCAATGTAATTCCGAGGGTTGTTACACCCAAGGAAAACAGCCATGAATCCGTCAGCACCAAAAATTCCAGCTGGGGGGGAAAGGAACACGGGCAGCTGGAGGGGCTGTCCGAGAGAGATCGGATTTCCAGGCTGGCTCTGCCTCACTTGGCTGTGCCTGGGAAGGAGCAATTCCAAAATCTGAGGGTTTGAGCCCAAAGCAGAACCGGCAGGGTCGGGATGCTCGAGCAGATCCCAAAATCCAGAGTCTTACGGGGAGGGCTTGGAGCAAAGAATGCCGGGGATGGATTTGGGTCTGGATCTGGTCGTGGATATGGACCTGGATTTGGGTCTGGTCCTGGAACTGGTCCCGGATCTGGACCTGTTTGGTTTGGAGCAGGGGATAACAGGGATGGATCTGGATCTGGACCTGGACCTAGATCTGGTCCTGGAACTGGTCCTGGACATGGATCTGGTCCTGGACCTGGATTTGGATTTGGTCCTGGATCTGGACATGGATCTGGACCTGTTGGGTTTGGAGCAGGGGATAACAGGGATGGATCTGAATCTGGATCTGGTCCTGGTCCTGGACCTGGACGTGGACCTAGACTTGGATCTGATCCTGGAACCAGTTCTGGATCTGGACCTGTTTGGTTTGGAGCAAGGGATAACAGGGATGGATCTGGATCTGGACCTGGACCTAGATCTGGTCCTGGAACTGGTCCTGGACATGGATCTGGTCCTGGACCTGGATTTGGATTTGGTCCTGGATCTGGACATGGATCTGGACCTGTTGGGTTTGGAGCAGGGGATAACAGGGATGGATCTGAATCTGGATCTGGGCCTGGTCCTGGACCTGGATTTGGATTTGGTCCTGGATCTGGACATGGATCTGGACCTGTTGGGTTTGGAGCAGGGGATAACAGGGATGGATCTGAATCTGGATCTGGGCCTGGTCCTGGACCTGGATTTGGATTTGGTCCTGGATCTGGACATGGATCTGGACCTGTTGGGTTTGGAGCAGGGGATAACAGGGATGGACCTGGACCTGGACCTGGGCCTGGGCCTGGAGCAGCCTCTGACATCCAGAGTTGTGTGTGGATCGTGTTTCCAGCAGTCACGGTGATACCAGGGCTGGGCTTGGACCTGGTTCTGGACTTAGGTCTGGATCTTGGCCTGGAGCTTGATCCAGATCTGGACCTGGACCTGAATCTGGACCTGGACCAGGTCCTTGAACTGGACCTGGATCTGGATCCTGACCTGGTCTTTGAACTGGACCTTGACTTGGACTTAGATCTGGATCTGGACCTTGACCTGGACTTGGATCTGGTCCTGGACCTGGTCCTGGGTCTTGAACTGGACCTAGACCTGGGCCTGGATCCAGATCTGAATCTGGACCTGGACCAGGGCCTTGATCTGGATCTCGATCCAAACCTGGACCTGGACCAGGACCCGGACCTGGACCCGGACCTGGATCTAGATCTGGATCCGGATCTGAACCTGGACCTGGATCTGGACCTGGATGGGATCCGTGCTCCCAGCAGGATGGATCCCGTCACATCCACGGGAGATCCTGCACCACCCCCGTGCCATTCCCAGCCCCTGGAAGCAGGGCCAGCATTCCCAGGCTTTCCTTAAGATTAGAACCAGGCTCAGGCTGAGTCTTCCTGAGGGTGGGAATGTCCTCTGGTGGCTTTTAATGGAATTTCTCCCCAAAACAATGGAATTAAGAAGGCGGAGGGGGGGAGAAACTTGGCATTATTGACATTGGAAAAAACATTCCAGGAAAAGTCTCAGAGCCAAGGCCCCTCCGCTGGGTCCCTGAGATCTGCTGGGGGGATCCAGCAGCAATTCCAGCCCTGGAGCTTTGGGAAGGCTCCGTTTTGGAGTGGGGTGACCAATACCTGCTCCAGCCTGGATGGGAGACACAGGAATTTGGGAATATCCACACGGATCCATCCCTCTGGATCCAGGTGACCCATGACGTTTTTCCCTCAAGGACGGATGGCCTGGCAGGACACGGGAGAGCAGATCCATCCTCATGTCCTTCCGGACCTGGGAGATCCCATGGGATAGCTCGGGAAGTCACCGGGAGTTGTCCCATTGGCCTTGGATCACCCAGATTATTTCGGGATGGGATTTTGGGGGAATTCTGTGGAGCTGCGGACACCTGGAATGTTTTCCTTACCTCGGAGCCCGGGAAGGCCGGGAAGACCAGGCTCTCCCTCCATCCCTTCCGTGCCTCGGTCGCCTTTGGGTCCCGGCGGCCCTGAAACACAATGGAAGGGTGGGAGTCACATCCCGGATTTGGGAATGTGAAACACAATGGAAGGGTGGGAATCACATCCCGGATTTGGGAATGTGAAACACAACGGGCGGGTGGGAATCACATCCCGGATTTGGGAATGTGAAACACAACAGGAGGGCGGGAATCACATCCCGGATTTGGGAATGTGAAACACAATGGGAGGGTGGGAATCACATTCTGGATTTGGGAATGTGAAACACAATGGAAGGACGGGAATCACATTCTGGATTTGGGAATGTGAAACACAATGGAAGGGTGGGAATCACATCCCGGATTTGGGAATGTGAAACACAACGGGAGGGTGGGAATCACATTCTGGATTTGGGAATGTGAAACAAAACGGGAGGGCGTGAATCACATCCCGGATTTAGGAATGTGCAGCAGGAGCAGGAGGTCCTGGGATCTCCAGAAAAAACAGGAGCAAAGTGGGGACAAAGCTGCCGGAACCTTTTCCACAATTTACGGATATTGAATTCCAAACAGGGCTCCACCAGCTGGCTCTGTGTGCCAGGAAAATTCACCCGGAAGCTCCACCTGGAGAGCGACTCCGGGAATTTTCCTTTTGGCCAAAAGTCGGGACATTCCCAATGGAATCATTGTAAGAAATAAGGGCAAATTGGCCTTTTGGGAATGCTCATAGAATCCCAGGATTATGTGGGTTAGGAGGGACTTTAAGGATCAGCCATGGGCAGGGACACTTCCCATTATCCTGGTGGGATGAAACTCTGGGAATTACGGAGGGGATCCTTCAGGAGAGGATGGACAGCAGGATTTTGGTTGATTTTTGATGTAAAATCCCAGGAATGAGCAGCAAATCCCAATCCAAGGTTTCATCCCTCATCCTGCAAAGGGTCAAATCCCCAAAACTGAGAACAATTGGGAGCCAGAACAATTAGAAGAAGGAATTTGAATAGGAAAATAAAATAATGGGATAAAAAACCTCCTGGGATAAGAGAAAAGAGGGCAGGGAGAGGCCGGGAAGGGTCACTCCCACCCAGCCAGGGGGAGGGTTGGGAACGGTTTTCCCGGAAATTCCAAGAGCCAGGAACTCGGGAAGCTGAGAGCAGCCAGGGCTCCGGGCGATGGAAAAGGGTTGGGAAGAGCAGGAATACACATGGTTGGAATGGATCAGGAACTGGGATCTGTTCTGTGGGAATCAGTGGGATCTGGAGTGGGATCCTGAGCCACATCCAGGCTGGAATGGTCAGGAATAGGAGAGGATGATGGGAAACGTGGAATTATTGGCCCTGGTTGCCTCTTCCCCAGGGAATGAACAACTCCAGTGGCTGAGGGGACATGGAGAGGGACTCTGGATCCTGGGGATGGATCCCAGATCCTGGGGATGGATCCTAGATCCTGGGGATGGCTCCTAGATCCTGGGGAAGCACTCCAGACCCAGGGAATGGACTCCAGATCCTGGGGAAGGATTCCAGACCCAGGGAATGGACCCCAGACCATGGGGATGGATCCCAGACCCTGGAAACGAAGCCCAGACCCTGGGAATGGACTCCAGACCTCGGGAATGAACTCCAGATCCCAGAGAAGGATTCCAGAATTAGGGAATGGATTCCAGAGCCCAGGGATGGACCCTATAGCCTGGAGTTGGATCCCAGACTCTGGGAATGGATTTTAGACCCTGGGGATCGAGTCCAGACTCTGGGAAGGGATTCCAGACCATGGGGATGGATCCCAGATCCTGGGCACAAACTCCAGATCCTGGGGAAGGACTCCAGACCTTGGGAATGAACTCCAGATCCCAGGGAAGGATTCCAGAATTAGGGATGGACCCTATAACCTGGAGATGGACTCCAGACCTTGGGAAAGATCTGGGGATGCTGGGGATGGACTCCAAATCCAGGGAATGGACTCCAGATCCCAGGGATGGACTCCAGAGCCTGGGAATGGACCCTTCCATGGATGGGGCAGCCAGAGATTTTCTGGAATCCTCACAGGGATGTTCCCATCCCCAGGGACAGCTGTTGGAATGGGACACAGGTAGCAGCTGTGGGGGAGGAAAACTGGGAAGGTCGGCTGGGAGAGGCTCCCGACCATTCCAAGCTGTTCCCACCCCGCAGCTCCAGAGGTTTGCACTCGGGAAATCCCATTCCTGCTGCATCCTGGCTTCCCACCCTCCAGTCCCAGTGGGATGAGGAGTTTCCTGATGGGATCCAGCACATCCCACCCAGGGATTGTGCCAGTGGATCCAGGTGGGCGATGGACCATGGGAATTCTCCCTCCCCGTGAATCCCAAGACCCAAATTCCCTGGTGTTGTCCTTCCCGAGGCACGGGAGGTACTTGGAGCGGCCCTTGGATTCTGGAGAGGAGCCTGGGGCCCTTCCCAAGCTGCCATCGCCCAGATCCAGGACCCGGAATGCAGAGCCTGGAAGAGCTGAGGGTTTGGGAAGAAGGAACACGGCCGCCCAGATAGGCAGGGAAGGGCTCAGCCAAATCCAGCCGGGAACACGATGGACTCACCCAAGGACATCTGGAGCTGGGACAAGGCCAGCTGGGCACAAGGCTCTGAAACTGATCCAGGGGTGGGGAGAGAGGGAAGCCGGGAGTGCCAGGAATGTGTCAGGGCTGATAAATCAGGTGCCGGCCCTCGGGAAGGGATTTGTGTTGGGATAACGCAATTCCAGGGCTGTCGGGCTCCGTGATGGATCCCGTCCTCAGTGGCTTCATCCCGGAGCAGGTGACATCATCCCCGTGGACAAAGGGAAAAGAGGGATCCAAGGACGGGGGAAACACCAAAGGAATTGGGGCAGGGTGGTCCCAGCATTCCAAAAATCAGGGATTGGGAGCCAGCATCCCCCAGGGATGAGGGAATTCCCCCCCCCAGGAGCTGTTGGTGTCCCAGGGGGATGGATCTCCTGGAGATCAAACCATATCTGTCCCCTCCGGCTCAGCAGCTGGAAAAGGGCAACAAGTGCCTTGGCGTTATCCCCAACCTTTCCATGTGGAATTCCAGCTGGGAGCACCAGGAAGGAGCCTCAGCCCACGGGGTCTCCGCAGGTGCAGCACAACAGCCGAAAAACGGGACAGGGGCTGCTCCCACCCGGAGCTTCCACTGGGATCTCCGGGATTTCTCCATGGGTTTTCCTCCCTCCCTGGAACAGATTGTCCAGGGAAGCTGTGGCTGCTCCATCCCTGGAAGTGTCCAAGGCCAGGTTGGACGGGGCGTGGATCAGCCTGGGATAATGGGAGATGTCGGATTTGGAATGGGATGATCCTTAAGATCCCTTCCCACCCAAACCATTCTGAGGTTTGGGAAGGGCTGAGGGTGGAAAACGTGGACAAGACGGGGTGGGGGAAGGGTTTTCCTGGCATCTTTGAGGGAAACTTGGCATCTTTCTTCCTAAACATGGATGGAGGAATATTTGGAGAGTCCAAAGGGGTGGAGAGACCTGAGCAGGGATGGACTGGGGGCCCCTCATGGAGCGTGTGCAGGGCAGGGAACGGGGCTGGGAAGGGGCTGGAGCAGCAGGAGGGGCTGAGGGAGCTGGGCAAGGGGCTCAGCCTGGAGCAAAGGAGGCTCAGGGGGCCCTGCTGGCTCTGCACAATTCCCTGCCAGGTTGGAGCCAGGCGGGATTGGGATCTGCTCCCGGGAAACCAGAAACAGGATGAGAGGGAATGGCCTCAAGTTGTGCCAGGGCAGGCTCAGGTTGGAGATTGGGAATTATTCCTTCCTGGAAAGGGTTGTAAGGGATTGGAATGGGTCCAGAGCAGGGCTGGAGTCTCCATCCTTGGAGGGATTTAAAATCCACGTGGATTTGGGGGCACAGGGATCAGGGATAGCCTTGGCAGCGCTGGGAACGGCTGGACTCCATGACCTTGGAGAGGTTTCCAACCTCCACCACTCTACGATAGACTGATGGTCCCGGAGAGACAATTTGGGATTTAAAATCCGTGTGGATTTGGGGGCACAGGGATCAGGGATAGCCTTGGCAGCGCTGGGAACGGCTGGACTCCATGACCTCGCAGAGCTTTCCAACCTCCACCCCTCCACCACCCACCACTCCCATCCCCTCGGCTCACCCCGGATGACGGAGATGTTCCCGAGCGCCAGGGAGTGCTCCCAGTGCCGGAGGCGCAGCTCCTCGGTGACGTTGTTGAGCAGGGCCAGCTCCAGGCGCAGCTGCCTCTCGGCGGCCGCCTGGGCCGCCCGCGCCCTCCGCGCCTCCTGGCTGGCGTTGCCCAGCAGCCCCTGCAGGTCCCGCAGCCGCGCGCGCTGCACGCGCACCTCGTAGG
>VZRZ01000635.1:0-24476 GCA_013398175.1 Climacteris rufus
CAGAGGGGTTCGAGCACCGGGCTCCCGGAGGGGCTGTGCCCTGGGGGCTCCCCGGGGAGCGCGGCTCGGAGACCCGCGGCGGACGGGGAAGTTCAGGGACGCGTTTCCGTAGCGGACGGACCCGGTTTTAATCTGCTTAGAGCAGGGACCCTTCAAGCGCCAGCTCTGCCTGATGCTTTGATGCTTGAAGATGAGAGAAAAATCCCAAGGAAGCCCTTAAGGAGTGGCCATTCCCTTGAAAGACTTGGACTCGGTGATGCTTGTGGGTCCCTTCCAACTCGGAATATTCTGTGACTTGGAAAGAGCGTGACAAGGGCGCAGCCGGGCTCTCAGGCTTTCAAAAAAGCCCCGAATTTGTCACTGACAGGGCTCGTCCCTCTCGGCTTTTACCGGCTGTTGATAAGGAAGCTTTTTCTGTCCGTCTCTGGCTCTTTTTTTGCCATCCCCGTAAGAGAAAGGGCTCTTGGCAGGAGCCCGTGGAGAGATGCTTTTCCCAAACACCTTCGAGCTGGCTCGGGGGAGGAGCTGGGCACGAATTTGTTAAATTGGTTAGAGACTATGTGGCAGCTGATTTATCGCGATTTAAAAGCTGAGGTCAAGTAGTTCGGCTTGTTCGTTCTGTTGAAGTATCCGGGGGGGGAAGGGTTGGGAAGGTAAATAGGTCTATATTGCACAATTCTGTTGGAGTGGAGCAGTTTGGAGAAAAAAAAAAAAAGTCATAAATAATTGTGGTGCTTTGAGAGGCTGTAATTGTCTGGGACAGCCATTGCGGAACAGTTCTGAACGGGGGCACGGACTGCAATTGCCTGAAAATGAGTTCTGTCTCTCATTTCCCCATCCCCCATTGTCCCAAATGAAGGACTCTCATGAGACTGTGGGCTGGGGGTAGGTCTGAAAACGTCAAATGATTGGCACCAATTGTAAGATGACTTTCGAACCACGTCAGATTTTTATCTTGTGAGAAGTAAACTTTCTCATGTCTGTTTGTCTGCGGGCTCCCTTCGCCACTTGCTGCGATTTCAGCTCTTTGGGGAGAGTTTGGCTCCTCGCTCGTCTTTTCCTCGCACCGGGCGCTTTCTGTTTCCCCGGTTCGGAGCTGTGCTGAAGTGCCAGCTGATGGCTTTTGTAATGCTCGTCCCTGCTCAGTTCACTTTAACATCCCAGCTAGATGAAGGTATTTCGTGTTGCTTTCTTTGTGAAACGCTGAACGCTGGCAGGAGGGCTTGTGTTGTATTTTGTGATTTGAGTGCGTTGATTTAAATTGTTTCAGAGTCAAGTCTTTGGTATAATCACGCAGGGCTTTTGTTTCTCTGTTTGTCAAATTCTGTATGTACATACATTTAGCACGGATTGTTGAAATTAAAACGAGTGTCAGGTCTGAACTCTAAAGAGCTCTTCCAGGAGAGACGGACATGTGGCTGCTCGGTTTGTTCTTCAATGTGCCTTTAACTCTTTTGCCCCCAGCAGCACGGTGGCTTTCTGTGAGCAAAGTCACTGCCTTGAACGTGTCCATGCGAGTTGTCAGCAGGTACATTCATGCTCTTCCTACAGATGAGGCTCAGCCCCTCGTTTTGGGGGGTGATGTATCTTAAATTATAGCATTTGAAGCTCCTCTCGCTATTTTGTTTCCAATGTGGATTTTTGTCTACTAAATACGCGCCGTCTGAAGCTTCTAAACGAGTCAAACATCTGGGCAGAGGTGTAGGTAAATTCCTTCGGGGCTCGCAGCTCCATGCTGAGATCACGGGGTTTTCTTGTTTGTGTTAGCAAAGGAGATAGAGCCCTTGAGTAGTTGGATTGCTCGGCATGGAAGGGAAGCAGCCAGCAGGGACCGTGCCAAGCAAGAGCACCAAAACCTCCACGGCAGCCCGTCGGAAGGGCAGGGAGCCCTCGGAGGAATCCTCCAGTGAGATGGAAGTGGAAAACGAAGGCACCGGGGCGCCTGGCAAAGCCCCTCCCCAAGGTAGGTCTGCCTGAGTGGTGCTGAGCGAGCAATTTACCAACTGCTCCCATGGGATTTGCTCTTTTCCCTTTCACAAAGCAATGCTGAAAGCCTCGACTCCTGGCTGCTTGGAAAATGGGCAAAAGAGCTTGCAAAGAGTTAAAGGGTTTGGCCCAGTGCAAGTGCAAAAGCAGTTTGTAGGCTTTCTCCTAATAAAGCCAATTTCGTAGCCCTGATCTGGAACATTGTACTCCACATTGTGGTACAACAGCAAGGTTTTTGAAATTTATAGGCGGCCAATGGTATGGGATTTCTTGGAATGGAATAAATGTCAAGTTTATTTACTTAACTCTTAAAATGATTTGACTTTCTTTTTCGTGAAGGCAGTGTATTTTCTTGAGTTCCTTGAGCTGAGCTTTCACAGAAAATAGCTGGAAAAACAGCAGCTGGGTGACTTTTTAGGGAGCCAGATGTGCAGTTGTTAAAGGCAGGTATTTGAGGAATAGATGGAAATTGGTGGCAAAAACTGCTGCTCCTTGGAAGGAGGACTGGCTGGTGCTTTTGCAAAGCTGCTCTGCTGATATCCAGGGGGCCAGTTTGTTTTTGTAACAAACTTCCTGTCTTTGCAGAGCAGCCGTGCTGTCATTACAACTGGGAGAGCCTCGTGCACAGCTCCCCAAATCTTGCAGGGTGGCTGGGGAGCACGCCTGAAATGTGGCTTTGCACTTCTTAATTACAAAGAATTCCCTGCTTCAGATTTTTCAGGCTTATTTTGATGCTTGGAGCTGTTGTAATTGTAGGGAGCCTGCTCAAAGTGTGCTGGAATAAGAATTACATAAGGAAAGGACAAAGCCATCGATGGGATATCTTAAGGAGCTTTAAAAAAAAAAAAGATTCAGGTTTTGGAAAGCAGAGTTTCAATTCCACTTAGCTCCTATGAATAATTACAGGCCAAAATGTAGCTTTGGTTCAGATAGAAGTGCTGTTTGCTTTTTGGGTTGAACATGTAAAAGGTGTCAAGTCATTGAGAGCTTACAGGTTTTTTTTTTTTTTTTTATCTTTCTGTTTCTTTTGGATGGATTGTAGCAGCCTCAGGGGAGGTGGTGGATAATCGAAGTTTAGAAGAGATTTTGGGTAGCATCCCTCCTCCCCCACCTCCAGCAATGACCAGTGAACCTGGTGCTCCTCGGCTCATGATAACTCACATTGTAAACCACAACTTCAAATCCTATGCAGGGGAGCAAACTCTGGGACCTTTTCACAAGGTATCTTTCTTTTACCTTCACTGTTTTTGAAATGAAGGTAAGACTTGCTGTGTGCTGTTATTCCTTTCTGTATTTTCAGCTAAGCTGACCTCAGAATAACTGAAAAATATTTAAGGTTTAGAAATATTTTGGTAGTAATATTCTAAATTTTCATTCTTGGACAGCAGAGAAAACAGTTAACTGCTGCTGGGCAATTTTAATTTGTCAGCACAGCTTAGAAAAACCCACTTTTCTTTTGATTTCGTTTGCTGGAGAACTTTTAGGGCTGTGTTTGAAGAAAGAATAATTCTGAGTGCCCACAAGAGACTTAACGTGGCTGCTGCTGGAACTTCCCTTGTGCCCCTGGCTGGGAAGTGCAGAGCTCTGGGTTCACCAGCTCAGGTGGGGGGGGGATAATGAAGATTTTAATGAATTAAATGAGAAGCTGAGCTCTGCAAGGAGCAGCAGCACAGCCAGGGCTCGCTGTGGTTTAGCTGGGTGAGGTGCCCTGGGCTCCAGGAGCTGTTTCCCCCTCAAAATCCCTTTTTTCCCCTCTGTCCTGCAGCGTTTCTCCTGCATCATCGGGCCCAATGGCAGTGGCAAATCCAACATCATCGATTCCCTGCTCTTTGTGTTTGGCTACCGAGCCCAAAAAATCCGCTCCAAAAAGCTCTCGGTGCTGATCCACGACTCTGACGAGCACAAGGACATCCAGAGCTGCTCGGTGGAAGTTCACTTCCAAAAGATCACTGACAAGGTGGGTGTGACTGCAGCCACACCAGGGCAGCCTTTTTTTATTCCTTTCAGGATCTGCAAAACTTTAATATTTGCTTATTTTAGTTGGAACTGGGGAGAATTTCAGAGCGTGATTCGTTTACCTTTGGGATATAAACCATCAGTGTTAATTAACATTAAAAAATCCTCCACTGAGCAGTGCAGCTCTTCAAATCTTAGTAAGGATTCTTTTTTTATTTTGTGCAAGACTAATATGTGGTCCATGTCTGTTTTAAAGCAATTTAGACATTTGTAATAATAATTTTAAGAAGAAGTCGTTTTAGACTTGTAATGTGATTTACCTCGAGTAAATAAAACTTCTTTCTCAGAAATAAAACTTGTTCAGTTAAAAGAGTTTAATAAAAAATTACAAGTCTGTGTTTGGACATATTATATATTCTGAAATGTATAACAGGAGCATGTTTATTAAGAAATAAAATCTATAAAAGCAAAGCTTTTCAAAGCAGTTACAAACTATTTTAGGTTCTCTAAATTTAGAAAAATAAATAATGAATCTGAAACTTATTTACACTTTATGTACTGTAAACATGCCTGCAATTTTATAACAGATTTTTCAGCAAAAAATCTGGACCCCACATTCTACCACTAAATTTGTTGGAAGCTGATATTTTGTTTGAATGAAATAGAAAGTGTTGGCAAATTAAAAAAAATATTTATTTTGTTTGCTGCTTCGTGCATTGATAAAAACTTTAGCACTTTTTTGTTGATTTATTGCAATTGCAGTGCAAGGAATTTATTTCTCTTAATTTAAATCTCTTTTTTGTGCACACATCCAACCTTTTAAATTTGAGGTGGCCCAAGATAGTGGGAAGTGTACATTGAAATTGCAGAAATGGTGTTTATAAAGTGGCAGTATTTATAGCCTTTTTTAGGAACTGTTTTAAAAGACATTTATTTTTTTTTCTATTTGTATTTCTAATAACCACATTCAAAAATGAATCAATTAATTTTTTAAAATTTTTTTGGACTTTTTATGAACATCCAGAAGCCAAGTTTATGATCTGCAAGCCCTGTGCATGGACTGGAGAGCAATTTGATAGCCTTGGGGGTTAATCTGGGGAAGTGCAAATCTTTACAAGCAGCTTGCATCAATTTTAACTTCTTCCAGCCTGGCAGCAGCTTCCTTTTGGCTGCTGCTTTGGAGGTAAATTCAGATTTCTTTTGAAGCTGCTGATGGCACCTTTGTCACATGTTGAATGTTGGATTTTTGAGCTGCTGCAGTTTCTCTTTGCAGAAAAGAGGAGCTGCAGATGCAGAGAGCACTCAGGCCACTCCCCAGTGCCATGTGCAGGGCACAGCACAGCCACTTGCACCTCAGGGAGCCTGCTCCTTTGGCATCTGCAGCACCAAAAAAGTCAATAAATGCACCATTTGCAAACCTATGCTTTATATCAGAGGTGGCCAAGGCACCATATGAAGGCAATTCACTTTAAACAAGCTGACTAATTTTTGTCCAGTTCTCAAAGGGATTTTTTTTGGTTTTTTCTCTTTTTTTTTTTGAGAGATGCAGTTTTTAGACAGCTCCCATTTCTACAACTCAGAGTGCAGCAGACTTAAAACCTGATCCTGATAAATATTCTGATACAATGAATGTTTCTCTTTTTTTTTCTCTGGCTTTGTTTCCTCAAACCAGGAAGGAGATGATTATGAAGTCATTCCTGACAGCAAATTCTGTGTATCTAGAACTGCCTATAGAGATAATTCCTCCACCTACTACATCAATGGGAAGAAAAAGACATTCAGAGATGTTGGCATGCTACTCAGAAGCCATGGAATTGATCTGGATCATAACAGGTTCTTGATTTTACAGGTTGGTGTGTGAATAAAAACAATTTTCAAGTTCTATCATCATGTTCTTAATTTTCCAGGTTGGTCTGTGAATAAAAGCAATTTTCATGTTATATCATCAGGTTCTTAATTTTTCAGGTTGGTGTGTAAATAGAAACAATTTTCAAGTGATATTAACAGGTTAGTGTGTGAATAGAAACAATTTTAAAGTGATATTAATAAGTTCTTNGTTCTTATATTAACAGGTTAGTGTGTGAATAGAAACAATTTTAAAGTGATATTAATAAGTTCTTAATTTTCCAGGTTGGTGTGTAAATAGAAACAATTTTCAAGTGATATTAACAGGTTAGTGTGTGAATATAAACAATTTTCAAGTGATATTAATAAGTTCTTAATTTTCCAGGTTGGTGTGTGAATAGAAACAATTTTCCAAGTTCTATTTCCAGTTAGAACTCTACAAAAATAGATAAAAAATGCAAGTTTGAGGGCTTGGAGGCCTTGAAGTGCTTTAGCAGCACATCATGGTTTGCATGCTGGGCTGAAGGTGCGAATCATTATTTGCTGCTGGAGGAATTGAAGGCAGAGAAAGCAGTGGGAGCTCCTGAGCCCATTTTTTTTTTCAGGAAATGTGTTCCTGCCTGGAGGAGTTTGGTGCTTGTCCCGCCCTAGCAGCACGTAAATATTGGTGTGGTCACTGAAACCTTCAACCCCAATATTCCTGTGCTGCTGCAGCGTGGCACAGACTCAGCAGCTTGGGGTTCAGCATCTTCTCTCTGTGATAATTGAATTTTTCAGGATCTTTTGTTACCTGCAGCTCTCCTGGAGTGCTGTTACTGAGCAGTGAGTGTGTCAGAGTGAACTGGGCAGGAAAATCCCATGGAGTGTGCTTGTTTACACTGGTTAACAACTGGGGAGGACTCCAGGGATGGCAGGTTCATAAACAATTCAGGCTCTGCTTTTAAAAACTGCAGTTTACAACCCATACTGTAAAAATCCTCACAGAGTTTGTCAATTTAATATCATTTATAGTTATGTTTCACCTTCACATTATGAGGTTTGGTTGTATCTGTTCTAAGCAATTCAGGCTCTGCTTCTCAAAGCTGCAGTTTACAACCCATACTGTAAAAATCCTCACAGAGTTTGTCAATTTAATATCATTTATAGTTATGTTTCACCTTCACATTATGAGGTTTGGTTGTATCTGTTCTAAGCAATTCAGGCTCTGCTTCTCAAAGCTGCAGTTTACAACCCATACTGTAAAAATCCTCACAGAGTTTGTCAATTTAATATCATTTATAGTTATGTTTCACCTTCACATTATGAGGTTTGGTTGTATCTGTTCTAAGCAATTCAGGCTCTGCTTCTCAAAGCTGCAGTTTACAACCCATACTGTAAAAATCCTCACAGAGTTTGTCAATTTAATATCATTTATAGTTATGTTTCACCTTCACATTATGAGGTTTGGTTGTATCTGTTCTAAGCAATTCAGGCTCTGCTTCTCAAAGCTGCAGTTTACAACCCATACTGTAAAAATCCTCACAGAGTTTGTCAATTTAATATCATTTATAGTTATGTTTCACCTTCACATTATGAGGTTTGCTTGCATCTCTTTGCTGTTTTAGACAGGCTGAGGAGAACCACACTAATTTTTTTCTAGTTTTGAAATAATGAGAGTTTTGCTATGTGCCAGACAATGTGTAAATGGAGTTACAAGTATTCAAATATTAATTAATAACTATTTCTACAATTACCTGTAATTACTAACAGCTCCCAAATCTACTCTGGAGAATCATGGCCTAAAAATTAATGATCAGTGGGAGCTTCCCAAGGTCTGAAATATTTTAACAGAGTTTATTTTAAGCTTCTTGCTCTCAAAGGAGCTTCCAGTTCCCCTCTAAAAAAATCGAATGTATAAAAAACTTGTAGCAGGGTGGCTGTGCTTGCTTCACTTCCTCCAGGCTTTTTGTGCTGTCCTTTTTTACAGCTACACCCACAAAAAGAGCAGATCTCTGCTTGCAGGTCTCCATGCCAATTAATTATTTCCTCCAACACTTGATTCTTGTATTTTCTGCTTCAAGATGCAGCCAGAAGCACCTCCAAGAAAACAGCTGGCAGTAAATACACCTTTTTTTTTTATATACAGTTATTCTGAAGTCTCATTTGGCCCAAATTTCTGGAAGGGGGAAAATGTAAAGTGAAAGATGGAACAAGGTAGAGCTGCTGGGGCAGAGACACCCAAAGCTCAGTTTAGAGAGCAGAAGGGAACATTTGGGGAGGAGGATTCAGTTTTAAATTTATTTTCTATTTTTTTCCACCAAATGGGATTTGTTTCAATGAGCTGAGCATCCCTTTTTTCCTAAAAGCTGGAATTTCATGCTTCCTACCCCTCCAGAGGAAGCAGAGCCAATATTAAGGCATAAACCAAAGTTTTCCCACCATATTTTTTTTTCTTTCATCCCCCCAGGCTCTTTGTCTCAGAAATCACTGAGATTTTCTGTTTCTGGAGATTTTCTGACTGAGGGAAGGGCCTTTCTCTTTGCACATCAGGTTTTGTGCCTTTTTAAAGTGAAATCCACTCATTTAAGTGTCCAAAATTGAGTATTTCCAGTTGGGAAATGTAGCAATATTTTCCACAGAATGACAGCAGAACTTGAAACCCCAAATCCTAAAAAATTCTACTTAGAAGGAAATAAGACCATCTAAGGATATGGATCACCAGGATTGCCTTTTTTTCCTCCCTATTCTTTTCCAAATTATTTAAAATTGAAGGGCTAAGTAACAGTTTTATTTGGATTTTCTTCTTTTTTTTTAATAGCAAAACTAAGAGTTTAATTAAACTAAATTTAACCTGATCCCACGTTTTTCTCATTTAAAATAAATTATAAATCTCTTTGATTTTTGATTTTATCAGTAGGGTGTGATTAAAAGATTTTGTTTGTACCATAAATTTTGAGTAAAAATATTAATGAAGGATTATCAAATGCTGGTTTGGGTGTGTGACAGAATATTTACTGATGAGTACTAAAGAAAATGTTGTAGGAGAACATGTCCTACATGTAGTAACAACACCTTCAGAGCCTTGATTTTATCTTGCTGAGTTACCATTACTCAATGGAAAATATTTGTTTTTTAGAAGACTTTTTTTTTTTGCTTCCTTTTCCCCATTTCACCCCCTATTTTGCAGTTTTTTTTCTGCTGGTTTTGGTGCTTTTTAGGGTAAAATTGGAAAGCTTAAGCCAGGCTGATTTTTCCTAGGGGTATTTCTGCTGATGTCAAACTGAAAATATTAAAATCAAAGTGCTGCTGACTTCTGTGAGGAACATTACAGAAAACACCTGTGGAAAAGCAGAAAATGGGAGCCTAATTGAGTAGTTCTAGAAGAATTCCAAATTCTGTGCATGAGCCTGCTGAGTGAAATAAATCTGGTTTAAAATGCTGCTGGTTCCAGTGGGATATTGCCAGCAGAGAGCAGGAGGAGTTTGTCACTTCTGGGCTCCTTGTTCTGACACTCCCTATTTCATGGCTTTCCTAAATTGCCCTCTGCTTTTAGCACTTCAGGAATGGACAATTCTTTTGCATTATTATTATAATAATTATTACAAATTCTTTCAGATATTAAGCATTTCAATAAGCTTGTCCCAGGCTGAAGCTCCAACAGGAAAAAGTACATCTTGCCACTTAAAAAAAGAGTGTTTGGGGGAAAATGTGGCATTTTGCTGCTGCTTTTTTTGTCTTCCACACCTAATACCCCCACTCCAGGAATTTGCAGATGTCTAAAGAACAACAAATATCTGGGATGGGCCAGGTGAGAGGAGCAGAGTCACTCCAGGGGTGTCAAAGCCAAGGGGAGATCCCCAGTGCACAGAAATGGAAAATTAATTTTGTATTCCTGAGAGCAGACTTCTACATTGATTTTAATTCACTTCAGAAGCTGCTTGCAAACAAATTCAAAATGCTTTAAGTGCATTTTATACTTATTACAGTAGTGTTTCACTGAAATGTGTTTGCTAGACTGAATTAAAATATTCTCCTGTAATCTTAAACAACTCCAGTGATTTTATTGGTGTGTATTTTTGTAACTGATTGGAGCTCAGTCTTATCCTGTGGCAAGATGAGGTTGCCAGGAAGGAAATTTTGTCAGGTTTTTTCACCTGCTCCTGTGTGGAAATAACGTGGGAGTCACTTCCAGGGTATTGGGGAGGAAATGAGGGAGAGCAGATTTTCTTCTCCTTGGAGATAAAGCAGAAATTCCCAATTGTTGAGCTCTGTGTTCCTGATGGGACCAGCATTGGAGCTGAGGCTATAAATGGGATTATAAAAAATCTGTAATGGCAACAATAACATGGAATTACAGGAAAAAAAAATCCCAAAAGAACCTGTTGTATCCTCCAAGAGCTTTATTACAGCAGCAGGATAATGAGCTTATGGGAATATTGATTCTCTCCATACCCAGCTTCCAAAATCCATGTGTGTAAAATTGGAGTTAATGGGCTGAGCTTTGTGAGATGGGAGTGTGGCTCTAAAAGTCCAGTTGAAATTACCAGTCTGGAAAATTGAAGATACAGAAATTTAGGACTTCTTTTTGCCTTTTCTTACTGTATTCCTGCTTAAAAGTTAGAGCTACTGTTGGTAAAATAGGGGGAAAACCCCAAAGCCCAGTGTGAGCACATAAAAGAAAAATGAAAAATGGGAGAAAGGGTGAAAAGAGTGGAAGTTGCAGACAGGGAAAGGGTGAGTTTGGTCTCATTTTTCTGCCTAAGGCTCTTCCAAGAGAAAAATGCACTTGGGTGCTTTGTTATCAAGAAATTGATGGCACAAAACAAGCAGGAAATAAAAATGGAGTGAGCAAAGAGATGTCAGATGCAGCAAATGAAAATTGCAGAACATCCAGGCTCCTGCAGCAGTTCAGGTTCTGTCAGCTGGAACTGGAGCTCACTGAGAAAAGAGCTCATGGGCATTTCCCTTTTCTGACTCTTCCATCTCTAGAAAAACAGCTTTATAATGAACATTCCAAAGGTTTAAAGGTGTTTAATCCAGTGTCACTGTGGCTTTGCTCCTCGTGCTGATGGTGCTGAGAAGTTTTCAGCTCCTGCAGAAGCTCCTGAAAAATCTGTTCAGGTTCCATTTGCTTCACTGGTGGAGAGAAATTGCAACTTTGCTGTGGTCTGGACAATAGATTAAAATATAACATGATTATTGTTTTATTAAGAGAAGTTTGCCTTGTGCTGGGTCACTTTTGTCTTGAATTCCATGTGAAAAAGATGAGAAAATAATTGAAATTGGGTTGTAATTTGAATTGATGAATTTTCTTCAGTTGGATAAATAATAGATTTTGGCTGTGGCTGCTCTTGTACAAAAGTGTGAGTTAAGGTGGCTTGTAGAACTGCAAACACTGTTTAATTTTAATTTATCCATTCATTTATAGACTACTCCATCCCTAACATCCCTCCAGTGCTTAAATTAAATGTTGTCCTGATCACTGTCTGCATTCAGATATCACTTAATTCCATTTCATTCATGTAATGCCATAAAGTTGCAAACAAATTCATTTAATCCGTTTATTTAATAAGCAAATTAAATGTACATATTGAAGTGTTAAGAAATTACAGGATTATTGGAGTGGTGTTGTAACAGTAAAGTTTGCTGATTGCCACTCATCCTCAGAGATTTTGGTCTCCAAAAACTTCCTTAAGTGGTGTTTAAAAGGCCTTAAAAACTTTTATGTTGTTAAAAACAGGCTGCTACTACAGTGAAAATACTAAAATATTATTCCAAATTTTAAAAAAGCTGGTTGCTTAAAAAATTAGATATTCTTAAAAATACTAAATATTACAGTCACAGTTGTCATACTTAAATGTTGTGGTAGTTTAATGCAATTTTGAACCAAAATTGACCCATCCCCAGTGAGAGAAGGCTTTTCTGAGCCATAGGTTTGCATTTTCCAGGAGGTTTTTTCTCTCAAGCCATTGCTCCTGAGCAAAGCTCTGTGATTTTCAGTCAGATGTCACATTATACTCCCTGTTTGAGTAGCACTGAAGAGCTCCCCTAAGAAAAAAACCCTTCAAAAACTCAACCACAACAACTGCACCACAAAATTCCCCTCAAAAACCACCCAAACTCCCCCCCAGAGCACAGGGCATGCCCAGCTCCTGCATTCCAAGCTTTTCAGCACTTTATTTTCAAGCTTTTATTAATTTCTGCTGTCTTAAGTGACCCAAAAATCCTGGAAAACTGTTTTTAGTTAATACTATAACAGTTTTCTATAATAGTTTATTATATATAATAGTATTATGTAATAGGTGCAAATAATTATTCTATGGACCACCAACAAAGAGCTCTGCAATTGCTGTAGTAACAGTTTAGACACAATTTCCCCAAATATTCAGGGATGAAAAGAGGAATAAAATGCAAACATCTTGCTGGGTTCTCCAGAAACGACTCACCCTGGCAGAGGGCAGGCTCAGGTGGGATATTGGGGCAGGAATTGTGCCCTGGGAGGCCCTGCATCCCTGGAAATGCCCAAGGCCAGGTTGGATGGGGCTTGGAGCTACTGGATAATTGGAGTTATCTCCACAGGGAGCAGGAGGATCTTGTTTGTAGAGCACTGTAGGAGTTGCAGAAAAAGCCTCCTGAGCAGGGCAAAACTCCCCTGTATGAAGCATTTTGATATCCTTGCTTAAAATTCCTATCCTGAGGTGCCAGAAGGTGTTGGATAAACTCAGATTAAAGCTGTTCTGGAGGAGCAGCTCTCTTTGCAATGGTTGTGGGGCATCCTCAGAATATGAAACCAGTGCTGGAATCTACTGATGTTGGCAGTCCTGTCAGTCCTCAGACTTTTAAAATGTTAGCTCTCTGCTTGGGCACAATCAGAATTGAAATCCAAGCAGTATCTGAAATAGTTGAGCTGTGCAGAGAAACACAGGTTCCAGATTGCTGGAAGTTCCTCCTCGTGCTTTTCACCAGAGGAAATCACTTTGTTCCCTCATTTTACAGCCTGATCTCCAACCAGGTTTATCCTGGTTTGCCCCAGGGCTCAGATAATTTGGTTGCTTGGAAATATTTCCACACACGAGGTTGTGTTGTAGCTTATCCCAGTGGTTCTCTGGTAGCTCTGCTGAGGAATTCTGTGGAAATTCTGAGGAATACTGGGATGTGTGTTCATGGTACAGAGTTGGAGTTGGCCACCTGCACCACATGGATGTGGCACCACACGCTGCAGAAGCTGAAATTGGGGTTTTAATTCCATTTAGAGCTCTTGCACTGAGTGTAGGGCCTTCCCAAAGGGCTTGGTGGGGATGGAGGTGTTGAATCCCAGAAGGGTTTGGGTTGGAGGGACCTTAAATCCCATCTTTGTCCTTATTTTGCACTTTGCTCCCTCTCCTGAATCCCTGAGCCAGAGGAAGGCAACTGAGGGAAAGAATTGGAGATTTCCAGGGCTTTTGGTGGGAAACTTGGCAAAGGTGGGTGTGCCACTTCTGGGGAACTGCCCGAGCTTGTTTTCCTCATTTCTCAACAAATGTCTGCCTGCCCTGCCTTGGTTTCACTTTCAGAATGTCTGGGGATGTCGAAATACAAAAAGACCAAGGTTCTTTTGGGGTTTTTAATTACAGAATTCAAAGAATGGGTCGAGTAATGAGCACAGTTAAAAAGTTAGGAAACACTTAAATGGAGTTTTAGCAGAGGCAGAGTTGTAAAACGTGTTTGCTCTGTTAATCATTGTCAGTCACCTGCAAGAAGAGCAGGTACAGCCTTTTCACTCTCCTTTAATAAAACAGCTGGCTACTTTTTATTTCTTAAATAGGGGGTGAACTAAACAGATTTCTTTGTATATTAACTTGGTAAATAGCTTAGTTATTAAAAAACTTAATTATTTTATTATTTAATAAATAATTTCTAAATATTTTTATTTTTACCGTCGATAAGGAAATAATCCAAGTGTTCACATTGGTGAATACAGAGAAACCTCACAACTGCATCATCATCTTTCTTAGGTGGCTGTGGCTTGGAGATGGTTAATTCTATTTAGCCAGATAATAAAAAGTTGTCTCATTCCTTGCTCATCCATAATTCCTCATTTTCCCTGTTAAATCCAGGGTGGGTTTGTGATTTTCAACACTGAACACGAGGGATTTACACCCAGTGTAGAAATGTCTCAGTGCTGATCAGCATCTGAGTTCAATCTTTCCTGTGATTGTTTTTCCTGGGATGTAAACAGAGGAAATGCTTTAATGCAAGGAGGAAAAAGAGTTCTGACAATTCCAGAGGAGTTGAGGAGGTTGCAGAGTTTCCTCCCCAGAAGCTGACAGGCAGTTTTTGGGAGAGAAACCACACTCTGTGGCAAGGCAGCAAATGGGTGATTGGGATTTTATGTAATACAGCAGCAGTTATTAGAAACTGAGTGTTTGGCTTTTTGAGGTGTGCAAGAAATAAAAATAAGAGTTGGGTTGGTTGTTTTTATCTTGTCAAACCTGCAGCAGTAACACAAACTGTCTTTGGATCTGTTTAATCTTTCCTAATTCTTATTTTTTTTAAAATTATGTTATTGTTAATAACACCTTAATCAGTTAATGCTGTACCTAAAGGGACATTTAGCAGAGAAAGCCTCATGCTTAAAGAATCCTTTTCTTTTCCAAAAGGAAGCCTCAATTAAATGAATTATAATTCCAGCTCATCCATCAGCCTTGATTTTATGGACTTTCTGGTTTTAAAGAGACCCTTCAGGGGCTTCAATCCTCATTAAGGCTACAAAGCTACATGACAAGGGCCTGCTTTATTTTCTTTTTCTCTTTTTGGGTTGGGGAAACACATTTTGAATCTTTAGAGAAATGAAGAAATGGCCAGACCTGAAGGGTGGCTCCAAGAGAGACACATCACCTTGGAGGAAATTTCCATTCATTCTGATTTTTATTTTCCTAAATATATGTGAAGGTTGGACTTGATCTTGGAGGTCTTTTCCAAGCTTAATGATTCTGTGATATTCCTCTTTGAATAGTTTTGATTGCTGCCTGATTTTATTCTTTTTTTATAATGTCTCGTGCTCATCCCGTAGATTTTTTTGCAGAATATTCTTTCCCCTAGGAAAAAAAAGTAAAAATTCAGAAAAGAACCACTCAACTTTTCTTTTGCAAGGGGGAAGTGGAGCAGATTGCCATGATGAAGCCCAAAGGGCAGACAGAGCACGATGAAGGGATGCTGGAATATTTGGAGGATTTAATTGGATCTGCCCGGTTCAAGGAGCCCATCCAGAGCCTGTGCCGCAGAGTGGAGCAGCTCAACGAGCGCAGGGGGGAGAAGGTGAGCCTCCCAGCCCTCCAAAAAGGCAAAAACCCAGCTTGCTCACACACACCTCAGTGAGGAGAATTAAAACCACACAGAATGACTCCTGCACAAGCTGCTTTTGAACATCTGATCGTGCTAAAAGTCCTAGAAAAGCTCTCAATAATAAAGTTCTTTTTGCTCGATGTGTCCTTGGTAACTCCAGGTGCAGACTTGTTTGAAAGGAAAACAAAAGGCCTGTAGTTGTAGGAATGAACTCAAAAGGTTGAGATAGAGAAAATCAACATAAAACGGCCTTGCAGAGGTAATTCCTGATCACCAGTTCTGCAGAGGTGAACCTGCATCTGTCCTGCAAAGGCTCTGGGGTTTCTCCTCCTGCTTTCCTCTTGGTTTCCTCAGGGTTTCCTCAGCTCTGCCCCTCTGTTTTCTGCAGTTAAATCGAGTTAAAATGGTGGAAAAAGAGAAAGATGCCTTGGAAGAGGACAGGAATCAAGCCATTGAGTTCCTTCGTTTGGAAAATGAAATATTTAAGGAAAAGAATCGTATCTGTCAATATTACATGTAAGTCATTCTGTTCTCCCTGGCTTTGGGTTGGCTGTGATGTGGTGGGGGTCCTCTTCAGTTGTGCTCCAATATCTCTAATTAGAAATATTGAGCTCCAAATTATTCTTATAGTTTCATGCTTTACCATAATCATGTTAGACTGAAGATTAAAAATAGAGGTTGATTATAAAGATGGATAAAAGTGAGATGGTTTTGTTGTTTTGTTTCCTAGCTATGACCTAAAGAAACGAATAAATGATCTGGACATGCAGAAAGAAAAAATTAATGAAGAAACAAAAAGTATTAACGAGAAAAGTAGTAAACTTGCAGAGGAAACAAAATTCAAGAATAAAGCTTTGAAAGAACTGGAAAAGTGAGTACTTTAGGGATGTATAGAACTGTGTTTTATGTGTGTTCCCTCCAAAACCATAAATTGCCTGGGGAGCAGAGTCACTTCTGATACATCTAAACATTCCCTGGAAGGGGTTAAATGCATGAAAACAAATTACAGCAAATTCACATTGGTTTGATTTGCTTCTGGGTAATATTCACAATTGCAATAAGAAAACCTGATCTTTTAGATGAGTTTTAAAGTCCATATTTCTCTATATTGGCTGTACAAGAAAAGAATTGGGAGATACTTTTTAGATCTGCAACTGTAATGCTTAGGTACATGAATTCAGGAATTTTTCCCTTGTTTCCTTATCAATAATTTATACAGAAGCTGTGTTTCCTTAAAATTGATTTGCCTGGATGCTGATTTGCAATCCCAATTCCAAACCTGCTCATCCTCAAGGAGTTACTGGGGACAGATGGCACTTATCAATTATGTCAAAGAAAAATGAAATTAAAATTTCTGAAAATAAGTTTCATATTGCTTTGATCTTTTTCTGATGGAACATCACTTTTCCAGGAAAAACAGTGTTAATTTAGAACTGTTAGATGCTGTTAATTACAAAAACAATATTGGTTTCAATTCTCTGTGCTTACTTATTCAGCCAAGCTCCACTGGCATTTTTATGCTGTATGAAAGCTTGATTTTTTTCTGTCTTTCTTCAGGAAATACAATAAAATTACAAAGTTCATAGAGGAAAAGAAAGAAAAATTCACTCAGTTGGATTTGCACGACGTGAAAGTGAGGGAAAATCTCAAACATGCCAAAAGCAAGGTTAAAAAACTGGAGAAGCAGCTTCAAAAGGACAAAGAAAAGGTAGTGGGAGCCTCAGCTGGCTTGGCTTGAAAAAGTGCAGTTCATGGTGGGAACACCTTTGTGCTGCTGCCTTTTTCTGGGAGAAAATGGAAAGGACACCAGTTCCACTGCATGCAGCAAAGAAGGTGGAAAAATGGGGTTTAAATTTTTAATCAGATATTTGAAGTTGTTAATCAGCCAGACCTTTCATTTGCAAACTGCTGCAGCGATTACTCCGTGAATGTCATGAATTTAGGGATGTGTGTTGCCCAGCTGGTCCCTGCCAGGTGTTGTGATGTCCAGGCACTCTGGGGGTCAGGAATTCCTTGGAATTCCTTGGAATTGAGTGGGCCAGGAGCTGCAAGTGCTTTCCTTGTGCAGGTGGAGGAGCTGAGGAGCGTCCCCTCCGCCAGCGCCAAGGCCATCGAGGAGGCCACGGCCAAGAGGGAGCAGCTGGCCAAGGCCAAGGAGAAGGAAGAAGCCAAGCTCAGGCAGGTGCTGGCCAACCTGCAGGAGGAGACAAGAGGAATTCAGAAGGAAAAAGAGGTTTGGACACTCAGTAACTTCTCTGTGCTGAGGGGAACCATCACAATGCCACTGGTGCACGTGTTTGCTCAGTGGAGCCTCACTGGGAAATTGTCCTTTCTTCTTCTTTGCTTTTACAGGGATAGGCATCAGCAAGTATATCATTCATAGGTTTATATTAAATAATTCATCTTAATTTTTCTCCTACCAAAATATTTAAGCCAATATATGTTGCTTAAATAAAGATATTCTGGAATGGTCTGTTCCCAGCCTTCCCCACAGTGATCTGCCTGTGGCAACTACTTTAACAATAACTTCTGGTTCTTGTTATTGATGCTGTTCAATCCCTGAACACCTGGAAATTTATCCTGTAAATTTGCAGGGTTATTTTCTGGATTTGAAAACAGGGATTCTCCATTTGATCTGTGATTTGGCACAACGAGTAGGGCTCCTCCCAACTTTAAACTGAGAGAACGACACTAAGCTTGTACAGAAATGGTCTGTGATAACTCCCTGAAGGACTTTGTAATTAGGAAAAGCCTTGTTTAATTCCCACCCAGAATATGTTAATGAATGAAGAAATGCTGTCTCTTCCAGAGAACAGAACAGTTTTCTGCTGACAGGGCTGCAGAAGCTCATCCCATTTCCTCTTTTGCCTTTCCCCCAGTGGGATTGATGTGGCAGAGCCCCAGCTGATGGGCTGAGCTGTAACCCTGTGTGGTTTTGCAGGGCAAAGAGAAGGAGCTGTTGGAGTTCAGCAAGGAGGTGAATGAGGCCCATTCCCACATGGAGCTGGCAAAGTCAGAGCTGGAGATTTACCTGAGCAGTTACAACTCTGCTGTGGCTCGGCTCACCCAGACACAGGAGGCTCTGAGGAGCACCTCAGAAACTCTGAAGGAAAGGAAAGCTGCCATCAAAGACATAACTGGGAAACTGCCCCAGGCTGAACAGCAGTTGAAGGAGGTGAGTCCTGACTTTCCCATTGAATTTCTTTGAGTTGCACACAAACCAAGATCCTGCTCTTCTTTTTGGTAATAAACGTGGTGAAAATCAACCCAAACCCACTGCCACTAAAATAAAATTTAAAAGCTGTTTTCTAATACTCACTTGGCTGGTAGAGCAGATACTCCATTTCAAATTTATTTTGAGTTAAACCAGTGTGCACTGAAATGCAATCCTCCATATCCCTGCGAGGGAATAGGTTCCATATCACAGATGTTAAATGAGTGGCTGCATTTCTGAGCCTTCTTCAGGGTGCTGAGGCCCTGGCACAGGGTGCCTAGAGAATCCATCCCTGGGAGTGCCCAAGGCCAGGCTGGATGGGGCTTGGAGCAGCCTGGGGCAGTGGAAGGTCCCTGCCCACGGTGGAACTGGATGAGCTTTGAGGTCCCTTCCACTCCAAACCATCCTGGTGTTCTTCACATTTCATTTCTTGCTCCTCTGTTCCCCAAAACCAAAAGCATGCACTGAAGGCTCCCTAAGTGCAGCAGTTCTTGGGAGGCTGAGGCAGTGTCTCTGTCTGAACCCCCAGAAAGAGAAAGCTCTGGAGAAGCTGGGCAGAGAGGAGTCGGGGACCAAGGATGCTGTGAGGAACCTGCGCCTGAAAGTGGAAGAAGCCAAAAGCTCTTTAGCACAAAGCCGCAATCGAGGAAAAGTGCTGGAGGCTCTGCTCCAGCAGAAGAAATGTGGGAACATTCCTGGCCTGTATGGAAGACTGGTAAGCTTTAGAATTTAAGATTTTCAGCCTTAAACTTTAGAGGAGCTGAGCTGAGCAGCGTTTCTGTGACAAAGTGTGGGATGCCTCACTGCCCTGGTGTCAGGAGTTTGGAGACCAGTTTTGGACTTGCTGTAAATTAAAACATTTTTCAGTTCTTTCCAAGCAATGTTGGTTGAAAGTTCTGAAAATTCAGAGCTGAGGTAGAGTTCTTCATTCCTCTTGCACGTCAGAGTCAATGTGAAAGTGCTGGTTTTGCACTCTGCATTTTTTCCCCACCTGATTATCCAAGGAGAATTATCTCTGCTTTAGAAAAATCAGATTGTTGAGTGTATGTAGATTTGAAAAAGTGCATGCCTGGATTTATTAGGATAAAACTCCAGGAGCAGCTCAGGTTTCTCAGCATCTCCCTGATGAGAGTTTGCTCACTCCCCAGGGAGACCTGGGAGCCATCGATGACAAGTACGACGTGGCCATTTCCTCCTCGTGTGGAGCCTTGGATCACATTGTTGTGGACAGCATCGACACTGCCCAGGCCTGTGTGAACTTCCTGAAGGCAGGGAGCATTGGAGTGGCCACCTTCATAGCCCTGGACAAGGTGAATCCCAGCTCCTGGCAGAACACATCATTTTACTGTTCATTCCACTCCACTTGCATCCTCTGGAATAACAGGGTGACCTCACATTGATCCTAAAGAATCTCTCGTTGCTTTATTTCCTTTGTGGCTGCAGATGGATGTGTGGGCAAAGAAAACACAGAAGATCTGCACCCCTGAGAACATCCCCAGGCTCTTTGACCTGGTGCAGGTGAAGGATGAGAAGATTCGCCTGGCCTTCTACTTCGCTCTCAGGGACACTCTGGTGGCCAAAAACTTGGAAGAAGCCACCAGAGTGGCATTCCAGAAGGACAAAAGGTGGAGGGTGGTGACCCTGCAAGGACAAGTCATCGAGCTGGCAGGTACTGGCAGCTCCACTGGAAGCACTCTGGGGATGGTATCAAAGCCCAGCAGGTTTTGTGACCTCTTGTTATCCCTTTTTCTGTAGGAACAATGACTGGTGGTGGGGGCAAAGTCATAAAGGGCAGAATGGGCTCCTCAATCGTGATGGATGTCTCAGAAGAAGAGGTTAGTACAGCATGGAAGTGGAACTCCAGCTGAGTTCCTTATGTTTGGGCAGGTCTTACACATATGGGCCTTTTAAAGCAGAGTGAGCAGGAGCAATCAGTGAGGTGAGATGATTAACAAGGGCTTTGAAAGCCAAAATTCACAACCTTAGCAGGGGCTGCAATGCTCTGAAGTGCATCAGGAAGAGAAAAGGGCTGTCCCAGGCAGGGGCTGCCCAGGGAGCTTTGGAGTGCCCATCCCTGGAGGCCAGGGAAGGCCTGGGCCTGGCACTCAGAGCTCTGGGCTGGGGCCAAGGTGGGATGGGCACAGCTTGGGCTCCATGGGCTGGGAGGGCTTTTCCAGCCTCAGGGATCCTGGGATTCTGTATCTGTTCCCAGCCCAGCCCATTATTTAGTGTTTGGCAGCTTGGGAGCTGATGGAAGGTTGGGATGAGAAGGTGGAAGACTCAGATCCTGCACACACCTCAGCAGGGACAAAGGACACGCTTGGGCCTTCATTCTGTCCTTCGCAGAGTTGTCAAGAACAGTCAGAACTTCCACTCCCATTGTATTTCAGGAATATTTGGGCATATCAGGGTACAGTTTGCTTTTCCTTCTGAATTCCATTTAGCTTTCAGTCTGTAGCTGCCCCTCTTGTTTCTCACTAGGAGAGCTGATGTTCTCAGCACTCAGCCTCCCCAGGCTCAAGGTTTTGCTCCCTGTGTTTCAAGCACATGGGTGAGTCCTTGGTTCTGTGGTGGTGGCACCAGGTGAGTGATGCTCTCACTCTGTAGATCAGTCAGATGGAATCCCAGCTGGAGAAGAATTCCAGAAGAGCAGTGCAGTGTGAGGAGGAGAAGGCACAGCTTGAAGAAGCCATAAGGAAACTGCAGAGGGAGATTTGGGAGATGAGGAACACTCTGGAGAAATACACAGCAAGCATGCAGGTGAGAATTCCTGAGCCATCCCTGAGCTGTGCAGCTCTGAGCAGGGGCCACTCCTGCTCCACACAGCCCTGGCTGGTGCCAGGAGCTTCCCAGGTGCCAGGAGCTTCCCAGGTGCCAGGTTCCAGCCCACTTGTGTTCTCTGCAGGGTTTTTCTGAACAAGAAACTGACCTCAAAAAGCAAATCAAGGAACTCGAAGCCAAGGTCGCTGCTGCTGCTCCAGACAAAACCAAACAGAAGCAGCTGGAAAAAGTCCTTGATGGTTATAAAAAAGGTACAATCTGGGGAGAGGGGATTAGAGATAAGAATTGTAATAATGCTCTTCTGCTGATAGGGGAAGGAATGGTTTTGGCTTTGGGCTTCAGTTCCATCTCTTGGTTTGGGACCTCGTTTTTCTAAGGTCTTTCTAGAGATCAGAAAGTAAAACCCCTTTCTTTGGAATTGCTCAAGTCCATGTTTCAGTCAAGTAAAGCAAACATTAATTTTAGTATTTTGTTCTTGGTTAGGTTTTCTGGCTTTATTACACATTCATAATGAAACTTAGTTGAATCAGGGGTAATGATATAAAAGTGAAGTGAAGGCTTTTGCCATGAGTCAGTAAAATAAATCCCCTGCATTCTTTGTGGGCACACATCCTTTTCAGGGATGTTGTTCAGCAGGTGCAGGAACTACACAGTTACACCAACTCCTGAGAAATGCTGATGGCCACTTCTTAAAATGTAACCTTGGAGCACCTTCCCATTAATGAAATGCAAAGGGTGAGCTTGCAGTAGCTCCTAATGCACCACCTCCTGTATTTAAGTACTCTGTGTACATTAATTAATCCAGATTTAGTGCTTTACAGCAGGAAAGCCTGGGCAGAAGAGGGGCAGAAAGAGGTGGGTGATATTTTGATGTTTGTCACAGTTAAACTCATCATGTGTATAAAGAAATAATTCACTTCTCAGTAGAGTAATGCAGCAGAGCTTAATCTTCAACCACTTTATCACTTTGTCACCTCAGTCTTGATGTCCATCAGCAGCTCAGGGGTGGCACAGGGCCCTTAACTCCCCTTTGTCTTGGCAGATTATGAGTGCAAGGCTCAGAAAGCTGCCAAGATGGAAGAGGAGGTGAAACGGCTGCACAACCTCATCATGGACACCAACAACCAGAAACTGAAGGCACAGCAAGACAAAATTGATCAACTTGACAAGGAAATAGATGAATGTTCCTCAGCCATCACCAAGGCCCAGGTGGCAGCCAGGACTGCAGACAGGTACAGCACGGGGAGCTCGAGGCTGCAGCTGCACTTGCTCTCTGTCTCAGGCTAAAATTGGCTCAAGGAGGTAAAGGGAAGTCAAATGTTGTAGTTTCCAACAGTCAAAAAATCACATTTAATCAGTATTTTTCTAATATTTGCCTGAAGTATTTCTCTAATATTGCCTAAATTGCAATATTCAGGATCAAGTCCGAAACAGCACAGAATTGCCATGTGCTGGAGCAGTTCAAATCTGAAGGGACTGGTTTTGTCAGGAAGAAAATGGGATCTATTTTTATGTGCACTTGCAACAAATATCCAAAGTGTCTCTGAAATAAGAAATTCAATCATGTAATGAGGTGTGGCTGCTGAGGAGAGCTCAGATAGCTGCAGAGTGTGCCCACCAAGCCCCTTGCTGTCAGTGAGGTTGTGTTCTGGGTTCTGTGCTGTGCCATTGGCCCTGGGCGAGCTGCAGAGCCCTCCCTGTGCCTGCAGGAACCTGAAGAAATTCCAGGAGGCTCTGGAGCGCACGGAGAAGGAGCAGGAGGATAACGAGAAGGAAATGCAGAAGCTGACAGCAGAGCTGAGCACGCTGGAGGACAAAGCCACAGAGGTGATGAACGAGTGCAGGGAGGCTGAGGTGAGTGCTGGGCTCAGGGAAATCCCTGAAATCCTCCTTGAATCCCACTCACACCCCATTCTCATGCAAGTGCTGGTGTACAGCTGCACAGCCACCTTCCAAGGAGTGGGAATGGTGTATTTTTATTTTTCATATTCACCTGGGAATTTATCTTGACTCAGTTTAAGAAAAAACTTACAGCAGGTTTCCCCAAAGAAATTATTTGGTTTAAAAGTTGCTTAAAAATAGATTTTTTTCCAGTTTTATGGGATTTTAGTTTCTCATCTAGATTTCTGTGTGTGAGAGGGGGAAAAGCAGGATGGCTGAAATCCTTCCAGGTCAATCTAGGATGTGATGTCTTTCTCTCAAACTGCTAAAAATGAGTGTAGGACCTGTTTGATCCAGAGCTGGAATGAAAATACAAACTGGAGGATATTGTCAGTCATTCCAGAATTCAGGGCTCAGGGTATAAATCCAAGAATATGTATTTGTTTCCATCAATAACTGTGAGTAAATGTAGTGAAAACAGATTTATCACCTAAGAAAAGGGCAACATTTTTGTAGGTGACTGATTAATGCCATTTTGGGGGGCATTTGCCATTTTTCTGTTCAGGAAGCTTTGCCAGCAGTGCAGGAGGAGCAGAAGAATTTACTGCAGGAGTTGAAAACTATTCGGGATGCTGAACACGCCCTTCAAAGTGAAGCCCTGAGCATCAAGCTGAAAATTGAACAAATTGACAGCCACATTTCTACCCACCAGGGAAAGATTAAACACTGGCAAAAAGAGGTAGGGAGATGCTTTAGTTCCTGGAGCTGAAATCGTGGAATTGTGGAATGGTTTGGGTTGTCTGGTTCCACCCCTGCCATGGCAGGGACACCTCCCACTGTCCCAGGCTGCTCCAAACCCATCCAGCCCGGCCTGGGGCACTGCATGTTCACATCCCGTTGGAAAACACTGGGAGAAAATGGGGAAAAGGGGGAGAGAATGGGGAAATGGGGAGAGAATGGGGAGAGAATGGGGAAAATGGGAAAATGGGGAGAGAATGGGAAAAATGGGGAAAAAATGGAGAGAAAATGGGAAAAATGGGGAGAAAATTGGAAAAATCAGGAGAAATTAGAGAACTTGATAGAAAATTGCAGTGCAGAGCAGAGCTGCTTGGTGTCTGTGCAGGACCAGGGTAGTGGGTAGGAGGATGTTTGTGGCTGGGGCCGATGTTGCTGTGTCAGAGCCGCGCTCCGCGCTGAGCCGGGCCAGGCTCCCGGCACACAGAGCCCGCCGTGCCCCTCAGAGGCCGGTGCCAGTGCCAAGTGTGAGTGCCTTGCAGATGGGCAGGCTGTCCCTGCACGCCCTGGAGGAGGAGCAGCCCCCCGAGGAGCTGCCCGTGCTGAGCGAGGAGGAGCTGCGGGCGCTGCAGGAGCCCGAGGCGCTGACCAAGCGCGTTGCGCTGCTGGAGGCGCAGTGCCACGAGCTGCGCCCCAACCTCGGCGCCATCAACGAGTACAGGAAAAAGGTGCCCTGCTCTGCCGGCCCTGGGGGGATGGCCCAGCCCGGCCCAGC
>VZRZ01000635.1:37103-53637 GCA_013398175.1 Climacteris rufus
ACTCAGGGCACCCAGAGCAGCCCTGGCACTCAGGGAAACCCCGGCACCCAGGGCATCCTGGCACCAAGGACACCCAGGACACCAAAGACACCCCCAGCACTCAGGGAAACCCCGGCACCCAGAGCACCCAGAGCACCCTGGCACCCAAGGCAGCCCCGGCACCCAGGGCAGCCCCGGCACCCAGGGCACCCAGAGCACCCAGAGCTCCCTGGCACCCAGAGCTCCCTGGCACCCGGCCCAGGGCAGCCAGGCCACACATGCACTCAGCGCTGTCCATTCACACGGTGCTCCAGAGCAAGGCTGGGCTCTGGCTCTTGTGTGGGCATCCTATTCTCTTATGCTTACGAGGCTGATGATGATAGTACTGCGTCCCCCCAGTTGCTCTAGGAAGTCGTTGTTCCTCCTCAGGCACTGAAGATCTGTGACCTGTAGCCCTTTTTTCTTTGAACAATCTAAAGAAGCATTCAGTGTGAAGTTTGTCATTACATTTTGCCACTCATTCTCACTCGCACCCACTCGCCATCTTGACTTCATTTGGGCTTTTCTGGGATTCCAAATGAAATCTTCACGTTTGCTTTCCCGATTTAATGCAGCAGCGGTTCCCATGAGCCAAGATTGATGGATCAAACCTTTTTTTTTTTTTATTCAGAGCTGCATTGTACCTAAACTTCCAAAATACCACTCTAAAACTGGAACCCTTCAGCTGGTACATTGGCAGATGAATTGAAACCAAATGTTCCGCCTTGTATTGCTTCTGGAACAAGGCTTGGATCTTCATCAATCTGCAATGCAATGGGAACATCATCAGCAGGGACAAGCACACAAAACCTCTCCACACAGAGCTGGACAATCCCAAACCAGCTCTCTCTTCACCTCCTTCCAGGCAGTGTTGCCATTCCTCTCATTTAGTGACAGCACTGAAGTGATCAAATCATTTCAGCCCCAAGGTTTGAGCCTGTATTTGTCAGGGAAGGCTACAAGGCCCCCAACAGCCTCTTGTCTGTGCCATTTTCCCTCCTGGGAATTCTCCTGGCACTCTTACAACAGTCACAGTTCTGCAGAGAAACCAGCACTGTTAAGCCAAGCAGGGGCTAAGCCCAAAGTGCAGTTTCCAGCTAAACAAGCAGCACACAAGTTCCCAAACTCACACTGGCTTCAATTCCAAATTCAGCTGTAAAATTCGAGTTGCTAAACAAGACTTGGATGTTATTGTTCATTTCAAAGTGAAACTCTAGCACAAAATATCTTCCAAGTGAAGACAGGCCCAGAAAACAGGCTGAGCTCAACCCTTTTTGCAGTCCTACAAGCAAACCCCTCTCCCTGCATGGCACAGACTGCCAGGACTGCAGTTCCTTTCCATGCAGTTCTGTGACTGGAAGTGCACACAAATCAACCCTGCCTTTGATTTATGCAACATATTTGAAATGGAAACAACATTCCTGATCAGCACACTCCAGCCCTGAAATGATTCAAATATTCCAACTTTGTTTCTTGAGCAGCAGCCTGGGTGCTGGAGCCAGCAGGGAGCTGATCAAATGGGAAATGTCAAGCTCAGGCAGGGGCTGAGAGGGAAGGCAACTATTCAAAGCCTGGGATTTTAATCCCCAGAGATGAGGCTTAAATTAGGCATCAGATCTTCTTTAGATGCTTCATCATGAGCAATGGGAAGAGATGCAAGAGGTTCAAATAAGGGCTCATTCTTCCCTGAGCCCAGCAAGTGTCACAGAGCAGCCTTGGGGCTGCTGCCTTTATCCTGAGCCATATTGCTAAATAAAAGCAATGAGCAGATTGCAGAGAATGACACACTCACATCATCTGAAGAGAAGAACTGATCAATGATCTCATAAGCCAGTTTGTAGATGTCTTCATTTTCATGGTTTTGTAGCTGTTCAATTTTCTCCAGGCCTACAGCAAACACACAAGAAATGTCAGAACACCAATTGCAGGCCAAACAACTTCCTAACAAAGAAATTTAAAAGAAATCTGGTATAGAGGAATTATGCATAAGATGCTCTTAAACTCCTCTGGCATATTTATATGTATTTACACATAGACATTATTTATAGACATATAACTGTAGATGAACAGGACATATCAATATTTCTGAAGCTCTGACAAGCAGAGTTTTGGCACAAACACCTCCCTTCTCCTCCTTCAATCCCTTTCTGCCCTCCCTCCCTGTCAATTCACCTGATAAGCAGGAAAAGTTCACTTTAAAAAAGGTTGGCTTAAAACATCTGTGCCAACACACACTAAACCCAACACACAGCAGGATGCCAAAGCAGCAATCTCTGAAAAAGTTATGATTAAAATATTGATCCTCCTACCTCCACACTCTTCTATAAGATTGGCTATGGTTTCTGCTTCCTCTTCAGCCATTTTTAATATATTACTTAGTCCATCCAGAACCACTTGCACAACTTGTGCATCTTTTACTGTCAGCAAATTGCAAAAGGGAGGAATTACATTTTGTTGAATTAAGTAAGCCACCTGAGGAGGGGAAAAAGCCAAGAGTTACACCAGGGATGTGGCAGCAGCACAGCACACAAGCAAACACTCCATGGAGTCCAAGTACCCAGAGTCACCCACCCAGCTCAGAGAATTCTGTGGCCAGTTCAGGAACCCCTTTTTAGAACATTAAAAGGGAACATTTACCTATTAAGTTATATTTAAGATCTACCACTCACAGGTAGCAGATACTGTGAATTTTTCAGTGTTAAATGTGGAGTTTCAACCTCACCTCTGGAGGGTGACAGCACCACCCCAACCTTCCCACTCATCTCAGATTCTGGGCCTACAAGAGACTTGTGTATTTCTGCTCATTGGCTACTGTCCTTCTCATTATCCCATTGTTATGGTTTGGGAAAAGAGGCACAAAGCCATGTGGAGTGCCCAAGAATTCCATCAGAGCCTGAATGAAGCCACTCATCCCATCAGGAGAGTTTCCACCAAAGCCCCAGTGATGCTGCTGATCTCAGGCCATTGCAGAAACAAGTGCAGGTCAGAGTTAAATCCACATGGCAAAGGGAAGAGTGGAGGAACAGAGCCATCCATAACCTCTCAGATGCACCCAGCACAGGGAAGGGACCTTGTCCCAAAGCTGCACTCACTTGGTCTTTCCTCCCGCTGATCGTTAGGTTGCTTATTGCCCAAGCAGCTTCTTTCTGAGTGCCAAAGTCACCCTGAAACACAACCAGGCACAAACAGTCATTCCAGGCTTTGCTATTCCCACAGAGCCTGTGTCTGTTACAGCCCCCTCTGTACAGAATCACTGGATCAGTGTCTGCAAGCAGGGAAGGTAACAAATAAACCCTGCAGCTCCCCGAGGCTGCTCTGTGTTCAGCCCCTCCCTGCAGCCACGTTCTGCAACTGATGTTCCAGGGGAAGGGAAATTTGTTTACATCAAAGCAAATAAAAACTGCAGCACTCCACTCTCTGCCCCTCCTTATCAACAGCTGCCATGTAGGACAGGGAGAGATAAGCCCTGGGTGTCAGCTCTGATAAAGCACTGCACACACTGCAACTGGGGCTGCCTCCAGTTCCTCCCCTCAGGGCTTTATTCAGTTTACAGCTCCAGCTCTTTTCTCACAGATCAATAAATTGGCAGTTACCAGAACTATTTGTGACAGCTCTGTGTTGTCCTTTCCCCTAAATACTCCCCACATGCTTTGAGCTGTTCCTTCTTTCTGACACAACAGGTCCTTGGGAGCACAAGGTGGTTGGAAATTGGTGTTTTAAAAGACACCAATGCCCAGCAACTAAAAAAGGAACAGAGCTCCTGGAGCCCCAGCACCAACCCTTGGGGTCTCACCTTATCTAGAAGATGTATTATCATTGGAACAAGGTTTGCATCTATTACTGCCTGAACTTGCTGCTGGTTTCCTGCAGTGATGTTAGATAGGAACCACACTGCTTCCTGCAAAATAGAAGGATCAGGAATTAACTCAGTGAGTATTTTGTGTCATTTCTGCCCACTCCAACTCTACACATGCACATTTTTATATCTGCAACTGGCCAGCCTTGAATACAACCAAGAATTGTATCAGCCTGACTGCACAGAGCTCAGACAAACCAAAGGGGACAACCTCACCTGAGGAGACTCCACAAGACTCTTCAGTCTTGCACTGTTACCAGTTCACAACCAAACACTTCAAATGAAAAGGAAAAATTCTCTGGAGACAGAAAATGCCAAATGAGCACTCCCAATTGCTTCCAGGCCTGCCCACAAGCAGGCTGCAGCTGCTGGCCAAGGTGCCTGACAGCACCGTGTGCTCATGGCAGGAGACACTTTAGCTCCTCCCCAGTGCCTCTCCCCTTGGCTTCAACAAAATGCAGCACTACTGGTTAAACACTCCATTTTTAACAATTCTCTGAAGCTGTACAACCCCTTCTGCTCATTCTGTTCCCAAGGCCAGGACTCTGCTTGCAGCAACACCCAAGGGCAGGGGCCTGGGAAAGCCAGAACAGATCTGCTCCCTGCAGTCAGCTCAGAGCTCCCACCTCCCCTTTAGAATGGGAATCTCTACTTTGCAAAAAGTCACAGTTTCACCCAAATTTAGTATATTCTGAGTATCAACTCCTTAAAACCTTACAGCTGATAGGTTTCTCCCTTCCCAGAAACCTTCCCTCATTCAATTCCCTTCTCACCCTCTCTGAATGAGAACCTTTCAGCTGCACATTTCTCTGAGTGAGGATTTTTGCTGTTTCATTCACTGACTCTCTGGGATCAGATCCCAGGATCACTGGTGACCCTGGCAGAGATTTGGGATGCCTGGGCTTCTCCTGGTGGGCTTGTGTGGGGCTTTAATCACTGGCAGTGTTGCAGAGTGGCCCCTCAGGTGCCCAACACGCCTCAGATGCACTCCTGGATCAGCAGCACCATCAGTGCCCCCAGGGAGAGCCTCTCCCACAGCCACAGCCACTGCCCCCACCCCAGGGTGAATCCCACTGCTCACACACACTCCACTCACACAGACACCCAAATCTCTCCATTTCATCATTTCCAAGAGAGTCAGTTTAACTGAGGTGACATTTCACCTTAACTTTGAAGGCAACAGCCAGATTTATAAAATAAAGCTTTGATTTCTTAAAAGCATTGATATTCTTGTCACTGCCAGTGTGCAGCTCCTCAGAGATTTTCCTGTGGGTATTAATTTCCAGGAAAAAAATCAGTATTTGCTGAAATTTGCCACAAACTGCTGGAAGGAGTGAATGATTCACATCTCTGTGACACCACAGGAGGTGGAACCCAAGCTCAGCCCAGGATACAAGTTACCCACCAGCTGCAATCCCTCAGCTTGTTGCTCACCTTATTAATTTTTTCTTTGGGATGTGTCAGAAGTGCTGGGAAATGTGAGAGAGCTTCACAGTTCAGAACTACCTGTGTCTGCTCATCGGTGCCAGTGACAATGTTGCCCACAGCTCTCAGTGCAGCTGTCTGAAACAAAAGATTGCCTTGAAAAACCATCTTTTGCAGCAAATCTTCAGCACTTTTGGAGTGCTTAAGCACTTGGAAGTGCTTTTGAGCACTTAGAAGGTTTTCTGCAAACGCTGCAGCACGCAGGGGGAAAAAAAAAAATTCTTTAAATTTCAACATGAGCTATAAAAAGAAAGCTGCTCGTTGTAGTGGCACATTTTGAGTGATATTTCCTCCACGTGACCCAAACTTACTTGGACTTTAACTTCCTGGTGGCTGAGGAGAGGAACCAAGTGAGGGACAATTCCGGAGTCGATGACCATCTGGATCTGCTCGTTGCCAGCATCCGTCAGGTAGGAGAGAGCCCAGACTGTATCTACCAAAATCTGACAGCAAAAACAAGCAGCTCTGTCAGCAGCACCCAAATCCTGCCCAGATCCCTTTAAAAATTCATTTACATCAACGTGTGTGTGCATTCACACACAGAGAAAAGGCAATTGGAACAGCAGGAAATGTGAGCGTTTCAAGTGACAGCTTGGGAAATATTGAGGGAGGGTTGTTCCAGCTGACAGCTCCTGACTGCCTCACAAATGCAGCCATTCCAAAAACCCCAACCAGCTTCATTTCACCTACCCACAGACAAGAAATGGAATCACATCATTACTACATTAATAGTAAAGTTAATAGATTTCGACATTTTGGCAAAGCACTGTTGCCATTAAATTAGGCAACTACAACTTCATTAGGAAGCAAAGAATTTATCTTAAATTCTGGTTTATGTTCAGGCAAAAAGCTGATTTATTTCATAATTTCAGTTAAGTCTTGCTCCTTTACTTCACTATTGAATGGCAGTGTTCCCATTTAACAGCTCAGAATTTGCATCTAAACCTGACATTTGACACTGATTTGCTTTCATTCACACTGATTTTCATTCCAAATTTAAGTGCTGGGTAAAAAGAAAAATAAATCCTGTATTTATCAGTGAATGAAATAAAACTAAAGTGCAGTTTCAGTTGTAAGAGCAGGGAAAGTACATGCAAATAAACACTTGCAAAGACAGAAATATCAGGGAAAAAACCTACCTATTTAAAAATAACAGAAATATTTCAAAAGAAGCAGTTCATAGATATCAAAAGCAGTTTGCCCTAATGCAAGAGAACATCCCAGATGTTCTTTTTGCTAAGGAAAGCAGTGACTGATGCCTCCAGCTCTACCAGAAGTGGCCGTGAGAGGGGTCACTCACATTTACATCGGTGTGGTGGATGAGCACGCAGAGCGCTGGCAGGATCTGAGGGGGGAGAAGAGAGCTCAGGGTTATTGTCAGGCAGACAGATACTGAGCAGGACAGACAGACACCCCCCAGAGCCAGGGCAGGGCTTCCATCACCTCCTGGATGGTCTCCATGGGCGGGGGGGGGTCCTTGTGGCGGCACAGGTTGACCATGACCCACGTCACGTTCCTCAGGAAGGTGATGGGGATGGAGGGGCTGATGAAGGACAGCAGTGGCTTCACTACTCCAAGGCTAATAACATAATCTCTACACTGGGGTCCATCACCTGGTGCAGAGAAATGAGCAGAAAAAAGCCCATCATTTATGGAGTTGGGAAAGAGAAGGCACACAACACCAAACCACTGAGAACGGGGGACAGCCCAACACGTGCCTGAAAATTCCTTGACAAAGTTTACAAACAACAATAAAACATCCCCACGAGTTTCTGGTGGCAGCAGCAACACCCACCTATGATATTTCCTAAAGCCCACACAGCTTGCTCACAAACATTTTGATGAGGTGAATGCAGCAGTCTCAGGAAAAGCGGCACAGCATCTGAAAGATTAAAAAAAACACAAACCAGGAAATGGTGAAGAATTGCATCTCAAAAGACCAAATCGTTCATACAATTAACTCTTACATGAGACATTTTTCTGCTGGTCCAAGCTTCACTAATTTCCCAGGTGATACTGAAACAAAACACTGCAATAATTCTTCCTCTGCTGCATATTCTTACAGAGCCTGCACTTGAGAATATTAAAAACCTGACATTTAATTTGTTTGCAAGTCTCAAGTTTACTGAAGCTTGTCAGGATCCAAATTTAGTCACATTTATTGAATTCAGAAATTCTCTGCTAAGTTATGCACCAGAAGGAACTGCAAAGTAGGAACTTAGAGACCAAACTCAGCCATTCAAGTGAATCAACTTCAGATAAAGTAGGAACAGAGCTACATTAAGGCCTGGGAATGTAGGAAGAGGGCAGGGAAGGGCTCCACATTTAGGGAATTGATCCTGTTTTATTCTCCCCCAGCATTAAGGTGCTTGCTTACATAATAGCTGAGACTGAAAGAAACCCATTTACTTCCCATCTCATATTTCAAGAGAAAATGGTACTTTTAGTGAAGACTTTCTTAATGTAAACCATAGAGAAACAACAAATCAGCAGAATTCTCATTTCTTGCTAAATAAGAGTATTTACAGTGTCTGTATGCAAGGGGAAAAAACATCCCCAGCAAGCATATTAATAAGTGTGATTGTTCTGTGGGTCTCCAAAAGCTCAATTAAAACTCCTGCACACTTTATTTAATTTTGCTTGACCAACAGAAGCACTGCTTCAACTCAGAACACGCCTGGAGTACAGGAGAAAGTTTGCTTTGCTGGCAGCTCAGATTCCAAGCCCAGCAACAATTCCTTTCCATGTTTCAGATGCCTCAAAATATAAAGGACAGGGTTGTTTTTTTTTATTCAACTCGATTTTGGAAGAGTTTAATGTCAGGCACCTTCTGGGCCATATATTTTCTTATCTCTTCATGACAGGGGGTTTTTCAGAGGGGGCAGTTGTTTGGTTTTATTTCAAATTTTTTTGGTGGTTATTTGAAAGTTTGAAAACTGGAAACAGCACTTATCAACTCTGCTAAAATATTCTGAGTTTCCAGATGATGTCACTGACCATTAGGAAACCCAAGTGAATTTAAACCTGAGAAAATGAAGGCCAAAAGCAGAGTGTGCTTCAAGTGCTGCCACTTGCCAGAGGTGAACATCTGGCTCCTTCAGGGCCTGTGAGTGAGAGCCTGATTTCAACCAACTCCAAGCTGCATTTGGAGCCAAAGGAAACCCTGCAGGACTCACTGGATTGAACTACAGCCTGGGTTTGTTCCGAGGTTCCAGAGGCAATGTTCGTCAAAGCCCACGCAGCTTCAAACTGTAAGGAAGGACTGCAGAGAAAGAAAAGCACAATAATTATTGTGCAACAAGAACCCACGAACAGTGAAAACAGAGGGTTGGCAATACTCACTTGTCATCTCTTTCAAGACAGTGCACTAAAATAGGTAATATTCCTGATTTTATTAGATCATCGATGGGTGGATTGCGGTCACTGGAGAGCAGCTTTCTGGTGGGGAAGAGAAAATTCCAGGTTACAGGCAAATCCTGCCTGGAAAAGACCTGGAGCTGCTCAGTGCAACCCTTCCCCTCAAGAGGGATCAATGCTGGCTCTGGAGCAGCTCAGGAAAGGCTCCTGAGGCTGGATTTGGGAAATCTCCAAGCACAGAGTCCCAAAAACCTCCCTGCACAAACTGCTCCTCCTGGGCTGGGAGGCTTTGCCCAAAGACCAAAGCCCAGAGTGAAATTCCTCAGCTGCTGGAAAAGTGAAGCCACTCCATCCATGGGCCATTTCATGGCCATGCTTTCCCTCCTTTGATCTTTATTTCCCTGACTTCTGCTGAATTTCCAGAGTTATTCAGTTCCAGCTCCTCACCCAGCCAAGGGGAGGCTCAGATCTTTGTGCACTGCAAGACTTCTGAGTCCTCCTGAGTGTTTATTTTACTCTGCTTGTGAGAAGCATGAAGTTGGCACCAAGATAAATCCAGGTATTTACATAAAATGAAAATCCACAATACTTAAAAAATGTATTTTGATTTTTTAAAGTTCTATATTCCAAGTTTTCTTCATAAAACCCAGTGAATTACACACTATTTCTAGTTAAGACAGAACACATTTTTTGACTTTAAAAGCATGGGAAAATAAGAATAAAACCAGCATATTTGAGCAAAGTGTGTTCTTACCTTGCTGCCTGCACAGCACTTAACTGAATACCCTGGTTGTCACTTGAGGCATTCTAAAATAAGAGAAATTAGATTTTTCACACATCTGTCAGCATGATATGAAGAATATTCCAAAAAATGAAGTTGTTTTTACCTGTACTATTGCCTCCAACGAAGTGTTTTGCTAGAAAACAGAGACAACAAGCAGTTAGAAATTCCAGAAGTATCTGAAGTATGCAAAAAGAAGAAATGCTTGAGAGTGAATTCTTACCACTCTGAAGTCCCCATCTATATCAGAATCTTCACAGATATCTTCATGGGGAACATTCCTTCTTTTTAGAAGATGCTCATCTCTTTTGTTCTTAAAGAGAAAAATGATGGAACACTTTTAAAACTGGGATTCAGGGGGTGTGGGGTTGTTAAGAAGGGAGGAGAAGCTTCTCTTTTAACCAACCATAAATATTCCATCACTGATACTGTTAAAATTCCAACAGAAAGCTGCAAAGGATTGCACAGAGAAGCAGAGTTTGGAAATCCCTTCTTCCTAAGAAGTGCTGCATCCAACTTGATGTGTGCAGCAACAACTTGTGCTGGAGTTTCACGTGCAGACCTCCCAGAGCCACTTTGTCAATAATTCTGCTGCAATAATTCACACCCTTCCATTCTGACTCCTAAGAAAATGGCTTTCTGCCTAAAGAGGAGCAGGAATAGCTGCTTTTCAAAGGGAAAAAGCAGCTTTTTATAAATCTTTAAAAGCCTTACTGGAAGAACAAGAATGATTCTCTTTATTAGATAACAAAGAAATCCCTGGTTTTCAGGACAAAAATGGTGGGACTCCCAGTACCACGTGTGGTAACTTCAGAACTTTTAAGTCTTTAACACAACTCTTATCTTTTACTAAAATAAGAACACAGCCAAAGCCCATTTGGTAAGAATAACAACATAAAATAGAAGAATAACAATGCTGGGTCATCTCACCTTTCTCAACTCCACAACAACTTCATTTCTTTGTCTTCTCATAGTCTGGAAAGAATGAAGATCAGAATACGTTATATTCTGAATTTAGAGCAAGGCAATCTAACAGTGAAACAACTTGAAGAGACCCTGTAAGCAAAGCTGAGTTACAAAACTATTATTTATAAATGAAAACCACAGAAAACCTTTGGCATTGTAAGAGCAATTTTTGGGGTCATTTTCTCCACAGCTCCCATTGACAGTATTCAGGAAAAAAAAATCAATTGTAAATATACATAAATTGGTTTATTGCTGCTTGTATCAGTGTGGTGAAAACAGAAAAATGAATCAGTCTGGAGCGATTTTATTCTACACTTTGAACTTTACAGTGAATGAGAACAGCAAAGTTCAAAGCATTTACATTTTTATTGTGACTAAAATTTCACGAGCCCAGGGAAAGCTGAAGTCCCTGAGCATAAGGGATTGCACCAACACAGGACAGAAGGAAAAAGAGCAGCAAACAGCTCCTGAACAGCCAGCAGATCTGAAGAGAAGGATTAAAAGCTTCACTTTCAAAGCATAATTATTTTTATCAAAAAGAAACATGCATCTCATCAAATTTCAGCTGAGCACAACACTGCCTCCTCAAAGGAAGGAGCTACAGGAAAAATGTAAGGCCAGGAAAGGATGTGAATGGGAAAGGAGGGATGGTTCCCTGCTGCTCTGGAGGCAGAACTTCTCCTGGTGAAGGGAAAAATCCAACCTCCCCCCAAGGAAGAGCCTGGAATCAGCTTCCTGTGCTGGAAAAGGCCCAGGAGCAGCCACAGCACCTGCAGCAAGCTGGGAAGAGCCAGAGCAGAGGAGGCCACAGCATCCCCACACTGAAACTGCTGCCAGGGCACAGCACAGGGCAGCACTGCCCCGCTGGACAATGGATGGACACTGGGCAGGGCAGATGAAATAAAGTGAGGAAAGCCTCTGATAATCAGACTGCAGAACTGCACCACGCCCCTGCCGATCCCACAGCGCTTTAACACCTCCCCAAAGCACAACAAAATAAGCATTCCCACCAAAAAGCTGCACTGGGACAGGGAGGGCTCTCCCCTGACTCCAAGGATGGGATTAGTGGTCACAGCAAAGCTGGTGCTGACACGGGGATAAGTGAGTGGAACCAACAAAAGAGCCTCAGATGTGTCATTTATAAGGTTTTTTACTTGAAAAATCCTATCTGCAGTTGGTCAGACTTGAAAAGATGCTCTGCTGGAACAAGAATGTTCTCTCTCCTGCCACAAGCTGACAGGCCCTTGGTTTAATTCCTGCCTGCTCCGAGGAGAACCTGCCCACCCTGGAATCACAACAGCCCTCCCATGAGAGACAAGGTGCCAAAGAAATCACCCTTAAGCACAATTCACCTCAACTGGGCTGCACTAAAATCATTCTCTGTGCAAGCAGAGCCTGCTGACAAAACAGGCACTGCTCTTCCTCTGAGGAGGAGGAAAAGCACAACAAATGAGAACTGGAGTCAGCTCTGCCACAGCTTCCCAGCATCACCAGCCCAGCCTAGAGATGGAACAGCCTGGAGAAACCAAAATGACCAACAGAGTCAAGATGAACTTTTGGCAAACAGCTCAAGGGGCAGAAAGGGAGGGGCTGTGGTGAAGGATTCCTCCTGTCCTGTGGGAGGTCTGAGTTATCTGAACCAACACAACTGGCAGCAGGAACCTTCTCACCATAAAGGTTTTGCAAACACAGTTCAGAATGGTCCTGGGAAGGGCTCCAGTTGAAAAACACACCCCACTCTGTCAGGAATTCATGTGGCTCTTCCAGTCACCGGATGCTGTTTGTCATTTGCTACATCAAAAATCAAATGATCTGATCTATTTCTGTCAGCCTATGATGGCCACCACTCCATCCTCCTTTTTTCAATTATATTTAGCTTCAGATTTATCATAAGGGCTATTTCTGACCATTACTCATGACTGAGCCCTTCAGCTTATCATTCAAATCTCGTGTTAGCTGATGCCTGCAGGATCCTCACACACTGGTGGCTTTCACAGAACTCCAGAACAGCTGGGATCCAGCAGCCTTCCCTAAATCCACCTGCAAATAAGGAATCCTGAGCCCTCTTCCTTCCCTGAAGGGATCAGGAACTCACACCCCACCACACACAGCCTGTCTCCACTCTGGTGTGGGGTGGGGTTTTTTTTGCTGTTATAAAATATCCCACTGTTTATCCACCTCCACCAGGAAGGTCTGGCAGCACCCAAGGAACTGGAGAACTCTGGCTCCTCCTCTCATCCCAGGGTTCCCAAGGCACATTGTTTCTGTGGGGACTGCAAAGACAACAGTTCCTGTAAAGCTCCCTTGCTTTTCCCTCCTTCCTTCCTTGCTGGGAGCAGCACCAGCGTGGTCTGGGACTCCAGATGAGAACACAGGGGATGTGCAAACAGACTCTTTATCTCCAGTTAGAGCCACTCATTCAGCCCTTTCTCAAGCCATTATTTCCCCCCTATTTAATCCTAGCCCAACTCCAAACTGGAGCAATCAGCATCACTGATCAAAATGCTTTGGGACTGGGAAGTCAAGCCAAGAGCCCCCCAGAAATCCCATCCTGGCAACTCTCCCCCCTTCAGAATGAAAATGGGATTCTCAGTTACAGAGAAATAAATGAAAATCAATATGACATTAGGTGTGCTACCAGCCCCATTTGTCCTGGAGGAGCTGTGCATGGCAAATCAAATGCCTCATACAAATATCTCAGTATCATTTCAAAGTGACAAGATGGATGAGCTTCACCACAGAACTCCAAGTCAGCTTAAAGGAACCTATTTTTAACTCAGGGAGTGAAATTCCTGCTCTCCTTCAGTTCTTCCATATTTAATCCCTATTTTGTGTGGGATACAGAAAAGGTTGAAAAGCTTCAAAGCACCTGCAATATCCAAGATATCTCATAGCACCACCTTTCCTTCACTGTCCTGGAGATTCCCTGGTGTTCTCAAATACACTGTCAGTATTAAAGTCCAACTCTTAAAATCCTGACACTGCTCATCTTCAAACATCTTGATGCGATGGCTGCTCCAAAATTAGTTTTGAAGTGCTCTGCATCCCAGTATTATCATCATTTCCCTTCATGCATCCCTCAATTACAGAGCAGAAATCTCTGTTTAACACTCTCCTGTGCTGGCACTGGTAAAGCAATCCTTCTTCTCTTGCCCAGCAACACAGGTGAGTCAGGGAAGAAAAGGCCAGCAGGAACCCAGCAGATTCTTCCAAGGTTTCCAGAGAAATAATATGCAGGAAATATTTGTTATTTCATTTCAAAAAGCCCCCTAAAATGTCAGTCAGATTGCAATGCTGCAGCAGGCCAACACCTGCCAACAGAAAATGAGATGTGGAATCACCTGGTGAAATAAAATGAGGCAAATAAAAATAAAACACCCCAAATCTCTTCAAACCTGCCCAAATCAAGACCCCTACATGCAGGGCAAAATAGGCATTATTTAACCCAAACTGCTCATAAAACTCTGTCCATCACAGACAAAATGAACGATTTCCACTTATCTGGCCTTTGTATAGCCAAGATCTTGTACTTCATTCCAAAGCCTGTGGTATCACCATTAAAAATAAACATTAGGAAGAAAATTGGGTGTCAGCACAGCCATACCCACAATAAACTGTAAAAACCAACTCATCCTTTCTTATACAAGGGGGAAAAAAAAGCCCAGGTAAAACCTGTTCCTCATGGAAGACACAAGATGAAAAAAGTCACCTTAACCAGCTCCCTAATGGAGAAATATTTGCATAATTCAATATTAGAGTCCAGATAAGCTTTTCCTCGAGTGAGATTTGGGGCTTGGATGTTCAAAAGAAAAAGTGTGACCACTTCTGCAGCTCCTCAGGCTGCTCTTTGTGCTGAACCAGCAGGATTTTCCCCCCACAGCCCTAAAAACCTGCAGATCCTCACAGAATTCTGCAAGCACTGCCCAGAAATCTCAGCCCCCCCAGACATGCTGCCTCAGTCTGAGCTCCAAATCGCTGCTCTGCCAATATTAAAGTTTATCACAGCATGTATTCCTGAGAGCAGGAGCATCCAGAAGGACAAGGAGGTGTTTTAGAGCTGTGGTGCCAGTGAATCCCTCTCTTCCCAGTGTCACCAGCATTGTCATCTCCAAACACATGGCAGCAATTATTCCCAACGTGCCCATGCAGGCAATGTTTACCCAAGACTCCAGCATATGAAGGAATTTTGCTAAATTTTATGTAAAATAGGTGCTTCTGTTGGGGTTTTCTGGTTTGATCCCCCTCTTTTTTCAAGGCCTGGATTTGTATTTTAAGAAGCGCGTTGGGAGAAAAAAAAATAAAAAATCAAAGTGCGACTTAACTCATTGAAAAGGTGAATAAATGCTTGGTACTTTAAGAGATGAAATGTAGGAAATTCCCTGCTTTTTGTCAGGAATGCAATAATTTCCTGTGAATATGTAAAACCTGGAAGGAAAGGACAATGTGACAGGAACTGTTGGCCCTGTGAGTGTCAGTGGACTGATGTGAGCAACGTGGAATTACAGAGAGAACATTTGTAGGAAGTTTGCAATTCACAACATGGCAACTCTTCCTACCCTCTAAAATCTCTCTTCACTTGAAATTCACCAAAAGGAGGGTGATTTCTCATTCCTCTGTCATGGAAAATGAAAGCAACGATGGTTTTGCAAAAGCAACCCACGGCCCAACAGAATTTCAGCGCAGACAAAAAGGGGGAGGAGGGAAGGAGATAAAGATCAAACGTTGGCTTCCTGCTCGAAGTAAATACACAACTTTCTGCTCCCGAGTGCCCTGCAAGCCGGGATTTGGGAGCTGTCCTGGCCCAGCACCCCCGGCTCCCTCACCCTAAGGACAAAAGGGATGTGTGAGCAGTTACCGAGCAGGAGGCCGGCCAGCAGCCTGAGCTATTGTATGAAAAACAGCCCTGCACCGCGGTTATTTTAGGGAGCAGGCGTGTGCTCCAGGATTTGCTGGATAAATGTCACTCTCTAAAATTTAACATGGCTCAGCAGGGGGTTTGACTGGGTGAAAAAGGCATTTCAGTGTAGCAGAAAAGTAAAATAAACGACTGGAGAAGCTCCCTGCCACCACACACGTGGTGTTACCTGCGTGTGCCCATCGTGACCTCCCCTGCTTCAGCCCTTTTCCCTTCAAACCCAGCACCAAAGCGGCTGAATTCCAACCTGGATCTTCCCAACAATCCCAATTTTTACTGTAACAGCACCTTCTGAGTGCATTCCTAAAGGTGACTTCCTACAGCTGTCTATTCAATGGTAACAAAATTTATATAAATACAAATTAACAGCGAAGGCAAGTTGGTTACAAAGCAACCTCACCACCCTCTTAGCAAACAGAGCAATTAATTATTCCCACTCCCAATATTTTTCCCACCACCAAACTTTGGCTAGAACTGAATAATAAACTGTTTTATCAATCTAATTGGACAGGTCAAAAATTGAGGTGCTAAGGACTTCTGGGAAACTCGGCTGATGTTTTAATGAACGCCAGGAACATGAATGGATCTTTTACTTTTGAAACAGAAATATTGCACTGTCTTCACAGAAAAGACTGGAATATTACGGAAAACACAAGGGATACTTTGAGGCTAGTCAAAAACGGCCAGGAAAATGCCAAAATTCTTCTCCAGAATCCTGTACAGATAATTTTAAGCTCCAACCAGCACTCCTGGCTGACCGTTTAAAGGTGTGGATTGATACCTCATTTTAAAATGTGACTATTTCCTAAGGAAACCCCACGTTAATTATATATTCTGCCGTATTTAGGAAGCACCTTCCCAGCTCAAACAACTGAGCCACCAAAAAGTTTAGGTGCTCTGTGCTACAAGCCAGAACTGCTTCTCAACTAACAGGGCAGAAAACAGCAATATAAATAAAATCGAGAAAAGTGATCTTTAAAAAATAATCTTTACTACAAAGCTTAGGGAATATTTTAATTGGGTATCGCGGAGACACGCAGCAGAACACCCAAGCGGGCCCTAATCCTGACTCAGGCTTTTAGGGGCTGCCGGAGACGTTGTTAAGGCAGCGATTCGAGCGAACCCACCCCGAGCCGGGCCAGGGCCGGGCCGAGCC
>VZRZ01000636.1:263-21090 GCA_013398175.1 Climacteris rufus
CTCTGGGGGATGAACCGTGCTCTGGGGGATGAACAGTGCTCTGGGGGATGGCAGCAGGGGGGAGCAAAGAGGGAGCAAAGCCGGTGCTGCTGAGCTCATGAGGAGTGGCTGTGCCCAGGGCTGTGTCTGGGGCAGCACAGGAGGAGCTTCCAGCCCCAGTGCTGTCCCCTCTGCTCTGGCCCTGCCTTCTGTCCCCCCTTGCCATGGAACAGGATCAGCTGCTGGCACCACACCTCTCTCTGAAGTTGCATTTCATTCTACGTATTTGAAACCATAAGAAATGTCTCTGGTTTTAGTAATCGGGGTTCTAAAGATCTTTCTTCAACTACTTTCCAGACTTTCACTTAAAATATTACAATTTATTTAGTAAAAACTTTCTTTTGCAAAGCAGAGTGGGGCATGGTACTGGCAAGATTTTGTTTTAATATTATTCCTATTTTTTTCTGCATTAGCTACTGGGTATATGCTGGATCTCTAATGATACTGCACTGCCTAAATAGTATAGTACAAAAGGTTGTTTAGAAAAACTGTCTTTGGCATGAATTTGTCATTTGAAATTAAAAGTTTGGAATCGATGCCAACAACAATGTAAAAATTTCTAAACTTCACTGCCAGCTGGGCTACTCTTAAACGTGCATATGACCCATAACTCACAGAGAAATTGTGTTTCTTCCAGGTTTTGTATAAGCTGATGAATAAAATGCTGTCACCTTTGATAATAAGCTGGATTTGAAGCTGCTTTTCCATGATTTCTGTATCTTGAATATTGCCTGAAGACCTTTGTTGCTCAGATATTCTTGTGGCCTAAAGTAAAGCAGATCTTAGGTAGTGTATTAAAAAGCACAAAGAGGGCATCCAAGAAACCTGCAGCACTTACAGCTTGTGTTACTTATTTAATGGCATGATTTTCAGACAGTTTGTTTTCTCATCCCAGCAAAACACCTAATAATGTCATTGTTATGTTCTGAAAATGGATAATGTTTCAGACTTTAATCAGTTTGAAGGGCAACCCTACTGGCAAAAGTCAGAGGGAGAAAGTACCAAAAGAAGTAATTTGAAGTCTTAGAGAAAGTCTGCTATATCATTTAGGACAAAACTTTTCAAAACATTTTAAAGAACTCTAGAAAACATGATCCTGGAAAATAAAGGTACCAATATAAGCATAATAGGATGAAAAGGAAATAAAGAAGACTAGCAAAGGGGATTTGTTCCAAAACATTCTCCTTTATGGATATTTTGGAGTCTTCATTCTGTAGCACTCTGTTTTTCTTCATAATTTAAGAAGAAAAAAAGATTAGTTCAATTTCTTTCACAGATTGTCTACCAGTAAAAAGTTCCCTTCTTGCTTATTTGGGTCACAAATACAATGTACAGTGGGATCCTTTGAACACATTTTAAAATTAATTTGGTAAGGTGAGGATTATTATGTTTTTTCTCTGTAACTCCATCTTTCTGCATTTATTAGCCAGTCTTCAAACCACTCTGCATACTGTTTAACCCAAATTGCACAAATCACTTTTAAAGTGCATTTAAATACTTACCCAAACAAAGAGAAGGCCCATCTGCACATGGTCTTGCTGCAGAGATGAGATGTGCCAGTCAGGTTTCATTCACACTCAGTCTAGCACTGTTTTAGTTAAGTCAGTGCAAACCCACTCTGATTTCAGTTTGACTTATTTTGCTTTAGAATTAACCTGTTTCAAATGGACTTGAGAGAAAGCAGTAGGAGAATGTGCCTGTGGAGGATTATGTTGATCAAAACTCTCCATTTACTTTCACACTTCTAAGTTGGTGCAGCCTTTTGTCAGTGGACAGCATATGATTGTTTTAATGGTAAACCTATTTAATAAACTACTGAAAAATATTTTCCATCGAGACTATTTCAGGGTAAAATGCTGCTTTTCAGCTACTACTTGTTACGTTGCTTTGTAACATAAACTCTGAGATGTTTGGCTCAGTACAACTTAATGTAAGAAACAGCATCATTTGTGAGCAGTGTCTATTTTGTTGGAAATTATGTAACTTTCCTAATTATTTTTTCTAATTAATAGTTTTAATTTAGTTTTTAATTAATAGTTTTAATTAGTCATGAGCTGTAGAATTTCCATTTTAGCTAACACATAGTTAGCTAAAAGCAGGGTTTTTTCACTGACTGCTGTTGTTAGAGAGTGATGGTAAAACCACTGAAACTTAGTTTTGCTAAACTAATCCTAATAAGCATCAATGAAGAAAGCATGACTAAAGCTTTTAAAATCAAGTTTTAGGAAATGCACTGATTTATGTAGTCTGGAAGTCACAAACATAAGTTAAAGAAATTATGAGTTCTCTAATTTCCATTAAAAGGCTTCATTAAATAAAACATAAAACAGGCAATATAACTGATAGCAGAATAGATCAAGCCTAGGAATATCTGAGTCAACACCTAGTAATTGATTAATAGAAATGGTTTGAAGGAAAGGCAGGGAGGGTGAGATCCTAAACATCCTTTCTGTCAGGGATATTCTACATACCAGAGTCTATTGCCTAAAAAATGTTTTAATTTAAAAGTCAAGTAGCTGAGCTTGATCCTGAAAGATTAACTTGGTTAAAATCTTTGTGTCATCACCAACCAAGAATATTGCATAATAATGAAAACGGAAAGCAGACACCGTAAATGTCTGGGCATGTATCCAGGCCCTAGATCAGGTTAGATAACACTCAGTGCAGTCTGTTCTCAGATGTGCTCCTTGGCCATGCCAGGGACATCTCCAACCTGAGGATATTGCTACCAGAAACCTTCAGGTGGGTCTGACACAAGGCAGGCCTTGGTGTGCCCTTGGCCATGCCAGGGACATCTCCAACCTGAGGATATTCCTACCAGAAACCTTCAGGTGGGTCTGACACAAGGCAGGCCTTGGTGTGCCCTTGGCCATGCCAGGGACATCTCCAACCTGAGGATATTGCTACCAGAAACCTTCAGGTGGGTCTGACCCAAGGCAGGCCTTGGTGTGCCCTTGGCCATGCCAGGGACATCTCCAGCCTGAGGATATTTCTACCAGAAACCTTCAGGTGGGTCTGACCCAAGGCAGGCCTCGGTGTGCCCTTGGCCATGCCCTTGGCAGCAGAGGTGGCCCAGCTCCCCGGGGCCGGATGAGGCTTTCCCCAGGTGCTTTTCAGGGGGCTGTGGCTGTTCCACTGGCCAGGAGCTTGGGGAGTGCTGAGTTCTGCAGGAGCAGGGCAGGCCCAGCTTTTGCTGTGCTCCCAGGAGGGGCTGTGGCACCACCGGGCTCAGCTGCTGCCATCCCCGTGTCTGAGCCTCCCCGGGCCAACAGCCTTACCTGGCTGAGCTTTGGACTTTGAACTGCATCCTTCTCTGAGTTATATGCAGAAAAATATGTGGACTGTTTCCAGAGAGAGTTCTAGAAGAAGCTGTAGGATCCTTCTCTGAAAAATAATAATTTGTCTATCATACGATGTATATCTTATGTGGTTCTAACATTGCCTCAGAAGTTTTAAATCCCCCAGAAAAACGTAACTTGTAGCAGAATTACTGAAACTCCAGCATTGTACACTTAGTGGTTACAACAGAAAACAATTTTACACTAAATAGTTTCTGTCACCACGCTAATATTTATCAACTCAGTATGAGTGTTTTCTTTCGAAATATTTAAATAATAGTTTACTGCAGTTACCCTGTTTTCATAAATGAAAATGAAAAGCAAATGAAAAAGATTTTGTTTTGTTTGACAAGTTCATTAATTCACCTTTTCAGCAAAACTGAAGTCCTTAAAGATTGTACTAGTAATGCAGTGTCTGCGATGAGAAGTATAAGTAAGTTTTCTGTTTTATCACGCCTGACATAAAAATTTTGATTCAAAATCAACAATCTTGTCTTAAAATTATTTCTTATACACAGTCTACTGAGAAATGGACCACTTGAATAGGAATAAATTTAAACTAAATTTCCACTTAGCTCTCTAACCCATCTGCGTGTCAGTGGATGGAAAGAAGGTGAAGCTAGGAATGTGATACCTGAAGTAATGATGAAGCAACACTGATTCCTCAGAATGGAGTTATTTCATGAGGAGTTGTCTGCATCAGGTTACCAACAGTATAGCTGTGATGCAGAAGGAATGCAGGCATTTTTGCCAGTGCATGTAGACAGTTAGATAACAGCCTCTTTGTTTATACTCTCCCTGTGGTTTTACCCAGGAGAACTCTTCGACCTTTCCAGTCCTGTTTAAGCCCATGCAACACTGCCCTGGCTTTGGAGTACAAGATTTTTCTGAAGTTACAAAGTTGTTGCAATGACCTCACGTGTTAGTATTAAACTTGTTCCTCAGAGAGGAGTGGTCCTGTCTGTTACCAGTCAAATGCTCTCCTGGAAATCCTGCTGCATTATCAAGTTTACTGCTGGTGTTAGCTGTGGGGTTTTTTTTCATTTTGAGCAGATACTCTTTTAGATGTACAGGTTAGTATGTTAACAGTCCCAAATTCTGATGACTGAAGTTGATAATAAAACTTATAATCAAGGACAGGAGAGGAATGCATTACATTTGCATATGCAAGTGCTTCTTAGGAAACAAGAGAATCTATAACCAATAATAAGTTTATTGTGTATGTGTGTGGATCTTGGTGTGTAGATCTTCCAGGTTTCCTGTGTTTCCAAGGATGAGGTGCCATGAACTCTACAAATCCTGAAGAACTTCAGTCAATAGCAATCTTAACTGTTCAGCAGACCTTCTTGCATATCTCTGTGTAAGCTGATGACAATTCCAGCCTCTTTTCCTGAGCTCAGAACGGACATAGTGGCAAGCTTTGTGAGTGAAGCTGAAGTGTGGTGTTACACTTGCTGTACAGAGAGTCAGAAATTGGATAATTGACAGAAAAATGCCAGGAAATCAGAGGAATGGCCATACTATCTTCCAGCCAAGTCAAATTGTTTTATTCCTGCTCAGGTAAAATGTATATTAATTAGAGTCAAGGGCTGGGGTTTTTTGGTCTTTACTCTAACTCAAGCTTGACCCAAGCTTGCCTTATTAGTCTACCAGAAATCTAAATTAAATCCAGTCCTATCCAACATAATAATTTCCTTCTACAAAATCAGGTTGGTGGCATTCTGTAGTGGATTTTATTCCAGCATACACATACTGCCTAGCTCTTGTTTAGTTAGCATGAATGCGTATTTTTCATGATTGACTATAACTGTTGTGTTTATCATTCTCAAAGGAAAATGCTGTTTTACTAATAGGATGAGCTAAAGCGCAGCCATTCTTAAGCAAGAAGCTATTTTTATGCCATCATCTTTGCAATATAAAGCAAGAACTCCTTTAATCTTTGTTTATACTTGCTAGCTTGAAAACAAGTTCTTAGAACTTGGTTTGCACCAATGTGAACACATTGTGTGAGAAGGATCATTATTATTGCATCTATGTGTTGTTCATGTCAAATCTGTGAGTCTTTGTATGGGAGATGTTTATAAGCAAAAATGAGATTGCATAGACTGGAGAGCAGAGACTTAAGCAAAACAAAACCAGTCAGGTGAGTATGGGATTGTTGAGCCTGGAGAAGAGAAGCTTTGGCGTGGCCTGATTTGTACCTGGGGGAGCCAACAGGAGAGATGGAGAGAGACTCTGGACAAGGGATGGAGTGACAGGATGAAGGGAATGGCTTCCCAGTGCCAGAGAGCAGGGTTGGATGGGATATTGGGAGGAAATTCCTCCCTGGGAGGGTGGGCAGGCCCTGGCACAGGGTGCCCAGAGAAGCTGTGGCTCCCCCTGGATCCCTGGCAGTGCCCAAGGCCAGGCTGGACGGGGCTGGGAGCACCTGGGACGGTGGGAGGTGTCCCTGCCAGGGCAGGGGTGGGGCTGGGTGGGCTTGAAGTTCCCTTCCAACCCAAACCATTCTGGGGTTCTGTGAGTATGACAAGAGAAAGGAGCAAGAAAACAGCTGTTTAGCATTGTTCCTTGTTTAGCTGGTGTCTCACTGGGTCAGTATTTGAAAGCTATCAGCCTTTAAATTAACCCAGCAGCAGTGTCATTTCCTTAGATTTTGTGTGACGAATGTATTTGTCCTGGTGCAATCTGCTAGCTGCGACTTTAGCAGCTATGCATACCAGTGAATTATTGTCTTACCTTGCTGCCAAGAGGTGGTGCTCTGAGAACTGGGGCATGAAACAACTAAGGGGTGTATACACCTGTAAAGTTGGCTTTTCTTTTTGTGATTCTTTCTTGTTTTCTCACATTTCCCAACAATTTTTTAAGTAACTGTGTACTCTTAACTTCCAAGTAAAACTAGAAAGGAAAACTCAAGACTCATTTTCAAAAGAGAGTTTAGTTCTAGTGTGAAATATATTTAGCTTGTGTTTGGATAGTTCCAGAAGAGGAATACCTGTTACAAATTCTGCTCTACCTAACAGATTTTGGGGTTTTTTTAAGCAAAAAAGGTGGTAGGGAAGGAGAAAGCCATCCCTGCTGTCCCCATTGTCTTCCAGAGCACACACATCCTGATGCAGTCCTGCCTAACACAAGCTTGATGCAATAAGTAGCCTCTCATTATACAGCAACAGGGTTACTTAAATGTGAATTTCCAGAATTTGGTTTTAGAGTGGTAAAAGCTACAAAGAATTTCTGAAGCTGAAGGTGACTTTGCTTTTCTGAATTCACCAAAATTCTCCAGCAGCAGCTTCCTCTGGTAAAATTAATTTTATGGAAGTGCTAACAGAATTTTTGGACCATCAGATCCCTTGCAATTTTCCTTCCGTGTCTGTAGGAATAACCAGTGCTGCTGCTTTTTGATTTTGAAGAACTGCTGAACAAGTGGAGGGTGGCAGCCCCCTGTTTCTAATCCCTTTTGGATGCCTGGACAACCAAGCTTGATGGAAAGATAAGAGAACTGTTCTCTTCCATCTTTGGGGTGTGAGATTTGTGATGAGGGTTTGTTTGTGTTTGCCTGTCCTGAGCAGTGACAATTGCTTCCAGAGGTTCCAGGAGAGGCAGTGAGGAATGCATGCTATGGTGCTTCCTCTACATTTTTTTTTATATCCAAATATATACACAGATATATATATCAAATCAGTTTGTGCAAGGAAGAGGTCAAGACTGAATTTCCAGTTCTGTTGCCTCAGTGGTATTCTGTCTAAATATGGGTCTTTCTCAGGTAGAAACAACCTTGTTAAGTGCAATTTATCACTCTGGCGTGGTCAGGGGAAAAAAGAGAAAAAATCATTTGGAGCAAGCTGTGAATGAGGAAAAATCACATAACTTTTATCTGAACACTGCAACGGATTTACTTGCCTTTTAATTTTGCTGAATAACACTCCTTTAGAATATGATTGCCTGTTTAATAAGTAGAGGGCAGCACATGTCAGCTGTGTCTGCTTGTCAGAAACCGAGGAGGTTGCTCGGACAACGATATAAATTATTATTTAGCTGATTTGGTCCAGCCTTAGTCAAGCCTGCTCTGCTCTATAGCAGCTTGCGAGGGGAGGTCAGGGTGTGCTCAGGCTTCAGCCTGCAGGGCAGGTTTTCCCCCATCCCCTCTGTGCGCGTTGCTTTCGTGCTCCGGAACAAACCCGAGCGAGGGCTGCGGTTGTGCTGCTGCTCTGCCGCGTCTGAGAGCCCCGCTCGGCACCCGGAGCGCCCGAGGCAGCGCAGCTGCCGCCTTTCGTCTGCCCCCGCAGCCCAGGGATGGGGGCACCGCCCGGGTTTGTGTGTCCGTGTCCTGTCCGTGTCCCTTTGGGGGGCACAGCCCGGGTTTGTGTGTCCCTGTCCCTTTGGGTGGGCACAGCCCGGGTTCTCTGTGTCCCTGTCCCTTTGGGTGGGCACAGCCCGGGTTTGTGTGTCCCTGTCCTGTCCCTGTCCCTTTGGGGTGGCACAGCCCGGGTTTGTGTGTCCCCTCTGTGTCCCTGTCCCTTTGGGTGGGCACAGCCTGGTAGTGGAGGTTGTGGAGGTCAGAACGCTACCAGGTTCTGACCTGGTAGTGGAGGATGAAAGAGTTCATGGGAATACAGTTAAAGCTAAAGTTGAAATGTAGGAGTAAAATTTTTTAAAAAGTAATTTAACACTTCCTTGCCAGTCTATTTTTGAGAATATTTAATACCATTAACAGCAGGGTAGAAAGTGTCTGTTTTGATTTACTAAAAACTCAACATTTCTGGCTGTAGATAGGTTATATGTAACTCTGCTCTAAACTACAAGGTAGGTGGCTGGGCAGTAACGTGCAGAGGTCATGAAAGGTGTGTTAGCATCCATTTCCTATTTTTAGTTTAGTCTTGTCGTTTAAAAATACTGTGTCAGCCTGAGAAAGAGTAGTTACATCATCTTAGGGAAATAACGAGATACTGCTCAGCATACCCTGAAAAAGTAGTTACCCTTCAATAATAGTAATCTTTTAAATAAATAAAATTTATTATTGCCATTCACAATATAGACTGGATGATTGTTTTTCTCTCAAATATGGTTATTAAAGGTAGATATGATTATCTCTAAAATGTAAACACTTGAAATGTATTAATATCTTTTTAATGTTGTTAGGCAGTTGAGTAACAGTTTGTAGGAGTTTTGTTTTTCTTTAGCTTTAAAAATTGTTGCTGAATTGGTGGTTAATTTCTAGATTTCCATGGAAATGGTCAGAAATACCTGATTTTCTGCAATGGGAAGGTATGTTATATATATATTTATGCTGATAAGTGTCTGTACACTGAGGTGTTACAGCTTCCTAAAAACTGCGACTGCAGTGTCTGGTAGGGTGGAAGCGAAGCAAATTGAAAAACAGTGTGATGCAATCACAGTTCCTGGGTTTATTGACTGTGCACAGCCATGAAGTACAGGGTAGGCTTCTTACACTGCTGTGTCCTTTCCCTCCACAAGCAGTAAATGCATTTATATCCAGCACAGACATTTATACTCTTGAAACAGAAATAATACCATGTAGATGCTGAAGATTTCTCATAATGGCCAAAACCAATATTCACATGGGAAGGTGCTTGAAAATCTCTTAATTAAAAAAAAAAACCAGTAATAATAAGAAAATCTAACCTGGAAGAAGAGCTCATATCTGGCAAACATGTCAGATATTTTAATTAAGCTTTAGGAAAGTGTCAAATATACAAAATGGAAAATCAGAGCATAAGTGCTAAAATCAGGTGTTATTTGTGTTCAGGACAACAGAAGAGGAAGAGAATGTTCGCTCTACTAGAAATGTACTAGAAGTGAAATTGGTGAGAAGAGAGCACCTTTTTATGAGAAATGGGATAATTTTGTCTATTCATTTTCAAAATCTGTGTTTAAAATCTGATGAAATGTGGTGCATGTTTTCATGAGGAGCCCTTGTCTCAAGGCAGCCCAGCCCTTGGTGGCTGCAGTGGCCATCTGCCAGCTCTGGAGCAGTGACATGGGCTCCCCACAGAGGGTGCCTGTGGAATATACAGGATATCTGCCCTGCCTTGCTGTGACAGGTAATGATTGAGAAGGTTATTGAATACACATTAGTACTTCACTCTAAATGCTGCTGTTTAATTAAATGAAATGCTTTCAGCTTCCTGTTTTGAGGAACAGTAAATTCAGTATTCAGCAAAATTGTTCTCTGTTTTCATAATGATCTGTCATCAGCATTTGCTGGTCTTTCCTTCTTAAGCAATATGTTCAGGGAATCTGTTGTGTACTGGGGTGTGTCAGAAAACAAAATTGTGGGATGATTTTTTCCTCCCTCTAACAATGTAAGTTGTTTGCACCATTTTGCTATTTTACCTTTTTAGTGATCTAGCTGACTGTAAGATAGAGTGGTACAGAGCTCCAGGTTGCAAGGTGAACACCTGAAGAATATGCTTCTCTGTTAGCTTACCCCATGAGCTTCTCTAATTAAGTCTCACATTGAAACTTGGACCTTATTTTAGGGTGCAGAAATCCAACGGTGTTCTGAATTTTAGCAGAGGTGTCACTTCTCAGAGGAGAAAGGTAACTTGAGGTCATGAGAGACTGGCACAGTTTCCTGAGACCAGTTGTTTATCCCAGTTTTGACAAGGTTTAAACTTGGTAATTTACATAGAGATAAAGTATACTGAGCTACTGAACTAAACTTGTGTGTTTTGTGTGCAGTTGTGGTGCTCAGGACAAGGTGCTTGGTTTCAGTAATATGTGACATTGTCCTGCTCTGTGTTTATTTGATGATTTGGATACAGAGCTATTGTAGTGTTTAAATATCTTGTACATTGTATGTTACCTGAAATGCATCTATTTCTAAATTTGTCAACAGATGCTTCTGTTAACATTGCAATATATGGTGATTGCTGTGATATGCTCAGCTATACAAAAGAAAAATATTCATAAATGTACATTTCATAAATATCCTTAGGTAATTTTAACTGAGACTTTAAAAATAATTTCTCAGTTAAAAAATGCTCATCTGTCCATTATTTCTGATAAGCACTGAAATCTGAAAAACAAATGCCCTAAATGCAATGGATGAGGAAATGTCTGCCTTAGCAGGCGTGCCAGCATGCTGAGGACATGTGGTAGGCTATGTAGCAACTATGAGAATGATCTGACTGTTTTGTGTTGGGGATTTTTATTTTTGTCCCTTGTGCCTCTGAGTGCATTTTTGCTCCTGTCACTTTTTAAATGTGTGCCTCACACTTAAAATGTTATAATTGAATTCTTATGTCACACCATTGTAGCTATGGAATAACTCTGTTGATATAAGTAGTAATATCCAAAAGAAACAGAATTTGTCTCTCAGGTATCAGATATAATCTCATATCAAAACAACTCCTGTGGACAGTTATGATTTATTGTTGTCAGTTGCACTTAACATTTTTGCTGAAATGCAGGTACTTTTACAGTTGTATATATAAAATAACCTGTGTTTGTCTATGCAATTTATTTGAAAACCAACTCATAATTTTGTGATTTTGCATTAATTTGCCTATTCAGTATCTATTTCCCATCACCTCGCTTTGATTTTGTTATTTAAGATGCAGATGAGAATGTAAAGGTTTTTAATGCACCAGTTCTGTCTTGTCTTTGCAGCAGTTGCCCATGTAATTGCAGCTGCCTTTGATGCTGGGTGCTGTGCCCCAGTCTGCAGTGCCTTTGCAGAGCCCAGTGCTCTGAGAGTTGCTGTGTGGAACAGTAAGCATTTGTGACAGCTTGTTTGCTGAATCCTTCCTGCCTGCATATGGCACATCAGAGTTCAGTTGTTAGCAGATTATCCATTGTGCCTTGATGTTAAAGAGGATCCTTCCAGCCTGGGTCTGGAGCTGTCCTGGGCTGGGCTGTGTTGGGTGGCATCCCAGAGAAGTTGGGGAAGTGCACACAGACTAAGAAGGGGAAAATGGGCACAGCAGACAGTGGTGATTCAGCTTTCTCCTTGTCATCTCTGATAGTGTTTATTGTGAATTTAAAATTGCTGTGAAACAGTTAATCAGTCCTATAATGGAACATCGTTAAATATTCTTCAAATTTCTGGCCAAAAAAGAACCTTCAAAGTCATGTAGAATCATTATGTCTTAGGGGCCAGTATTTTAATTCTCATATTTTTAAAACAGGACTGGTCAGAAAAGTGTGGGTCTTTCAGACATTAGTATTTTGAACATCAGTTTTAGAACATAAGGAAATTTTGCCCAATTCCAAGAGGAGTCAGCAATGGGTTGTTTTTCAAGATTGTGAGAAAGAGGAGGCTGTAATGAGGGGATAATCTGTAGTTCTCCTTATTTATGATAATGTGCCAAGAAATAGAGAGCAAAGCATGTGGTTGAATTTTTCTGTAAAGAATTATATTCTGCTGGTGGTGACACACATTTTAGACTTGTAATATGTTGAAAGATTGTAAAGATCTGAATCAAAGGTTCAATATGCAATAAACTGAAAATTAGTTAATGCCCTTGTGTTGTTTTGGAGATGGGGAGAGTGTTCTTAGGAAAAGCAGAAGGAAGAGTTAAAGATTAAAAATATTTTACTTGGAAAGAGGAAGGTAAGGGGGTAGATCATCTCATTTTTAGATCATCTCATTTCCTTTTTAATGCAAATCTGATTCTTTGATTATTCACTTTTATTATTTATTTAATTATTCTTATACAAAAAGGTAGAAATTACGACATGTTGGGAATGTAGGCATTTTGTATAATGCAATAATAGTGCAACTATTGCACTCCTTTCATCTATTGGTGAAAAAGGATTTCAAGAAAAAATAATTTTGAATAGAATTAATTAGGGGATTCTTAAAGTCCTAAGCTTAATGTAACTGCAGTTCTTTAAAGCAGAAAAACAAGAGAGAAAACAAATAATGCCCCTTAAGCAGATGCTTATTCACGTAGGATAAGTAGTCTTTGATTTTGGAGAGGTGGTGTGACTTGCAGTTGGAAACCTTGATTTATTGTGCCATTATTTGTATCTGCAATAAATGAGGAATAAGCATAAAACATGAAAAGGAAAATTAAGTATTATGCTAGTTCTCTTGCTTTTTCATTTTATTTACATGAAATAGGCATTTTTTAATGGTGTGTTCCTGTGCCTTTTGTTGACCATATCTGTACGCCAGGTCTGTCTGCTTGTTTCCATTGGCTTGTCATGTTCACTAATTAGGGAACTGCTGCATGATTCACCTTGTTAATTAGAGGGACTTGCACACAAAGGCCCTTCGGGCAGTGCGAAAGAAGAGCCTAGCACTAGTGCCCTGAGAAAGCTGCAGCCTGTGAAGTAATTCTTCTCATCTACCTTCTATTTTTTATTTGAAATGAATAAATCATTGAGATTTTCCTTGTGGAGTGAGAATGCAAGAATTCACATCTTTGTAAGATGTAAATTATATGTGATCAATAGAAGGGGATGACTACTGTATTGTACTTACAAGATTCCCTAATTTACTACTTGTCAGTGTCTGAGAAATTGCTTGAAACATTTTGTCCCCACACTGTGGTGTGTTGTTCCCTTGATCTGCAGCAGAAACGAGCAGTGGTGGTTTTGCTATGGTTAAATCTAAAATAGAAAATATGTAGATTATTTAAATTTCAAGCTTGTTTTGCATCCCCAGTGGAACTTCCATTTTACAAGTGAACCCCCAGCACTACCCCCACAACTTTTAAGGGGAAGAAGGTGGTGGGCGTGTGGCTATTTTTGTTCCTGGTGTTCTGCTCTGCCTCAAATCTCACTTTCCAGCAGAGTAGCATACTTCCTGTATTGTGTATTCTTTAGTTGAATATAGTTTCAGAATAAATTAAATTTGTTTTTGTCGTGTCACTTAGACTTGATCAAACCACAATCCAGACTGCAGAAAAGGATATTGTGTTCAAAGTGCACAACCAGTCGCTACAGCACACATTTCCCATCTGTTTATGACACTTCAGACTTTAACTCCAATGCCATTCTCTCTAACTATTTGATTAAAATTACTTATTACAGCCAAATGATTTTTAGTAGATTGCTACATTTGCCTCATTTCCTCAAATGAGGCTGGCAGTTTCAAGATGCAGATTTCCCATAAGAATGCTAGAGGACTGGTATCAAAATCTGGGCATTTTCTTTTGGAATAATCTAGTTAATAAACCCTCTTACTAGAATTTCTGATTAACTGCTATTTTAAATGCACTTAAAATTTCTGCTATTCTGAAGTTTTGTGCTGATGGTATATAGCCAGACAAATTTTGCCAGAAAATAGAAATACTTATATGGAAAAAAATGGGGAAAATGCTTCAGGCTGACTTGAGATTTTATGGTATGAAATACTGTCACTCTTCACTTCAGGAAGATGAGATCTTCCCGTGTGCCTCAGTCTTCAGCTGGCTCTGTAGACAGGCTAGCCAAGACCTTCCTCCATCTTCTTGGTACAGTTCTGGTGTACTGGTTCTTAGTTATTTCACATTTCAAGTGTGTGCCAGAAATAAACAGAAATAAAAGTAGCAAAAGGCCGTGCTCTGCTATCAGAACTCATAATGCATGGAGAAGATGGTGCAGATGAAATTCCTGATCAGACTCCCCCAGTGCTAACTCAGACTTGTAGCGGCCATGGAGGCTTTCGCCATCCAGATAGGTGCAGGATTGCTCAGCCACAAAGGAAGATTCTCTAAAGGATATTTTAGCAAGGTTTACTGGATACTGCTCCATGTGAAAAGCAGAGCAGTTGGTTCACATTCTAGTCCAACAGCCAGCCCTGTGTTACAGCGGACAGCGCAGCCTCTGGGAGTTACTGCTTGCACTCTTATTTTCCAGTGCATGATTTTAAAAAAGCAAAGCATATTTCCTCTCTTCTCTTATTTGAGTTAGCTCCCATATTGCAGTGTTTGTCAGTCATTCCTAATTAAAGCCACAGCTCAACAGGTTTCCTGCTCTTATTACTTTAGTCTATAACTCTAGACACGACTGACCTCCGTACAGATTTTCACTGTATTTTTTATTCGCTAATCTTGATTAAAACATCAGTCTGAGTCCTCACACTGTCTTACTTCAGGGGGGAAGGAGAAGATCCTAGAAATCTGGGGAGGATAGTAAACCCCCACTTAGATTAACAGAGAGCCTGGGAAAATATCCTGTTTTTCTTACCAGTGCCCTGGGAGTGAGGATGTTTTGTTGGGTGCACCTGATCTGAGGAGCCTCTGAGTAAAGCCATGGAGCTCTTTGACTCATGTTCTTACCAGTCATATTCATGCTGTATGTCTTGTGTCCTTTAAAAAACAGCTTGAGAAGATTTGTAATTGTCCATTGTTGCCTTGCTCCAAAATAAAATGAAGATTGATAATAAAATAGCAGATCTTAGGGAATTTTTTTCAGAGCTGTTTCTGATCTCACTACAGGGAGGTTACTGACACTTCAGTAAGTTGCCAGCCCTAGTAATGCTGGTTCTGCCCAGTTGTTTGTACCTCAGAAGCCCTTTGGTCAAATGGTCTGTATTTGGCTGGGGAAATCTGCCAAATACTATTATGGGACCTAACAAATATCAAGGCTTAAAATAGATGTGTCTCCAGCTAAGAATGGGAGAGCCTGGGACTGGTGCTACTGGAGATAAGTTGTTTGAGGAATAGTATAACCAGAGAAACTGTACTGGAGCTCCAGCAACAGATTCTGAGGAGTGAAGAAATATAATGATTAAAGTTACTGGAAGAACAAAAAATCCATTGTTGTAGAACTCTTTCAGAGGTGTTTGAGGAATATCTTCCTCTAAGTATTTATTATACCCTGTGTCACTCTAGATAGGCATATGTAGTTTAAGAAATGGTTGGACAGCTGCAGAAATGAATGGGTTTACGTTAATAAATAAATAATAGTGCATTGCAGCTGGAAAATAAAAAAATCAAGTATGTTAAAAAATTACAAGACACTAAAATCAAATCTCAAAATCTTCTTGCTTTTGATTTTTTGGTAAGAAAATTAAACCTGTGTCATATATATATATATATATATATATATAAGTTCAGACAGGGTGTGGTCTAGAGTAGTAAGGAGATAAAATTGTAGATTTACTAATAATTCTTTTTAAAAATCTCATTTTACTACGTAGTATAGGAGACTGAAGAAAATTGCAATTAAGGCTTTTCATTTCAGGGAAAAATAAAAATGAAAAGCAGGATGCACCTGGCATTTTCTGTATCACAGTTTGACACATTGTCTTGAAAGTAATAGGTCGTGTTTAAATGGAAAATTTGAGTAAACTTGTAAAACACGGAATTAGATGTAGTAAACACAAATGTCTGTTGTAGGAAAGATGCTTGGTCCAAAGTACCCCAGTTAAGATTCCAGCACTGTGTTCAGATGCTCATTATTTTGAGAAACAGTCATCTTGAGACTGAAACATTCCCAGCTTGGTCTTTGCCCAGGGTGATTTATTTTTCCTAACGCTATGCAATAATTTTCAACCACTGTTGAAAGTGTGTGGGTAAGAAAAAAAGAAGAAACTCCCCCCACCAAAACCCAACAGACAAACACCTTTCACAGTAAAGTAAAATCTTGATCTTCAAATATCTGTGCAGCCACTGCAAGGGATGATTGGAGCTTTGACCGAGTTGTGGGAGAGCTCTTGCGAAGGAGCAGCACCAGCTTTGTATTGAAGAAAATGGGATTTCTCCGAGCTGTGAGTGCTTAAAAGTCTCACAGAATGTGTTTGGTGTAGGGCTTGCTACACAGGTGCAGCCCTTACGCAGGGAAACCTCTCTGGTGTTGCATTCTTGCAGAGGTGCACTCGAGTGCTCTGGAGCAGCTCCTGACCTTTCCAGTCTTCAGTGCCAGAGCACAGCACAGGCCTCCTGCACACACGAGCTGCTTTTCAAGGCTCTCTCAAGTTCACTGGGTTCAATGATCCTTCTTGATCATTGTCCTGCACTTGTTGAGGTTCCTGCCAGCATTTTTAATGAGTTTCATTTTTAATTGCACCTTCTGTTGTGGGCATCTTAGGACATGTGTAATGGTTCCGCATTTCAGGCACTCCTCGGCAAAAAAAGATGTTTTTCCAGGGGGTGTAATCACTGTCTGAGACTGATAGATACATGTTGCAGAACCATCAATTAAGACAAGTTTTTTCCCAGCATATGACCCTGTTATCAGGAATTAAGCCATCCATCGCAAACAGAATTAGGAGGGATTTCCATTGATGCCTATTGGCTAGAAATCAATGCTGAAGTCATTGTTTATATGATCTTGCTTTCATCAAACATTTCTGCCATTTAGCACCCTCTGTTGCCAGTTTCCTGTCTGGGGTTCATTGCTGCCTGTCTTCACCCGTGAGTGCTGTGGATATTTATAGGTCCTGTGGTGCTGGGAGCCTCCTCTCGCTCCTCGTTTCTTATTAGGTGGTATTTCTGAACTATGTTGGGAACTGTAAGTAGATAAAATTTAGTTCTTTGTGGGCTGAGTTGGCTCTGTGACTGCAGAAACTTACTTTTACAATTTGGCTTCTATTCCCTTATCAAATCCTATACTGGCAGTATTTAACCATACATGACTACTTCCTTAAGCTCTTTCTTCTTTATCTTCACAATCATCTCTGTGTCTCTGTCACTGGGTTATTTTCCTTCTAGGCCAAAAGATCCCTGAATTCTGCCTGTAGGCAGAGAAACACCTCCTTGACCTTTCTCTCTCTCATGTGATCCTACTCCCTCTTCTCCCTTTAATTTTTCAAGGTATCTATATGTAGATTTGAATTTTTAAGAGTTCCAGTCATCCTCTTACTTTCTGATCATATTGAAGGAAATTTCTCTTAGTGCAGTCCTTAGCAGCTTATACCCATTTTGTATCCACATCTCTGCCAAAGACAAAGCTCACTTCTCTTTCCCTGGGTTTTGCCTGATGAATAAGTGCACTCTTGGTTTTTGGAAATTATTAAATCTAGATTTTAAGATCTAATGTTGATACTTCAGATAGACATATGGCTGTCTTCCTTGTGGCATATGGCTTCTGGCACTTCTTTCTTAAATACCTAAATGTATCATAACAAATAATGATCTAGAGAAAGCAAACCAAAATTTTAGAACTTCTGTTGTTAACTTTATTGAAATAGTAGTATTCTTTCTGTGGTTTTCATGTCATGCCACCATCACAAAAAAGAAAATTTAATTGTGCAAAATAATGTTTCGTTCTTATGCTGTACTTTTCATCAAATGAGATGCCTCGCAGTAGGTAAATGGCATGCTAAAAATACATTTGGATTCGATGAGGAGCAAGGAACTTGAAAGGATTTTTCTTGCATAATATACTGGAATATTTGTCTGTGTTTTAGATAAATATTTTTACTTTCAAAAAAGTTTGTTGTTGTTACTTGGTGTGGTTCTGAATTGAAGCATTGCTTCCTTCCCAGAGGGCAGAAATTTTAATATGCTATTGATGAGTATATCCATATTTTGTGATAAAGGCAAGTTAAAGAAAGATTTTGCATCAGCAGTCCAATATGAAAATGAGTGTGAATGAATGCAGCCATCAAACGATTGCATCTTGTTGGTTGATGCAGTGAGTTACATTCATTTCTGCTAAATCATGTTAATGAACAGGAAATTATTTTATCAGGATGTATAGATAGTAACAGGTGCTTCATTTGTTTAAATATTCAAAAATTAGTAACTGGCTTAGTTAGAAGATAAACTGTATTGTAATAACAGACTGTTTATAATTGATCATGTCAAGTAAGAAGCTCAAACAGCTTTAGTTTTACAGGTACTTGTAAGAGTCATTTCAGAACACTGAAGATGGTGACATTTAATGTATGTTATTCTTAGTACTGAGAATTCAGAGAGTGATTACTGTGGAATGAGGTATGCAAAACTGGTTTCACAGCCATTTCCTTGACACAGAAAATGTGGCTCCAGAGTGTAGTGGGGAGGAGAGCCTCTGCAGGCCAGGGTTATGCATTTGGCAGTTGCACCTCTTTATAACCAAAGCCAAGATACTGCTTTTGTTTGTTTATTTTAAACAAAGATTCCCATCGGGGATGATATTTTTGATGAAAAGACAGATGATGAGTAGGAAAGAGAGTGGTGCAGGTAATCTGATGTAAGCTGTGAAAAAACAGATGTGACTTGGACATGGAAAGAAGATAAAGTTGGAATAGGGGTGTGAAGAAGCCAACAATGGTGGGATGTTTGACAGTGGTCTGTGCTGTTAAATAACATCTTGTCAAATGTCATGTTAGTAATTATCTATAAACTGCAAAGATGTTTTATTGTAAGCAAATTCATAGTCAATAGTGAGTGTGCAGAGATGCACTCCTATGTCAGGTGGAGTACACTGACCTCTGCAAGAGGAAGGCCTCTGTTTTTAACTGGTATCAGGATCATAACTCTTCTGATTAGTTTTGAATGCAATTTTATGATTCTCTAGCTTCAGATGAATTTTGAATAAAAAAAACCTAAAAAGTCAGCAGTGATAATTTTTAAAAGATTGATGAGAATTTGTGCAATATAGTATCAAAAATTTTAAGCACTTCAGTTTATTTTATAAACCATCAGGATACTGTGATCTCACTGATGATGTGTTTGATGTATGATAAATGTTTTGATCAGCGTTCATGAAGGTTACATAAGGTTATTCTTTCCTGCTGTAGTTTACTGTGGTGTGTACTGTAAAACCAGTACCAGAAACTGTACTGTGGTTTTGTCTGGAGCTTTTGTACCTGGCAGCATATTCCTTATTTGGATTAAATTAATGTCTGCTCATCCCACTGGGCTTGATTATAAGGGAGGCACGGAGGGGAGGAGGATCCCTGTGTGGAGAGCCTATAGCAGACACAGGCAAGCTGGGTGAGCTGGGGTGGGAGGCACAGGGGGGTGAAGAACAAGGTTTTACCAGGATTCACCCAGTGTGGGTGGAACAGAGCCCAGCTCCTTTGGCTCTGTCTGTTGAGCCAGGTTTCCTGTCAGGTGCTGAATTATAGGTAGTGGAAAATCTTGTGCATTTGTCAAAATTAGTATGGGATATCAAGAACCATCCTTAGTTTTTCTCACTGATTAAAAAGAAAGGTTGAAGAACCCGAGGAAGAGATGAGTGCAAACCTTTCTGCAGACTCTTGAAGCTATTCCCCATTTTCGTGGTAAAACAGCACAAGCCACTTTGCAGGTTTCAAAGTGAAGGCAGGATTTTTCCCACTACGGGGAATTTAGAGAAATGGCATGTTTTGCTGTACAATGTACAAAAAACAAGGCACTATGTGCTTATATTCCATGTTGAAACAATCAGGATATAGTGCAGTATAGGTAGCACAGAGAGCCAAGTATTAGCTTACTGTGGGTTTGAAAATGGTGACTTTGGATCAGATACTGATATAATATTCATGTAACCTTTGCATGATACCAGTTATCTATCAGACTACATTTCTGACCCGCACCTCCCAGGAAACGAATACTTACTCCAGTGCAAAATTTCTTATTCTGCAAAGCTTGGCAACTCTGTCTGAGATCACTCTAAGCCAGTTGGCCCTCGCTTAAATATTCATCAGACTTCTGATAATTGTGATAACCCTTGTAGGCTGGCAAGCCTGGCAAATTAGCAAAAAGATGATTGATCTTTTTTTATATGCAGTTTTATCTTCAACCTTTCCTGGATATATGTTATACTGTAGTAATAATTTCTTCTCTAAGGTATTTGCCAGTATCTGGATTTGCACATCTATTTACAGTTGCCTTGAAGCCTCATAATTACAATACAGCTGAAATGTCCATTTTCTTTCCCTGACTACAAATAGGGATCAATCGAATTTTAAATGACTGCTTACGGGCTAGCTTCCGATCATGACCTTTGTAAATGATTAGAGCTCACCACTGTTGCTATCTACCTTGAAAGGGTAAGCGGCCAGGTCTGCCTAACTGGCATTTAATCTGGAAGAGAGCCAAAGATATTTGAGCTAAAAACCTAATATGAGTTGGCAAAGAGAAGTATGTATAGACCTTTGCACTATTATTTAGATATTTTTCTGCATTTCTTTTTTGTATTTAGGAAATTCTTTTGCCCTGTACATGAGATATGTATTTTTAGATAATGTTATACTGAAGCTATAATAATAACTGAGGTTGCAAAATATCTAGCATAAAATTGTGGAAAATGGGGTTTCTAACTCTAAATGACTATTCACTTTTTCTGAAGAATGTGAAAACATGAAATGGTTTGAGTTGGAAGTGTTAAGGTCTGGTTATTAAGGTTATTTAGACATTCCTCTGCCCGAATTAGGGTGCAAATGAGACCATATGCCAGTGTCAATAGTATGGATTTTATTTGATAGTAAAGATGGGGGAGAGAGAGGGAGTAAGAGAAAGAAATAGGAAAAGAGGTGGGGAGACAGAGAGTGACAGGGAAAGAAAGCATCACCACTCTGTGGATCCCAATGATGTTCCATTGATCCTCTCCATCTGGTCTGCTTGGTGGTGAGGGTCCCCCAAAAC
>VZRZ01000636.1:22084-45601 GCA_013398175.1 Climacteris rufus
GGAACTTTAGAACCAATGGCAGAAAACACAAGTTTTTGGAGAAGAAAGGGAAAGTAACAAAGGGAAAAAAGGAAGTTATAAAACAACACCTAAACCCTCCATTTTGGACACCAGTATTACAATTTTCCATAAACCAAAATGTCTACACCTCTACCTAATTCACCCAGCGACACAACCCTAACCATACAGCATCAATTTCAAAGTTATCACTCTACAGGGGAAGTCTCTTCAAGGGTGCAAGATCAAATGAGGTGTATCCCTGGGGATCATAACTTGTAAAAGCAGAAAGAGTGAAATTCTCAGAATTCAGGGTTCCAACATTGTCAGCTCCCTTTGGGCACTGGAAAGTCACAATGAGGTCTTCCCAAAGCCTTCTGTTCTTCAGGCTGAACGTTGCCAACCCCAGCTTGGTGCTGCTGGAGCCCGGTGTCCATGTCCCTCACAAAGTGCCGCTGTTGGTCGGCAATGGCTCAGCGTGAGCCGGCTGTGCCCGGTGGGCAGGAGGCCATGGCACCTGGCCTGGATCAGGGATGGTGTGGCCAGCAGGACCAGGGCAGTGGTTGTCCCCTGCACGTGGCTTTGCTCAGGTCACTCCTCGAGTGCTGTGTCCAGTGTTGGGCCCTGGTGCTGCTCACTCACTGGCTCACGTTCCTTTGGGCTGCTCTGCTGGGGCTCTCCTGCCCTGGCCATGGACTGGGCCCTGGCACCATGCTGGGGTGGGAGGGGCCTCCACCATCAGCTGGAGTTGGAAACCCTCCTTGGCGAGCCGGAGACCAAAGCTGTTCAGACACAGTGCTGGGTCACAAGTGTATTGCATTGCTAACTGAATTAGTCTGGAAAATGCACCAAATAGGAGGCATGAGGTAGACCTGCTCTTCTGGGCAGAGGTGAATGGAGAAAAGATACCCCACACTGGCACTTTGCTTAAACCTCCTTTCCATTAACATTGGCCGAGAGAGTTTAGGCCCTGCTGGTAGGTGCAGATCACGTGTAGGTGATGGCTGAGACACTTCCATCAACACCTGTCAGTTCAGTTTTATTTTAAGGAAGAGTAGTGCCTGTATCATACAATGTTTTTCTTACCACCACTGAACTTCTGAAGGTCCTGTCGCTGTGCGCTGCTGCTGAAGCAGGAACAAGTATGACACCAGTGGGATCAGAAAGCAAAGACCTCCTCTCAGTTTACTGAGGGGTTTTGCAAACCCTGAGTTTTGAAATTAGTAACAATTATTGCTAAGAGCTATGAATGCTTTTATCTAATTAAAATAATATACTGTGTTACCTAATCAGTTGTTCTGGTGATGATCAGAATATTTATTAGAGTAATAGTGTTCATGGGAACATGACACTTATCATTAATGCTCTGAAGGGATTATACAGGTTATAGTGAATATGCAATCTTGCTTCTCTTGTGCTGGCCGGAGCATTTTCTCCTATTTTCTGTAGCATGCTACATTGTTACATAATGCAGCTGGCAGGTTGTTTAGTTCTTAGCTTCAAACTAGTCAAATGTGTTCTTACCTAAAGCCTAAGCCCAGAAAGCACTTGAAAACTCGGTTTGTAGGGGGTTTGTGTCAGCATTACCTTTGGCTAGCATTTAGATAGAGGTGTTTTATTAAATAAGATTTTCTTTAAGAAAGCATCAGGTATGTTTGAAATACTGAAAATAAATATGAGATTTAAAAAATTGATGTTTTTAAGATTTGAATTGGTATTTACATTCTTCATGTCTGTCTTAAACTGGAGATGTGTAGTTGGTATATAGTACTTGCTAAGGCAGTTTTTAATGCTAATAATGGTGTTTTCAGAAACAGCTGAGATATTTGGAAGCAGAAATCTTGTGAAAAATCACAAGAACTTCAGTATTTTCATTATTCCTCTATGGTGAGGCTGCTAAAATAGTACTTCTGTGAGCAGAAAAGTACCCTCAGGGATTGCTCGTGTGTGACTTCTACCTCATGCTTGCAGGTCTGAAAATAACTTTTGGAAATGGCAATAGAATGAAAAGTAAGCAGCATTTTTTCTCTGTCTGATAGATGCAGCAGCAAGAACTTGCCCAGATGAGGCAGAGGGATGCCAACCTGACGGCGCTGGCAGCCATCGGCCCCCGGAAGAAACGGAAGCTGGATGTTCCCGGGCTGCTCACCGTGGGAGGGGAGGTATGTGTGTGCCCAGAGTGGGAGAAAGCTGCTCCAGGGGCTCCCAGGGACAGCAGAGCTGCTGCCTGCTGGTGTTGCCAGTGGAGGGTGTCATTTGGAAAGGCGATGCACATCAGGGCCATGAGCCCAGTTCATCTTGCCACAGTTAAAATGGCATCTCCTCTTAGGTGTATTTTCAACTGGGAACTTTCGACAGATAATTAAAGAACGTTTTAAAAATAGTTAAATGTGAAGTGTGGGTCTTAAACTGTTCACTGCCTTTATACCTGTTTTCTCCTCTGCATAATCCAAAGGAAAATGAAAGAGTAGGGCATGAAGAAGTATCTGAAAAAATATACCTGTAATCTTGCTTACAGTTTGAATCAAGAGCTTGTAGTAATACCAGGAAGTGTGGGTTTGTGACAAATATGTATCCAAACTTCTTCCAGAATGTCAAGTTGTCCCCCACCACTGCAAAGATGAGTTTATAATCATGCTAAATTGTAATTTCAGTAAGAATACTGTGCTCTAGAAGTAGAATCAGATTTGTTAGCATGATTCTCCTGTTATTTTAATTGGAGAAGTAGCTGTACTGGACAATGGAATGCAAAATCATTGCTAGCCTGATCTGTATTAACCAAGGTGGAGAAGCAGGGTGATGTGGTTGCACTGTTCTGTAAGAGCATGGTGTTGTTTAGTACAGATACACTTGGGCTGCTTTTCATTCTCCTTAGTCTGCCCACACAGTGGAGTCAGAGGAATTCTCCCTATTACATGCCTGTTCTGAGGAAAATGCAAACATTTTGTTTTGAATAACTAAACTAACAGTTTTGGCTCAGACATTTGACTGTCTAAATGCCAGGCATTTCCAAAGGCCTTTTTGTTTCCCATTTTGGATAGCTTTTATCTGACTTCTCTCTCTTTTCGTGTGCTAAGATTAGTTCTAGGGAATTAGCTGAGCTGGGAACAGAAGTGGATCTTGTTTATACCCTAAAATTGACTTAGGACTTCAGATATCTAGGAGGTGTTCCTGTTTCTGGTAAAATTAGTTTCAGACTGAGGGAGTTTCCCAGGTTTTGTGCTATTCCCTTCCTTTCAGTCTCCCTCCTTTGTCTTACATTTGATAAAGGATTCTGTTCTCCTCCACGTGCACCTGTAACAAATCTTGCATCAACAGGCCAAAGAAGCTTTCATTAGAAATTCAACGGGATAGTGATAGCTTTGACTTTCACTCAGTTAAAGATAATTTGAATCTTCTAATAATACTTGGATTCCTTCAGATTTTAACAAGTGTACATTCCCTGCTTGTCTTCACTTGACCAAAGGAATATTTTCTCCTAAGTATCAGAATTTAACTTTTATTGTCTATTGCCCTTTTTAAAAAAATATTCTTTTGTAAGGTTTCATAGTTTGAACAAAATTGTGGTCACCTTCAGGAGTGAAACATTTTCTTCAGAGCTCTGTACCTGAATGGGTTATGATGAACAGCTTCCCTCTCTCTCTAGAAGCTCCTTATTCTCCTGGTACAGTGCTTCAAGGGAAAATAAAGGTCTGGGGCAAATTCCAAAGGCTTCTGAAGGTTTTTACTTCTTGCTGCTCCCCTAGCCCAAATTTTGCTGAACAACTGTATTGTTCCATTGGCAAACTATCCTGGAAGTTTTTGCTGATACGTGGATTTCCCAGAGCTGTGAACTGTGTGCCAGTTCAGATGGAATTGCTCCCATCCCTCTTCTCCTGGCTTCTAACCATCCTGGCCAGCTCACAGAGATGGCTGGCTGGAAGCTGATTTCAAGGTCTTGGATATTATATCTGCATTATTCAATGTCTTTTGTAGGGAATAGGACCTAAAGTACTGTAGAAGCTGTGTCACACAACTTGGCTGCTGGAAACTCCCTTTCTGTTATTCTTCTGAGCTTATTAGGACTGATGCAGAGATAAATTCAACTCCTCCAAAATGTTTCACTGTAAAAAGGTGCTGGAATTTTGTCTTGTTTGTCTTAAGACCGTTGATAGCTCTTCTTTGGGTTTCTGGAGATTATAAACATCATTATGATTCTGTGTTCTGTGGTACCAACACCCTCTTAGCCCAATTCCAGCTTCAGATGCCTGACCTCCACTATGGTCTATGACACTGATTTCTCCAAGCAATCTCTAAGCTGCTTAAAGCCCTTGCCTACTGATAATCTCTGCTTGCAAGGTCTGACTTGGCCAGAGCCTCCCTTTTTCTTTTTGGTCAAAATATCCAGGTTTTGGATTAAAGTTGCTAGTCTCCTCATTAGTATTTTTTTATTTATGTGTGTGCTTTTGTTGCAGCTGGGACACTGCATGTTTGCTGAGCCAAGGAGATATCATTTACAAATCATCCCACCTTGGCATGTTACGTTCTTTTCCTTTTCTGAACTAACTCTTGTTTTATATTTTACTTAATTGCATTGGCCATTTTTCAGGGAGAAGTGCTGGATTTCAGTCCAGCTTCTTGGTTTAACAGAAATACTAACTCACAATTTCTTTTCAGAAATTATTTTTAATAATACCCTTTTTATCTGAGCGGGAGGTCAGTTTAGGGAGTAGTGAGGGATATTTTGCTTAAGAGAAAAAGCTGATGGAAAAACTTACTATTTCTGTGTTCAAGTACTGTTTGTTATATAGAGAGAAATATCTCTCCTACAGCTTTTATAAATTTGAAAAATCTTGTCTTAGTAACTACAAATATTTTCTACCAGCACTTTGTCAAGAGTACTTTCTTTAAACTTGTTCTCTGTCTCACATTGCCAGAGATCATTTGGACTTCTCTGCTTGTTTTCAAGGCATAGCTAAATAGGCTTTTTTTTTTTTTTTTTTTTTTGGATGGCAGGATTATCGTAAGTTAACAAGACCAGGCCCATCATTTGTCTCTCCTGCATTAGTACAGCTAATTTTTTTTTTTATTGCTTTTACTTGGGGACATGGAAAATCAGCAAATTTGGAGTGAGGTTCTTTTTACGTGGCTTTTTTTTTTTTTTTTAATTTGCTTCTCCATGCAACCTTATTAAAAATGCCTTCCCAAAACATGGGGGAAAAATACTTTTGTAGAAAAGTGGATGAGCAGGGGCTAGGTATTCTCAAATAACACTGCCACCAAATGTGTGGCTGGTTTCAGAACACAAATATGCAGTGGCCTGGACTAATCTGTGACCCCATCCCAATCCCAAGCAGTGCACTACTGCCCCTTCCCTTGGCTCAGCTCTGCCTCTTGTACCCTGGGCTAACCCATTTCCATTCGATAAATAGGAAGGAGACTAATTTAACAGCAATAAAAAGTGAATAGTTCCTGCTTAGCTTGTTGAAGTAGTTTGGCCTAGAGCCCAGTGTACACTGGAAAAGGAACTTACAACCAGACTGAGACAGCAAATGGGAGATCACCTGCACTTCACTCACTTCCTTTTTTGTACCTTTCTTGTTTTTAGATGATCTGCTAGAAACCCAGCTGCCTCTGTAGCAGCCAGCAGCTCATCAGTAATTCAGCCTGCTTATTATTATAATGTGGTTTAGATCAAGAGTGAAAGAGAAGGGGTAAAGAGAAATGAGATACCTTTGGAAGGATTCAGCTTCTCTGCCTGGCAGAGTTGAAAATACTGCATTTGCACAATTTTTTTAGGGGTTTTCCATTTCTTTAATAATACTAGACAAAAATTATTGGAAAATATATTCTAAAGTCACAGCTCTTTGGAATTTAGTGCATGATGATCAAATTAGGTATCTAACAGTCCTGGCTCGTGTTTATGCATTTAGCAGCAGTGCTGCCCAGTCCTGATCTGTGCTGTGGTCCTGGTGATGCTTGTGTGGGTGACACAAACACGTTCCAACAGCACAACAACCACTTCAGCTCTCTAGTTAATATCCCTGAGCACCTCTAATGTCAGATTAAATGGAAGTTTAGAGTTGCTTTTGTTTACTTTAGTTGGTTTTTTGTTTGATTTTGAATCTATTCCCTTCACATATTCAGTGGTTTTTTTGTGAATTGTAAGGCTTTTAAGAGTTAGCATTAAAATTTTGGGTTGATTATGAAATAGATATTTCCATGTAATTGTAAGAGTTTAAGCTTTAAGAAAAAGATTAACCATCACAAGACTTGGTCAGGTAGCTTTACAAGTTAAATATTTGAGTGCTTCTGAGGTGGCATGAATGCAGAATTTGCATATTTTCAAGTCCCTCATTTTTTATTATGGAATTAAAGTGTAGAGATTAAATATGTTAAGTATTTTTCTGTATTTAATAATAATAATACTGATAATGAAAATGAAACAATTTGGCTTTTCATCAAGACCTATGGCTAGTATCCCAAAATACATAAATACAAAGTATATGTTTGAAATATCTGAGGGTATAATTTGTTTAAATATCAAGTGAAAGCCCTCTCCTGGTACTTGCTGGCACAGATGGTTTTTGAATACTGAGCTTCCAAAGGCAGCTTCAGGGCTAGTTCAGTGAATCACCACTTATTGAAGACAGTCATTTTAGGGATAAGAAAAAACCCTCTTTCTCACACAGCAGAAGAGCAGTCATCTTAAGAATGTGCAGCAAACTACCCCAAACACCATCTTTCAAAATGTGCAGGACCATATGTTGGGCCAGTGCTCAAGGGAAATCTGATATTCTGTGTGTTTTCTCATCCAGTATATTCCAGCCATTATATTAGTCAAGAAAGATAATGTTCTTGCAGACCTGGGAAGTCCCAAAACTGACAGTTAAAATAGTGATGCTTTGTGGAGAGAAAAGCTAATTACTGAAGTGATTGTGAGATGTCTTTTGGGTATGAGGCACCACATTTTTTAATTAAATTAATCTTTCAGATGGTATAATTTGAGTATTTTAAAGCTGTTTTCATGTTCAGGTTTTGTACAAAACATGATTAAGATTCTGGTTTAAGACTTGGAAATCTGTGTTATACCAGAGCCTTCAAAATGCAGACATAGAGAAGAGACATCTGTCTATTAGATCTTTATACTATTACTAACTCCTGATTTCAAAGTGGAAATGTAAGGATGGATTCAGGATTATGTGGGAAGCACTTGGGTACTGTGACATAGTTGGGAAAAAGTACTTTTGACTGCAGTCTCTTTTTGGTTATCCAGTCCTGAACGTGATTAATTTGTTTGCACCATTTCAGCTGACATTCTCACTTCATGCTTGAGTTATTTATGGATATTTCAGCAACACCTGCAATTATGCCTAAAATCCATTGTCCATATTTTAACAATATTAAGAAGAAATCAGGATACTAGGTAATTTTTTCTTTGCAATGGGCCAGACATGAGCAGTCCTTTGGAAAACCTGGCCTTGTTTCCTTGCTTTCTTGCCCTTTTAAACAAGAGATGTGTAGTGTGTCCTGCAGAAGTTTTTGTTAGAGAAGGGTTGTCTCTTGGCTTCTGTCCAAAGTTTCTGTTCAGCAGATATCACCCACTTTCAGAAGTTCATGAATCAGCCAATATACAAGGTGTAACTGCTCCTGACAGACCCAAAAGAACTAGAACCAAGAAACAGTCTTTTCTTTTGGGGAAAAACACCAATCATGAGCATTGCCATTCTCTGAGCAAATCTTCAGGCTGATCCCTCACCTTTCTGGAACTAGAGTTAATTTTATAGCATCCACTTTCAAAGATCCTTGGAACAACTTGTTCAACAACTCAAATCTCAGCTTGGTCTTCGTATTCCATAGTTGGCTCTTGATAAATTACTTTTTGTTTAAAGTGGTCAAGATATGTTTAAAAAGCACTGGAATCTAAAGCTCCTTTACGTTGGTTAAGCTTGAGTTGTGTGAAAGAGATACAATAGACCAGAACACCTTTTGCAATCATTTATGGATCAAGAAGTTAAAGTTTGCTTTTTGCACTTGTTAAACTTATAGACTAAGAGCAGAAAAGGAAGAATTTTTATGATTTATTGTATCATTGCCTTTTCAAGCACACTTTGCTCCACGTATCATTGACATGATAAAATGCAGTGTTCTCTCAGACCTGTTTTGGTGTAGGATGTCACTGCTGCTCACAGTTTTGATTTCATTTGAGGTATCCCAAAACTATCAGTTAAATTTATGAGTTTGAATTTTCAAGGAGACAGAAGAAAGGAGTCTGTCCTTAGGATTTTTTAATGGAATTACATGCATACTACTTCATGAATCTTTGGAAATCCAAAAACTTCCAAATCTTTGGAACGTTTGGCTTCTACTTCTGTGGCTTGTTTTACTTCCTGTTTTCAAAATCAAATAAATGTTAAAATAGTTCACCATAAACGTGTTGATCTCTATTTGAAAATCAGTCTTTTGAAACACTATATAGATGTTATCCTAATTAGTAATTGCACCTTTTTTCTTGTTCTTAAATAAGTGAGATTTCAATTTAAAAATCAATTGCCCCAGTGATGAATTTTCATTTGTAAAAATTTAATTTCAAATTGTGTTTTAGCCCATGATGAACACAGACTGGGTTTTTTTAGAATTCTTGTTTTATTTTGTGAAACAAGACTTACTACTCTAATGCTTCTTACAGTCTTAATAGTAAAAACTAGGAGAACATTAATAATGATGGATAATGCTCTGTTTATGTTGATGATGAATGATTGTAACTGGGAGTGGATGTGTAGAACTACATTTCCGTGCCTGTTGCAAACAGGCAGGAATACAGACAGTGAGTCAGGAGGCAGTAGAACATTTTTGCATGGATCTCAGTTGACAGGAGCAAAAAGCCAGGCAGCAATGCAAGAAAATAGCAAGTGGGCTCTGTGCCAGGAAAAACATTCTTTTTCACTAGTAGAACAGGTTTGCGTACTGTGTGTATTCCTTTGATCTATGGAACACAAAATATTCTGACAGAGGTTCGATGATATTAATAATTTTTCCTTATTGGCCAAGACAAATTTGATTTTTACTTCATTTGGAGATGGAAGTTGATCCCACCTGACTGCATGATGTTGATCTAACACACAGGAGGAAACCATGAGAGCACTTCTTTCTCTGCTTCTGAAAGGTTTCTACTGGATTCTTACTTGGAGTGTTTTGTTCTTTTTTTTTAAATGGAAATCTTTCTCCTTTACTTTTGTAAAAAGGAAAAAAAAAACCCTGCAATTTTTAAAGGAAAATAATTTTATCAGTGTGGTAATATTAAATACAATTGTTTTATTTATGGATACCTTTTAAATACAGTGTGTGCAGCTTATTAGCATGGAAAATGAGAACTTGGCACAACGACTTCTGCGTAGCTAAGAGTTCATCCATTATTTGGCAATCCCTATGGAGCTCTACTGCTGTTCCTGGGAAGGTTGTGTTTTTCTTGCAAAAAGCAGCTACCTTGAGGATGTGCATGTGTGGGAATGGAGGGTATGTGAGTTTGCTTTTTTTTTTTCTTTTTTTTTTGGTTGTTGTTTTTTGTTTGTTTGGAAGTAGTTTTTGGGTTGAGCTTTTTGTATTTTCAGTTGTCTTCTCCATTTGTCTTCCTGATTTTAGACACTGAAGGATAAAATTTTGCAGTCTCTTTTTCTAACGTTTATAATTACATAATTTTTCTTTCTTCTGGCTAAATAAAATGATAAGACTAAGAGAAAGTCTGGAAGGATTTAGCTGGGAGTTTGTCCACTGACTCTGGAAGATAAGGCCCAAGGTGCTGTGACATTTTTTAGATGTCAGTGAAAATAATTTTTAAAACATGACCAGAAAATTTTCGAGGTGTAACTTTTCAACATATACACATAAGGATTTATACCTGTATCTTAAAGTGGCAGTGTTTCCCATTTAAGTAATTCTTCCCTAGAGCGGTCAGATGAATCATCAAACAGGTTAACTTCCTTCTCCTTTCCATCCTATTCAATGCCAGGTAAATTTTGTGGAATAATCTTTCTCCTTTTTGTCTAAAAACTTCTTTATTGAAGTTAAGGTTTGGAAAAAATCTAAAGAACTTAAAATGTATTAAGATGCGCATTTTTAAATTTTTTTCAGCCCAATTCTTTTATTGTCAGTCAAGTAATGTGTTGGTTCTACAGAGAGTGACAATTAGGGTAACAGTCATTTAACATTTTTAGTTTAGCCTGAGCCTTTGGGCAAACAGACTTGAACTTCAAGAGAATCCGGTTGCCAGCTTCTAATGTAAACACCCTACCTGGAGTGCTGAGCAGAACTTGTTATTTTGCCTGCTGTCAATTGTAGAAGCAAACCATTGTCCAAGCTGTGTGTCCCCATGGTGGTTTAAAACCAGCTGTGAATTAGACTCCAAATAAGCCACTCCACTTCGCCCTCTCCCCCTCCAGTGGCAGGGATAAAGGGGGAGGCTGTGGGATGAGGTAACAATTTACTGAAAACAAACAACAATGGGATAAGAAACACACAGCAACAACAGTAACAGTAAAAGTGTACAAAAGAGCAGGAGATTTACACACAAAAGGTGTTCTCCACCTTGGCTCAGTTCTGCCTGGCTGAGAGCAAAACAAGAGTGTGGCTGTTCCTGTGGCTGGGCCGTGACGCGTGGGTATTCCCAGGACAAAGGCAGAGTGGTGGCACCCCTGCAGCCGCGTTCCCATCCCTGAGACAGCAGAAACAAGGATGGACAAGCCCACAAAAAGCCAGATCGTCCACGTTGTGCTGCTGTCTCCTGGCCGTGGTTGGCAGGCTCAGCTTGGGCTGGGCTCAGCTTGGGCTGGGCTCGCTGCGGCTGCGCTGTGGTCACCGCTTGGAGCAGTGTCCACACGTTGGCTGTGAACTCCTGAGGGACGGGAGGGATGAGCAGCGGTGGGAGGACACACCGCAGTGCTGGTTCAACAACTTCCCTGGGAAGGAACACAACAAACCAGCACAACTCCGGTGTATGGGCACATTTTCGTCGTCCTCAAGGCACTTCCCCTGCAGTGACGTGGGTGGTGTAGAATATCAACAGCCACACCCATGTAGCTCCAGGCTCCCCCCTCTGCTGAGCACTGGGCATTGTGTACAGCTGAATGTGGTCTGTCGATTAAAAAGTAGTTCTTGAATTAAAAAAAAACAACAAAACCAGAAAAAAACAACAACAACAAAACACACACAAAAAAACCCAAACCATGAGAGATAAAGATTTCATTCAGAACTTCCTGTCTTATTATATGTTCCAAAAATTATCTCTTCATTTTAACTAGTCCCAATTGAAAACAAGCTCAATGTGTAAGAAAAAAATGAAGACAGGCCTTTCATGGTTTCCTTTTACCATGTGCTAGATTTTACTGTAAATAAGAATGTTTTCTTTATCAGTTTTTTTGAGTATTTCATGTATCCATATTATATATGTGTGTGTGTACAAAATTTAAAGTCAGGTCCCTACTACAGGTTTCATAAGTGATGTCGTCATGAAACTACACTGTCAGCAGTTTGTGGTGCAGGCAGATTTTTTTAACAGCTTTGCTGTTCAAGGAACATGATGCATTTTAATTCCTGTGCTCTATTCTAAATTGTAAGAGTATTTTGAGCAAACACTTGTTTAATTTGGAAATCAGTGCTCTCCTTTCTTTTATATATGTTGACCAGCTTCCTACTCTCCACATTTCTCCTTCAAAATTTGGCTGAAATTTGCCGATGATAAAATTCGAAGGCAGGCTCAAATATTTAAACTTTGAGCTGAAACGAGCCTTTCAGGTCTGTTACAAACTGTTCACAGATAGTGGAACAGCGTGCTTTGCACATCCTTCCTTTTGTAGGAGTGATGGCAAAGTGGGTCCTGTTTGGCCGCATTCATGAGAAGTTGAGCATTTGAGCTCCAAACCTGCAAGGACATGTGCAGATGCTTAACTTTAAGCAGAGTGGTTGGTTTGTTTGAAGTCAGTAATGCGCCTCATGTACAACATTAATTACCTGCATTAAGCTTTTGCTAGAGTGCTGTGTTCCTGTCAATCTCCCTGCCTTTCCTACTGCTTGAGCGTGGTTTTGCTGATCCATACCTGGTTCCAATGTAGGAAAACATCCGAATTATTTTCTCTTTTTCTTTCTATGGTAAAAACAGGCTTCTCTTTCTAGAAATTGGCATATTGCATACTTTTGAAAAGTCCCATGCTATTTGACCATGGAAGTCTTTGGGACTAATCAGTGTGTGTTAAATGCAGGTTTATGAAGTTTCCTCAATGTATCTTGAATATTACAGGCAGTATTTTGCTTTCAAAGAAATAATACAGTAAAAATAGCTAATAGTGGGATCTTCATCTTGGTGTTCCTTTTGTTACATACTCTGTTCTAGTGAGTGACTAGGAAAAAAGGGGGGTTTTGTTTTTGTTTTGCCTGGAGTCAAACAGGAGCATGCTGGTTAAAGGGATTCTGTGGGGGCTGGAGAGGGCCTGAGGGAACTCGGAGAGACATCTACCACCAGCAGCTTGTCTGTTCTAGCTAATTATAGCTGGGTACTGTTTACTTTAGTGGTGTACTTCTTATTTATTAGTTACTTGGTTACTGCTTGCCTTCAAGTTACAGGCTGGCAGCCAGTTCCTGCAGGGGAGGTGCAAATAGGGAGGGAAGGGCATCAGGCAGCACTGCAGCTCCCCGACCTTGGCAAGATTTTTTACACTGGTGGAGTTTGGGCTTTTTTTAATATAGGCAACCCGAGAGACAGTCAAAAAGAGAAGCAGAGAAGTTAAAAAATAGCAACAACTTGCGGAAATTTTTTACTGTCTAGAGGGACTGTGGTGATAAAATTATCATGAGTGTTTCCATGACTTCTAAGTCAGACTTGGGTTTTTTCACTCCTCCTCCTGTCTTTGGAGAAAAATCTCACTTTTTTTGGCCTATATGAAGTTACATTGATTTGAATAGAAGTAGGGTCTTCATAGCTTTTTAGCTGGTACCACTTTGTGGGATTCTGGAGTTAGTTTCATGGGGTACTTTTGCTAACTAGTTACAGATCACTTTTCCAAGCATGACTGAACACACACACACGTATTTCACAGCGTTAACTAAAACTAAGTTAAATTATTACAAAACTTGTGTATGGAAGCCCTAGGTCATTTAGGAGTTCCAGTCCTTAAGAGTCAGACTTCTAGGCCATTGAACCACTTTGGGAAGCCTTACCTTTGGAAACTCACCCTCTGGCTCTTCTGGTGACTGTTGTGCTGACCTGTGGTTTAGGTGTCAGGAGGAGGTAGTGCAGGATGTCTGTTTTCACTGGCTTTGTTACTCTGTGGTAATCTTGGTATAATAATTATCTCAGCAAACGAAAGGACAAAGAGCAGTCGTTATATGGGAAGGCAAATGAAGAGAATTATGAGATTCTTCTGCAGCTTGAGACAGTAGAAAGTATCATAAATAGTGATTGCCATGCTTTCACAGCAGGAAAATAGTGTTGGCCCAGGCTACAATTATCAGTAAAAGAAATAATTCTGCAGTCTTTTTGAGCATGACAGTCTCTTGCAAAGCCAGTAGCGTAACAAGAGTTGAACCTCTGTATGATGGACCAATTACTGAACAATTTAGAGGAAGCTCTGCTAGGACAATGAGCAAAAAGTTCCATAAAAAAGGCAAAGTTTCTGTCTCCAAAGGAGAAGGTAAGGAATACAGGGAGCACAACAGGTTAAACAGCCTTGGCCAAAGAAGTGAGTACCCCTAGGCAGACCAGCATCTCTAATCAGTGGTAGTGGTATGAGCTCTGAGGGGAGGGAAATTCAGGCTGGTGCTCTCATGTAACATTAAAAAGGACAAGCAGTCTGTCAGGGGAAACAGTCATTGGTGTGGGATTTTTTCTCTTGATCAAAAAGACAGCAGCACTGCAGCCTGCTTTATCTATAGAGGAGGTGTTGGCAGAGGGCATTGTTTTCCCAGGCCATATCACTGGCCTGTGATACATTTTCCCCAATCCATGAAAGAAGCCACCCACATTTCTCTATTTTACAAGCTTCTGTTAACCCTTCAGTTTTCTTTAATTTGTTTTCATTTTTATGCTGTTACAATTATAAAAAGCAACTTTAAGAAACATCTTTACAAAATAAAAAATGAGCTACATCTAATGGACTTGAAAAATATGCCTGGTGCTTGTCTCCAAAGGCAAAATTACTTTTCTCATCTCTGTACATAATTTTTTTGAATAGCATTAAGTTTCTGTACATTGAAGCTCAATTAAAGGAGGGAAGGGGAAACAAAGTGCAGTCTGCACAACCCTGCCTCCTGCCCCTAGACACCACTGACAGCCATAAGTGTGTTGCCTTTTGGAAAAACTTATGTTGCCAAAAAATTCTTTTATCTAAAGTTTTAATCTTCAGCCGTGTAGCTGCAGTGAGATGGGATGTATTTGATGCTGCTGTTGATTTAGCTTTTAGTAACTTCCCAAGTAACAGAACAGTGAAGAACTGCAGGTCCTGTTCCCTGTCATTGTCATCAGCTATGCAGGTAGTCAAAGTAACAATAATTTGTCAGTGATGTGTTGAAAACGTATCTCAAGATTTCAAGTATTCTTTTCATTTCATAATATTCCTTTGATAACTTAAAACCAATGGAAAGGCTTTCAGAAGAAAATTAGAATAGATGGTAGGTTTTCTGTCTCTGAAGACATTGTAAATAAAAATTGCATCTTTGGAAATATTTGACATCAGTGTCTCATGTCTTGATTGAGAATTCAGAAGAAGAATTATTTTATTTATTTCAAGAAGTACTATGAGTCTAATATTCAATTATTTATTTCTTACTGTTGTGAAATGTCCCTGGTTTTGATAAGCTTAACTGTAATGGGACATGTTCTGTAGCTTCTCCTGGTTAAGGACTAGAAGAACTACAACATTTGGTTCCAGGTGATTTGGTTCCATCCCAGATCATAATTTTCAGTTTTGAGCATGTCAGTGTCCCCTTAAGCAATAATACATTATTTTAGAAAACTTGTAATGGAGAGCATCCAGTGTAAAGTCTTAAAATACAGGCTAGAGTCAACTCTGTTTGTCCTAACTTTGGTCTCTCCACGATCAAATGTGGATCTGTACATTGTGTTTCACTGTGATGTCTGACCAGTGTGCAGCAATAATGGAAATTACAAATGGCTAATGAGCATTGTAATACTTGCCAGTTGACATTGTTCGTACCTACTGAGGACACCAATGTTCCAAGTGTCTTCAGAATTCTCCACTTAGATCTAGTTTGTGGTCCATGAGTAGATGTTTTTCACATCTGGTATTTATTTTAGTGATAGTGATTAATAAGTCAGTTTGACCTATTGGGGTTTCTTTTCTACAGTGCCATATATAAAAAAATGTAATGTAATCCATAATTCAGCTTGTGCAGCCTGTGTTGGGCCGTAAATCCTGGTTGGTCCGCAGTCAAATGCATTTCTTTTATTAGCTCTACTGGGATACAAGGTTTTGTGGGCTTCACACAACTTCTAAAAAGTTATATATTGCCTTTTGTCCTGCTAGTGATGAAGACCAATTACTTTTAACATAATTTTCTGTGTTTCTGCCCTTACTCTCTAGGTATTACATACTGCTGTGGTAAATTTATTAAGTTGTACTGAGTGTGTGGGTGGGAGATAGCAAGGCTGTGTTTCTTCTTGTGTAACTGTTCTTCCAACTACAGATTCTACAAAATTAGATCATTATTTTTCATATTTAAATGATAAATTTGCCATATGTCTTCTAATTTTCAAATAATGTTTTAATGAGGTAGTACTATCTGTAAATTACTTCTGAGTTAAACTAGTGTATATATTGAGGTTCACTGGTTTTTATATTAAACATATAATTATATAAACTTTAACAACAGTTACAGTTTTTAAGAGTTTCAGGGGGCTGTTTGTATCTCCAGCATTCAGGTGTATGCGAGTAGCTCTTTTATGAAAACAGATTTGTACTGAATTTCCGATACAACTTTTCTCTGGAAAAAAACCTAAAAGCAGCTCTTGCCTGGCTGTGGCTGCCCCCTCTGTGCTCTCCCCTCCCGAGCCAAGGGCACCTGTGTGGCTGTGGCCGGGGTGGGTGTCCCTGGAGCAGCCCGTGGGCCGGGGCGCGCTGATCCCCCCGTGCTGCCCGCGGCGCCCCAACGCGGGGCAGCTCACAGCGGCACCAGCTCCACGCTGCTCCCCAAGGAAAAGCCTTTCCCTGCCTGGCCTGAATGTTCCCCTGGACGTGGCAAGAGGACACTTCTGGCTGGCAGTGCCGGGCCTGCTGACATTTGGAACGCAGATCCGTGTCACGTTAACAGAGCACTACGACAGCCAGCCTTGCTCTCAGTTGATGGGGAATTGCAGCACACAGCCTAATTCGTGTTGACAGTAAGAACTTGCAGATAGGCAGCCTAAAATGGTGAAATCATTATAGAAATTTATTTAACTGGTTGAGTGGCCGTAGCAGATTGGTTGAGCCAGCCAAATCTGAAGCCTCTGAAGGAGGTTTCTGCTCTACTGCATTTTTTTAAGATTAATTTGTGGCTGGTTTATATCGCTTTGGAATATGTATTTTTAAATCTTAGAATATTTGTACTAACAGCAAAGTTAATAGTAATTGATAAAATATTAAGTACATGTTTTCATCTGTGATCAGACATACGAAGATATTCTTTCTGGTTAAATTTTGAGGGCAAATATTGTAAATAAATCCATTGATTTTTTCTTTAAATTTCATTCTCTTTAGAAGACTTTGTTAACAATTTAATGAATAATCTAATTTCACAACTTGTTTTAATTAATTCACAAAATGTTTTTTGATTACTTGTTATTCTGTGATTTTAAATCTCTTATCTGTGACAAAAATCAGAGTTTTGTTTACAGAAATTGGATAAAGATGGGAGTTTACATGAGGAGCTGCCTTAAGTGTTTAAACGATGGTCTTTGTTAAAGAATCTGTTTTAAAGTTCTATTTGCTTTTATTTTTTTAGTGATGAGGATTTGCAAGCTGATCTCATACTTTTCTCACAAACACTGTAAATTCTTCTGCTAGGTATTAGCTGCAGCATTATTTTGCCTAATTAAAAGAGGGATGTGACAACCTGGGTCCATAAGTGTAATGCAGGGGCATCCCTAAGTGAAGAACAAGAGGAATGACATTTTGTCACTGCGTTTTGTTTGCAGGCAGTGCCAGCTCCTTTTGCCCAAGTGTGACAGTCTAAGCTATCTTCCTGCAGTTTTTGTTCACCAGGACAATGGTGGCTTTGAATAAGACAGGGAAGCCTGTTGGTCTGGCAATGTTTTTAATGCATTATTATTTTTCTCCAAAGCACCTTATTCCACAGTCAACCCTGTGTATTTATTATTACAGGTAATTGACTGTGAGAGAGAGACCTGGAAGCACTTTCTTCTTCTTGACTTTAACCAAACCCTAACCAGTCACCTACATTTATATATTTCCTTAGAACTTAATTTCAACAAGTTTTAGTCATACCCTCTAGGATCTCCATAATACAATTCTGTAGGTACAGCAAATTCTTTAAATCGCCGTTAGCAGCAGAGCACACAGGCATGTTACAGACTAAGCACGAGAGACCTAAGTCTGTAGAGAGAAATATGCTTTGAGTATTATCCATATTAAAAAAGAGATATCCCAAACTTTGCATTTAAAAATATTTCTCTAAAGTGTCTCCTTTAGTGTAAATGCTGATGCGTGTTGGCATTAAACGGTTGTGTGGAGAGAGCTCTGTAGCCCGGTAGGATGGGAATTCTTCCATTGTCAGTCTGGCTCTGTTTCCATCTGTAGCTTACTCTAGCTGGCTTTATCTTATGTGCTCTTATCTTGTTCATTGCTATTCATAACCCATACTTTGTGAAGATGGGCCTTTATTCGTAAGAAATATTTGCCAAGTTCCTTGTTCCTTTATGTAAAGGAACAATAAATACTATTTGAACATATATACCTCTGTTTTCATTCTCAGTTTAATTATGCAGTGTGTATTTTAGACACATATACCTGATTCTTGTCTTATATTAATTTTCCTTTGCGTGTTAACAAGCACAAAAGGCAAGCAAGCAAAAACCATATTGCTGTGTAGGTACCATCTGTATGTTCTGGTGATGGGCCTGCTTTAGGAGAAGGGAATAGCCATGTGGTTCTCAGCTTCTGGATCATTTAAGGAAGTTGTCTCCAAAGATGTAGAAGGCGAAAATCTGGCAAGTCTTCAGCTGTATGAGGAGAGAGATCTCTGAAATTGAACTCCACTCCTCTCTTCTCCCGCTGTTGCCCAAACTCCTGCTGTGTTTAGCTGGGGAGAAGAAGGCTGGTTGTGTGGTTAGGTTGTGGTAAGCAAGTGGAGAGCAGAAGGTGCAGTTTTCAGTGTTTCTGATAAGTGGTGTGAATTCTGTCAGCTGGAACTGGTGTGTTCCAAACATCTTCCTTTAGTTTTTCAAGCCGCTGAGTTGAGCTGACCTATGTGATAGCAAGGGAGAAGTAATTACAAAGAATTCACAAAGCAAGTGGAAGTGCATGGATCTGGCATTGATGTTCTGATTCGCTGCTACACAGGTACTGTTTAAGGTTACCACTTCTGATTGAAGTCTCTTTCTCCTTTGAATGAAAGCAGCATAATTAATCAGGCTGTAATGAATTCAGGTACTGCTAGTTTGTCACCTCAAGAGAGAAGTTACCAGAGCAGGCTGAAATCCAATTGAAAATATGGTTGTGATTAGTATTTAGTATTTTAAGAGCTCTTTTAATGTGTTTTGTGTAACAGTAGGCACCTTGTGATTAGGTTGGGAACCGTGTGTTGTATGGTTTGAAATACACCTCCAAAAATAAGTGGAAGATGATACAAAATTCTTCTGCAAATTTAAAACGAGAAAAATACTGTTTTGCAATGCATCTTACAGATTGGGAAGGGAATTTATTATATCCATATAAGGAGTTTGCAGCTTTAAATGTTATCTGATTTGTATGTTTAGCTTTGTCTTTATTAACAAAAATCTCAGATTGTTTCAGTGTGAAAGTTGTGTCAAGTATAATCTATTCCCTCAAAATCAAGCATCACCAAAAAAAAGAACGTTTTGGCTTGCGGTTTAAGTTGTTACTTTTGGTGATCTCTTATGAACATTATTTGAACAAAGGTGATGGTTTTGGTGCTGTGCACATTTAAAGTTATCATTATTGTTTGTGCTGTTTTCAGATGTCAGTGCTGTTTGAAATCCTGTCTGTAGTTCAGAAGGAAAAATCCATGGATGTGTTTGTTGAAATAAAAAAAATCAGATGCTAGGCATTGCTTTATTTTCTTAGGTGATTTTTTAAATGCTTTTTTATTTATATTATTGAGGGAGAAGATAGGTTAGCAGTGCCTGTTCTCTGGGGCTTCAGGAGGACCATGCCAGTGCAAGCTCTGCTTGCTGCTGTGTGTGGGTGAGGAGGGAGTGCCGGGGGCTCGGGCCGCGGTCCGTGCTGGGGCTGGGCTGCTGTGACATGGGAACGGGGCTGGGCTGGGCTTAGCTGGGCTGAGCTGAGCTGAGCTGAGCTGGGCTGGGCTGAGCTGAGCTGGGCTGAGCTGAGCTGAGCTGGGCTGAGTTGAGCTGAGCTGAGCTGGGCTGGGCTGAGCTGAGCTGAGCTGGGCTGGGCNTATAAGGAGTTTGCAGCTTTAAATGTTATCTGATTTGTATGTTTAGCTTTGTCTTTATTAACAAAAATCTCAGATTGTTTCAGTGTGAAAGTTGTGTCAAGTATAATCTATTCCCTCAAAATCAAGCATCACCAAAAAAAAGAACGTTTTGGCTTGCGGTTTAAGTTGTTACTTTTGGTGATCTCTTATGAACATTATTTGAACAAAGGTGATGGTTTTGGTGCTGTGCACATTTAAAGTTATCATTATTGTTTGTGCTGTTTTCAGATGTCAGTGCTGTTTGAAATCCTGTCTGTAGTTCAGAAGGAAAAATCCATGGATGTGTTTGTTGAAATAAAAAAAATCAGATGCTAGGCATTGCTTTATTTTCTTAGGTGATTTTTTAAATGCTTTTTTATTTATATTATTGAGGGAGAAGATAGGTTAGCAGTGCCTGTTCTCTGGGGCTTCAGGAGGACCATGCCAGTGCAAGCTCTGCTTGCTGCTGTGTGTGGGTGAGGAGGGAGTGCCCGGGGCTCGGGCCGCGGTCCGTGCTGGGGCTGGGCTGCTGTGACATGGGAACGGGGCTGGGCTGGGCTTAGCTGGGCTGAGCCGGGCTGAGCTGAGCTGGGCTGGGCTGAGCTGGGCTGGGCTGGGCTGGGCTGTCCCGGCTGAAGCGGGGCGGATCCACAGGATAATGACTTCAGCGGGGGGCACTGAGCAGCAGCTGGGGGGCACAGAGCCCTTGATCAGCACAGCTGGATCCAGAGTGAACATCTGTCTGTGCTCTTAGACTCGGCACTTCTGTTAATACTGGGGGCTGTATTTGCATTTGTTAGATTATTTTGGTAACAGTACTTTCCCGTCTCTAGTGTTCCATTTCTTTCCATAATCCCCTCTCACAGCAAAATCAGTATTGGCAATTCAGAAGAAACAGAACAATTACTTTCATGTAAGCCTTTAACAATTATTAACTTTCCTATACTTTCCCAGCAATAGTTGTATGTGTAAGTCTCAGTAAAGAGCAGCTGTGGGATGGGAATAATGGAATTACACAAAGAAGCTGTTTGGTTGTGCTGTGATTGTCGCCGAGGAGCTGGGCACAAGCTCCCTCCTCGGCACCCAGACCTGAGGAGGAGTCCCTGTGCCCACATTCCCGGGATATTTCAGCCATGAAGCTCCTCTCTCTGTGCCTGTGAGGAAGCGAATGGATTGATGGGAGGGCAGGAGATTTGAATTTACAGGCCAATGCACACTTGACCATAACTGAGCTGATTATAAACATTCTTGTAATAATTTAATGACAATGTAAAGAACACAGGGAGGAGACGCTTGGGTTCAAAAAAGCAGTGTTGGGAAGGAGCAGTCTTGATATCTATTAAGCTTCCCTGCTTATTCTTATTCATGTCTTTCCCTTTTCTTATATGTTCCCTATATGCTTCAGAAAAACAAATCTTGTAAACATTTGCTTGGTTTTGGCATAGAATAATAAAGCAGACAAGTGTCACATGAATGATTGTGACACTTGTACAAATGTCTGTGAGCTTAAACAAGACAGGCAAATTATGTTTTGACCCATTAACTATAGCTGTCTTAGGTAGAAAAATATTCCAATTTATCTAAATACTTTAATTCAAGCATGCACTTCAGACCTAAATATTTTGCAGAATCATAACTTCTAAGATTAATAGTTTGCATATTAAAAGCATGTCAAGATGCATCATCGTTCCATCTTCAGTTTACTGAAAAATCCCAGTTTGGAGTGGATGGCGGGGAGGAAAATCAAGATGAGTGTTTTGATTCTGTTTCATGCAGATACAGACCATCCTTCTGCCCTTCCCACTGTTCATCCATGTAACCACGACACTGTGGAGAAGAGAATGATGAAGACTTTGGATATGTCATTCTTTGGCATTATCAACCTCCCAGATTTCCTTTCAGCTTGTCATACTGTTAAGATTCTGGGGTGGTAGTAAGAATTTCTCTATAACATAGTAAATGCATCTGTCTCCCCATACATGAGTGTGGGGTAGCCTGGTTGTGGAGCTCAGATGTGATTCACTAATAATTTATTTTGTCATTATGGATGTTGAAATTTTTTTAATTTTGAAGAGTTTTTTATAGAAGAAACTGGGCTGTATAAATTTTGCCATGTTTCAAAATAATTCCTACTTATCATTATTTCCTTCCTAGTGTAGGTGTTTCTGTAGTTACATACCCCACTGGAGTCTGATGCCATGTGAATTTTTTCAGCCAACTCCCAGTAGTCTTATGTTAGAACAAACATTCAGTGCCTATGTGTGGCAGTGGCTCAAGATCTCCATCTTCTGCCTTTGTTTCCTGTCTTCTCCATACATCTTCCTTACCTTAGCTTTCCTTGTATATTCTTAGCTTTCTCCAAATCAGGAAAAAAAAATCAAGACAGATTATTTTAAGGCTGGAGTTAATTTTTCAGAATTGAGACCTCACTTGTGGAACAGTTTCTAGAAATTGTATTAATGTTAATGAATTCCCTGTTACTTGGTTTTGGTTATATAGTTGATAATATGATAATACAGAACACAGCTCAAGAATTTTCAACAGAGAATGAAAAGTTTTAAGTATTCAGGTACTCTTAATTTGAGCATTCTAATGGATCCTCAAAGTGTACCTTTTAATAATGAGAATATTTTGGAACAAGATCAGCAGTCTGTGGCAAGTAATAAACAGACTGAATGCACGTTTGTGTAGACCTCTTTAATGGGAACGAGGAAATGAGGTTGGATGTGCTTAGCTAGGAGATAAAAAGCCCATCTAAGTTAAAAGGCATAATAGGAGTAAAAAAGTGAGACAGTTTTAGACTGAAATGAGAGTGAAGACTTGGCAGATTAGATTTGCCTTAAGTCTATGATAGTTAAAATAACCCCATTTAAAATTTTGAAACTGTAATTTACATGTTCCTTTATTATTATTCAGATTAATACTAAAAGGGCAGAAGTCATCCAAGGAACTTACGCATTAATTTTTTCCCTTTCACTATTCTGCAGATTTGTTTCAAAATATTTTTCTAGTACCTTGAATTTTGTTGCTATTTTTTGTTTTGACAAGTTTTCTTTCTGACTGTCTATTAATGCTACTGAGAAATAAAGATGCTTTTACAAAATGCTTTCAAGCACAAAAGGAGATGGTTTTCAAGAGATTATTTTACATATTTACATATTTTACCTTAAGCATTTTGTAGTCACTGCCTACTGGTGAATGTATCAGATTTTTACACACACTTTCAAAATGAACCAGTTTTGCTTCTAAGCCATTGCAAAGGGAGGAAATGAATTCTAACTTTTTTCACTTCATTTTCACATCCTCACATTTCCTTATTTCACATGGTTTAAAACAAAATGCCTCCAGCATTATTTTTCCTTTCTCAAGAGCAAAGTGAATGTGACTTTTCTAAGGGGGTCACAGGATGCCTCTGAGGCCTGTGGGTGTTACTGGACTGCTGCCTGCTTTCAGCTTAACTGAAGGGCTTGTCATAGTTTTCATCTCCTAAGAAATTAGCCCTAGGTGCTGGCCAGAAGCAGGAGAAGGCAGCATTATGAGTCCCACGCTGGTTATTTCCCACTGACATCAAATCCTGAGGTTTTTAAATTAATCCTACACAAAGACAACCCTTCATTTTGGTGCCAGTTTGAAATTAGACTGCAATAATGACCTTTTAGAGATGTCTAGTTGTTAAGATAAGCCCCTGTTGGAAGGTGGAGGTGGTGCTGCTCCCCGCCTTGCTGAGGCGTTGCTGAGGCGTTCCGGGGGTGCCCCGGCCTGCGCTGCCGGCAGCGCCACAGCCCGCCCGGCCCAGCCCCGCTCCCGGCCCTGCTCCCGGCCCTATTCCCGGCCCAGCCCGGCCCTGATTCCCAGCCCTGCCCGGCCCGGCCCAGCCCT
>VZRZ01000636.1:46464-118023 GCA_013398175.1 Climacteris rufus
CCCAGCCCGGCCCTGCTCCCAGCACAGCCCGCCCGGCCCAGCCCGACCCCGCTCCCGGCCCTGCTCCCAGCCCAGCCCGGCCCCGCTGCCGGCCTCAAACAAAGGCTCTTTATGGACTAAGCGGGCACATTCGTTCCACGCTGCCGAGGGGAGGCTGCCACAAAAGGGACCCACTTGGCCATCAGGAAAAGTTAATTCCTGGCTGTGAGTGCGAATTGAAAGCATACCTTCTAATGCTCTAACACTGGCTGGCAACTGGAAAAGCTTGGAAAATGGAGTATTAACAGCAACTGTTAATATAAACAAGAAAGTGATTTAATATATGCTACCCCCAAGTGTGAAGTGGAAGCTGGCCCAGTAGAAAATGGGAAACGTGGAACAGATCTGCATAACATACAGGACATTTTTGTCTATTGGAATAAATAGAAATTTGTATTGATGTGTGTAAACAAAGACAAGACACTGTATATCTATGAAAAATTATTTCAGTAACCATTACCCTTAGCAATTTTCTCCATTTAAATTATGAAAAAAATATATTACCATCATACTTTGTTTGTGTTAAAAGGCTATCTGTGTTTTTCACTTGTAATAATTGGCTACTCACTTTTTTTAGGGTTTTTTAATTTGGCAATTCTCAAAGGTGGTTCCAACTGTATAGAGTATAATTTTGACTGCTGAGACAAACTTGATTATTATTTCAACTATATGTGATATATGAAAATTGCAGCTGTTTAACCAGCATCACTGGCATGTTTTCCTTTCAAAACTGGAGTAGGTCCTGTAGAATGACCACTTTTAATCTGTGTAAATATTCCACCTTTGACTATTCACAGTTCTACTTTAGTTCTGTTCATCAAAAATAGAAAATATGCATAAAACATTTTATTATTTGATGGTATACTCCACCATCTGCTGCCATGATGCACACAACTCTTCCTTGTTTGAGAAGTGTACTGTGAAATCTTAGTTTGAATCTGTAGATTTTGAAAATGTGCAATATCCAGACGCTTAAATGTTCCTGTTTTAACTCATAGCACTGGTAGAGATTTCAGGAGCGTCTTTACAGCATTTAATAAATTAAAGGTTTATCAAAATACAGACCTAAGAAAAATACCATTTGTGTCTTCTATTTTTCTTTTGTGTATTAAAACAGTGGGATTACTTGCTTAATCAGTTAGGGAGGTAATAGAAAATGGAATCTCTTATTTTGTGATCATTCCTCTTCTTTAATACATTTCACCTAGAAAGTATGGATCAGAAACTCGCAAGGAAAACTGATGCCCTTTCCTGCAGCTAAATTAACAGGAATCACGTGGAAAACAATCTGAGCCTTGTATGAAAAGGGGAGCCATTAAAATTAGCCCTAAGCTATGGACTGCACCCAATATCACTAGAACTGCACTCACTGCAGATGTGGAGGCTGGCTCTCAGGCAAACTGAGCTGTGTTGTATAGCTACAATTAAAATCAACTCCTCTGCCAAAAAATAAAAGGGAGGAGTGTAGAAGGAGAACATCAAAGACAGATTGAAATGTGTAGTTAGTAATAAGAGTGGTCTCCTCTTGAACCGAGCCCTGCAGCAATTCATGGCCCCCTTGTTAATGAGAAATTTTGACCTCTGGTTTGTAAGTTAAACTTGTAATCCCAGCTAATGAAGTAAATCAATCCCAACTTCAGTCTGTTGTTCCCATTTTTCTTTCCACAGTGTGTCTGGGAGTTAGTATCCAGGTCTACAAATACAATTTGGGGAAAAAAAATTATTCTGCTGCTGTGTAACTTCTCCTGTTTTGCAGATTCACTTAAACATATCTAAAGCAGGCAGGATATTTTAACTTGTCCGTGTGCTTGTAAAATGTCCTGTTGGTTTGGGTGTTTGTGGCATTTAAATAATAGGCCTGAGTTAACATTTTAAAAGGGGAGCTGGATTTGTAACTATCCAAAAAATTTGTCTCTAATAGGTTTAAGCTTTAGATGTGTAGATCAGTTTGAAATTATTTGAGGACCCTTATTTGAATTCTTGCTATATATTTAAGGGAATACTGATGATAGTTTTGTGTCAGAAAAAAAAGGTTTCCCACTGCAGTCTCATTTCTGAGAGAAAACAGATTCACTAGCAATAAAATGAATGCAAAGCTAAGATTCCAGTTTTCATAATGTGCGAATCATCCTTTGAAATACACATTTCTATGTCTTGTGAGCCACTGAGTGACAAAAACCCAAATCGAGCCCCAAACCCCTGGTAAAGCCTCCGAGTTGGTTCTGTGTCACACTATGTTATTAAGGAATCTGTAAGAGATCAGCAAATGATATAAAAGGAGGTGAAGTCTTTTTGGCAAAAATAAGGAGATGTCAGATTCATAATGTGATCCCTTAAAGGAAAACATAACCAGCTAGGGACATAAAAGGACTTGTAGCTGCTTCATTTTCCTTCTGCATTAGTGATTGGGAGTGCTGTGGACCCTTCTGAATGACACAGGCCCTTTTTTTGTTGTAATCTGTTTCGCTCAAAGGGAGTTTTTACATTATTTTATGGCTATTTAATGTTACAGACACTGTTTGATAGGAGCAGGATCTCCCAAACTAAATGTGTTTTTCTAAATGAAGGGTACACAAGCTCCCCTCTTGCTGCATGTCTGCTCTCCCTGGAGCTGCGGCAGGGAGCGGTGCAGAGTTTTGGCTCTCAAGTTTTTGGCTCTTGGTGTTAGTTTTTCATATCCATAGTCCTGCAATTTGGTCAACAAACCCTATCACATATTACTACCTTTTGTAGACATCACACGTTTAGATTTGTGTCATGAAGAGGGAACAAATGACCACACGCTGCTGTATTTTATGCAATTTTCTTATAGAAAAGAGTAATTTTTTGCAGCAGTGAGGTTGGAGTCTCCGGGGACTGCCCCAGTTCAGCAGCTGTTTTTCCTGGGCTGACCCTGGTGCTGCTGTGTTTTGCTTACCTCAGGGACCGAGCGCAGGCTGTTCTTTCTAGAAGTAGGAGCTGCATTATTTTTATGCCTTTAAAAAAGGGCGATTCCTGCCTAGATTTGATGACTTGCTGCCAGAAAGCTGCCGTGATTTCCTCGGGTCAGGCGGTGGGCAGGGGCTGTTGGTGTGCCCGGAGGGATGTGTCCCCAGGCAGGGCCACGGAGGCTCCTGCAGCGCCTCAGTGACTGAGCTGTCAGCAGCAGGGGACAGCGGCTCTCGCCTGCCCCCCGGTACCTGAGGGACACCGGCCCTCGCCTGCCCCCCGGTACCTGAGGGACACCGGGCAGCGCCTGCCCCCCGCTACCTGAGGGACACCGGCCCTCGCCTTCCCCCCCGGTACCTGAGGGACACCGGCCCTCGCCTGCCCCCCGGTACCTGAGGGACACCGGCCCTCGCCTGCCCCCCGGTACCTGAGGGACACCGGCAGCGCCTGCCCCCCGGTACCTGAGGGACACCGGGCAGCGCCTGCCCCCCGGTACTTGAGGGACAGCGGCAGCGCCTGCCCCCCGGTACCTGAGGGACACCGGCAGCGCCTGCCCCCCGGTACCTGAGGGACACCGGCCCTCGCCTGCCCCCCGGTACCTGAGGGACACCGGGCAGCGCCTGCCCCCCGGTACTTGAGGGACAGCGGCAGCGCCTGCCCCCCGGTACCTGAGGGACACCGGCAGCGCCTGCCCCCCGGTACCTGAGGGACACCGGCCCTCGCCTGCCCCCCGGTACCTGAGGGACACCGGGCAGCGCCTGCCCCCCGGTACTTGAGGGACAGCGGCAGCGCCTGCCCCCCGGTACCTGAGGGACACCGGCAGCGCCTGCCCCCCGGTACCTGAGGGACACCGGCCCTCGCCTGCCCCCCGGTACCTGAGGGACACCGGGCAGCGCCTGCCCCCCGGTACTTGAGGGACAGCGGCAGCGCCTGCCCCCCGGTACCTGAGGGACACCGGCAGCGCCTGCCCCCCGGTACCTGAGGGACACCGGCCCTCGCCTGCCCCCCGGTACCTGAGGGACACCGGGCAGCGCCTGCCCCCCGGTACTTGAGGGACAGCGGCAGCGCCTGCCCCCCGGTACCTGAGGGACACCGGCAGCGCCTGCCCCCCGGTACCTGAGGGACACCGGCAGCGCCTGCCCCCCGGTACCTGAGGGACACCGGCAGCGCCTGCCCCTCTGTTACCTGAGGGACACCGGCCCTCGCCTGCCCCTCTGCTACCTGAGGGATCCCGGGCAGCGCCGGCAGCGGGGACGTTCAGCCGAACCTGGAGAAAAGGCCCCTTTGGAACTCGCTGAAACTGTTCTGAAGCTGGGCCTTGCAGTGCCAGCCCGGGTCCAGTGCCAGCCTTTCAGCCTTTCTGAGAGAAGCAAAGCACCTGAACTGTGGGTCTGGAAACAGAAGTGGGTGAGGAGGAGCTTTTAGAATAAATCGTAGAATGGTTTGAGTTGGAAGGGACCTTAAAGATCTTGTGCTTTTGCAGAGGATCCACAAGTTGTGGACAGTGAGATGCAAGAGGCATCTCCCAAGGAAAGGGAGGAAGAGCTTTTCTGTAGAGGAACAAAATATTAATGCAGTCCAAATATAGAGATTATATCGCCTAATAAGTTTTTGCCTGTAATGTATATTTTTCCTTAGGATCAAATGTAGTGGAAATTTTTATTACTCAGAGTTCCTCTGTATCTAGAGGGACTGCAGGTTTATAAGTAACACATTAAGTGTTACCTGTGATCTTCAAAGTACACATGAAGGGCTAGATTAAGCTGTATACTGTTTTTGTTTGTGATCATACTGCACAGTCATTAACATTACCCATATTATTCTTTGAAGATGCTCATGACCCTCATAATGATTTGAGGCTGGTTGCTTTATACTGCTGCACATCATTAGAGCATTATAAGTAAGCTTTTATAATAACCTACTTTTTGTCTCACTAAATTTATAAGAAGCTTTGTTAATTTTGACAACAAGTGGAAAAACGCAGCAGCGAATCTGTTCTCGAGTGATATACCTTAGTATATGGAGGATCCCGTTGTGAGGAACTTGGAAAATAATCATGGTTTATTAGCTGCACAGTCTTTTCCCCTTTGTTTCTATTCATTTAATTTAAAGTGAAACAACTCAGCATGCAAAACTAAAATTAGCTGCAAAAAAGGTGTAAGTGAATAAACAGGCAAATCCATTAGAGTCGATGGGTTATTGGATCCCTTGCCATTCCTCAGATGGCGGCCTATTAAAAGTGGTAATGTCTGCCTGCAGCAAGGCCTTGAGGCAGAAAGAAGGCCAAGACAGGCATATTTCACATGCATCAGACACAAGAATTAAATAGACCAATGTTCCCTAAAAGACTGAAGTACATCTCTTTCTGACGTTCATCTCAGGCAAAAATTCATTGATCTCAGTATGTCCCTTGGCAATTATAAAATATTAAATCCAAGTCACACTTTTCTAGTTGGCTTAATTTTTTCTCTATTCACAGCTTTCTATTTGATCAATTTTAACAAGTTAGGAATAGCATCTAATAATAAAATAAAAACTGCAGAGTGAAAAAGTTTGTTCATTTGATATTCTTATATTTTTGTATTTAGTTTTTAGACCTGCCTTTTATTTTATTGCGTTTTAAATAAATTTGCACACTAAATAGATGAAAAGAATATATATTTATACACTCAAAAATCGCCTCCATCTTCTCCTTTGAACTAGCAGGTTTTTTTTAAAGCTGGATATTTGTATGTGGCCATGGTATTGCAGTGAAATCTGTATTTTAAAGCTAAATCTGTGTAGTTAATCAGCATCATTTTTCCTAGTGTCAGACCGTAATTATTTCTGCTTCATGTTTCTCTTATGTCAGGCTGAAAAATGTAATCTTGGTGGAATCTTACTTCTGAATTAGTACTTACATGAGCATTTTTGTTAGTTTGTTTTAGCTGAAATTTGGATTTGTTTGTGTAAACATCAGTCAAGCAAAATGAAAAATAACCTTTCAGAACCTATATCTGTTTTAACATAAATGTGGAGATTGTAACATCCATTACAGCAGAATAAATGTCTTTGCTGATGGGAGAATGTCATGGGGAGATTTTTTCCATCCCGGCATTCTACCTGTTGTGTTGGCCTGTTCCCTTCCTGCTCAGGACTCTAATTTGTCTGGCACATTACAACCTTCCATTCCTTAAATAAGCTCTTTCACTGACCGACAGCTGTAAGCATTCTTGGCTGAAAAGATGGCCAGAAGAACGCTTAGAGTCTTGGTTGGCTTTCAAAAAATGACGATTTTTATTATTTTCTATCAGCAAAATTACTCCATGCAAGGGTGGGGGAGTCTAATCAGGAGGTCTTAAATTTTCAGAAAAGCAAAGTTCGGGATTTTGCTTTACATTTTGGAAACAAGACCCTGTTGCCACGTCACCTTTTTAAAATACACCTAAGTTGTTTTTTGTTAACAGAAAAACAATTGTAGTCTATTAGATGGGGGCAGGGGAAGAGTGTGGCTGCCGGTGTAGCTCCTTTAGCACCGATGGAGAGAAATCAGTGTGCCCTGGTGGCCGGTTTGAACGTGGCCAGGTCAGGTGCCTGTTCTGCGTTTCTCAGTTGGATTTCTAGGCTGGCCAAGGTTTCCACGTGTGTCAGAGCTGGTTCCTGGCTGTGGCCGTGCTCCTCTGGCCGTGAGCTGCTGCTGCCAGGCTGGCCCTGGGGCCCGCTCCTCCCTCAGCTGCACTGACACCCCTGGGAGCAAAAGGACGATATTCATACAGCTTATCACCCGCGCTTTATGGGTTTTTGGGTTGTTTTTATTGTGTTGCTGGTGCTGTTGGATTGGTAATTGTGCCTGTTCCTTGCTGTGTCTTCACACAGGGAATATTGTAGGAGGCCCAGCATTTCCAGATGGGCCTTAAAGGTGGGTACAGTTACAACCTGAGCAGCATCCTCCTCTTGTGCCTGACACTAACAGAAGCTACACCTCTGCTATGGTACAGAATTCAAGGAACACAGCAACGCTGTGCAGGTGACCCAGAATCCCACTTGTTGTTGAGAATTTTTTTCCCTTTTTCATAGCAATTGTGAGCTAGGCATTTAAAAGTCACTTCAAGAGCAATGTTACTCACAAGCATATTGAGGCTTGAAAGATGCAGATATAATTTTCCCTCTTTAAAATTAATTTTTATATATTCTTCTGGAAGGGCCACATTTTGAAAAAGCTCTGCAATATGGCCTAGACTGAAATGTTTGTGTATATCTCTTCCTGTACCTATGCACATATAGACATATATGTGTGTGCACATGTAATAATTATGTATCTGATTTATTATCAGCCATTTGACATTATGAGCTGTTTCAAACATGGCTGAGAAAATAAAATTAGAACAGTTGTGTTCTGTGTTTGGTGACTGTGAGTTGTTGTGGTAAACTGGTTCTTTCCAAGTGCCTGCATGAACTACTTGTGGCTGTGTTCTCTGTGGTGGGGCTGTGTTGGACAGCCAGCACACCTTTGTGACCAGCCACAGCCTGGTTTCCATTTGTTACCTAACGGACTGGCACATCATATATTATTTATTTAAACCGTGATTCTAATTGATGTTTTGTCTAAGGATGTTGGATTCAGAGAGCACTTCTTATTCAAAATACTGTTTCCTTTATTGAGTTCTTGCTGCCATCAACCATACACTCTTAATCTCATGCCATTTATCTCATCTGTCCCGAACATAATTCTTGTCTGTTTCTTTGAATTTATAAATTGCAGGACTGGGTTTGCTTTTGAAATCCACTTAAAATTCTGTATTACAAAATGAGACAAAGTAAGATTATTTTAACCATGCCTATTCTGAATATTTCCATGACTTTACGTGATATGAAAAACTGCCCTTCTCCAGCTAGCAGTTTTATTTTATTCTACAAAAATAAATATAGCTGTTTGTATTTTTTTTTTTTTTACTCCTTTAAGCATAAATTAATGATAATCAGTTTTCTGGCTGTTTACATTTTTTTTCCTGGTTGGTTCTGCATCATGATGTTTTTGTACATTATATTATGATATAAAAGTAAAATTAATAGATGTAAAAAGTGACAGAATTCTGCTGTAAGGATGTGCAATATTGTTTATTAAAATTATGCTGTTTAAAGAACATTTTACTGAACTTCATTTTTCTTGAACTGCATACTAATTTTAAAGGTCAATGTGGTTAGTTACCATAGTAGTGACCTAAAAATAACCTTTCCAGTGTACCTGTATATTTCTGATCTGTAGTGTTAGCATTCAGAAATGTTCTTTCCCTTAGAGTTTCAGCAGCTAAATAAGTTGCAACCCCTTCAGCTATACTCATAAAAATTTGCTTCCAGACAACATGGTCTGTTTATTGTGTAATAATCGAAATGGCACTAAATTGCAATGATTGCTGAACACTTAGGAATTGCATTAACCACTTAACTGCTAAACTATTTTCCATTTTCTTCCTCACTGTGAAGTATTATATTGATTTTCCTCTTACTTAGAGCTGCTTACTCAACCTCTGAGATGAACAGAATATTTTAGTAGCCTCATACACTGTCATATTTTGAGTCAATCAGCAGTGACCTTGGTGGAGAATTTTCTGGAGATTTTTTAAAAAGCTATCAAGCAGAATAGCTGGCAGTGTGGAGCCATGTATCTGTACAGAAAATAGAGGGAAACACAAAACATCTCTGCTAAGTGACTTGTGCAGTATATGGAGGATTAAATCTTTCTCTGCCCCTCTACATTGGATGGGTTATTTCCTGTTACTGCTGCTAAGACAAATTGGTGAATAGTTATGAGGCCTTATCCAGGGACTTAATCTCAGCCTGTAATGTGGTGCTGGGAGTGTAATTAAAAATCTAAATACAGTGATAAGTGAAGGATTTTAGTAGTGCCCTTGTTTTCTATGGGGCTGTTGATGATTTTTTGTTTTCTAACTGTTGTTTGTTAAATGAAGCTAAACACAAACATTTGAGCAGTATCAAACTTCAAAGCTCCATGGTGATTGTTAGCTAAACTAGTTGTGTTTCCAAATATTTTACTTTCAAATTGATTTCCTTTTTCTCTCGACGGTTTATGGAGAGAAATTCTGGTCCAATTTGTTTCTGAGAAAACTTGTCAGAAAAAGCAGAGTGGGTTTTGGTTTGCGTTTTTGTGTGCGGGGAGGGTTGTTGGTTTGTGTTTTTAAGCAGAACCTTTCTGGAATCTTGCTGGAAAAATAAAAGGGGTGGGGGGGAAAGGCTGATACAGGTAAGGAAGAGTTAACTAGAAATGGAGCGGGGATGCTGGGGGGCAGCAGTGCTGCAGAACATAGCAGTGTTCGTGCGAAGGCAAGTCATTTCCCGAAACACTGCAGACACATGGCCCCAGGCGCTCTAAAACCTTTGGAGACCAAAATGGCTCGCAGGAGTTAGAAGTAATAAGGTGTTTTTCCCTTCTTTCTCCTTCACTGAAATTCTGTAAGGTTGCTATGCATTACCAAGGAACAATGCCGCTATTTTTGTGTTTTATATGGGTATTAAGATCCATTACAATTTGACATTTTTAAGATTGGTTATCCTGTAGTTTGGTGTTAAATTGAAGTTGTTTGTTTTGAATTTAATTCTTTCATTTTTCAAAGGAAAAAAAGGCAGTACTGCTGTGCTGATAGCTTGCTGAAGTATGCCAGGATTCGATGTTTGAATTTAATGTTTACTATCCCAAACTACAGGCAAAATTATCTGTAAAAGAAGTCTTGGGTTTTATATTTCTTTTAATTTTTTTTAGAGTCTGAATGATGCTGGCTTTCTGGCTAGCTTTTCACAATCAGGTTGTAGAAGATACTGCACATCTAGTATCTGTAAGGCATACAGTTTCTGGGGTTATTTTTAACACTGTATTACACACCCAAGTTGTATTGTGCTTAATGCAACCTGCCTATGATTATTATAACCCTGTATGTTTGCAGCAGCTAAATAAACTCCACATCAAATAAATTACTGCAGTAATGTTATTAGGCCAGCAGCAATGTTAAGGACATCTGTTAACTCTTTTTTCAAATGCCCTGTCCTTGCTGTTTATTCTAAACATTTATGTTGTTAATTACTACTTAAGTACACGGAGTAGTTGTTCAGACAAAGCTGTGAGCACCAGCTGAGGAGGGAGGAAGAGAAGGGTTTAGGTCCCATTCATAGCCTTGCTCTGAACGCTACAGTGAGAGGGGACCTGTAGCTCATTGTTTTAGGGTAACCCGTGGTAAATCAGGACAGAGCAATAGCCAGCTGACATGTATTTCCATGGGGGTGGTACAGCAGTGGGGTTGACATGTATTTCCATGGGGGTGGTACAGCAGTGGGGTTGACATGTATTTCCATGGGGGTGGTACAGCAGTGGGGTTGACATGTATTTCCATGGGGGTGGTACAGCAGTGGGGTTGACATGTATTTCCATGGGGGTGGTACAGCAGTGGGGTTGACATGTATTTCCATGGGGGTGGTACAGCAGTGGGGTTGACATGTATTTCCATGGGGGTGGTACAGCAGTGGGGTTGACATGTATTTCCATGGGGGTGGTACAGCAGTGGGGTTGACATGTATTTCCATGGGGGTGGTACAGCAGTGGGGTTGACATGTATTTCCATGGGGGTGGTACAGCAGTGGGGTTGACATGTATTTCCATGGGGGTGGTACAGCAGTGGGGTTGACATGTATTTCCATGGGGGTGGTACAGCAGTGGGGTTGACATGTATTTCCATGGGGGTGGTACAGCAGTGGGGTTGACATGTATTTCCATGGGGGTGGTACAGCAGTGGGGTTGACATGTATTTCCATGGGGGTGGTACAGCAGTGGGGTTGACATGTATTTCCATGGGGGTGGTACAGCAGTGGGGTTGACATGTATTTCCATGGGGGTGGTACAGCAGGGCTCATTGCTCCAGCCAGGGAGCCTTACCTCAGTCAGCAAGGCTGAGTCTGAGCAGCTTTCCCCATTTAGGCCCTAAAACTCTTAAGTTGTTATTAGAGCTGGTGAAAAAAAATCTGCTATGAAACTTCCTCTGTCAAAATACATTTTTGTCAAAGATAAAATGTTTAGCAAAAATACATCTGTTTCAAAAACATATTTGTCAAGAAGGTTTCTCAGCTCCAAGATGACATTTCTAGTGAGAAAGTGAGTCTATTGCTGAGTGGTTGCAGCCCAGATCTGGGAGATGAAAGATGAATAGTGCCTTAACCACTGGGCTGACAAGTCTCTCTGCCACTCGTGTTTGTTATAATGCAGGATGAAAAACATTGTTGAGAATTGAAATGTTTTCCAGCTTAGTCTTTATTGTGAGGTAAAATTTTACATGCTAGAACCCAATTCCTAGTTCTTTTAAATATCAATTCTTTACACTCGAAATTCACCTGAGACAATAAGGTGTTTGGCCAACTGGCACCGAGAGTGGTCCAGGGCTCATCTTTATCTGTGGGTTAGTGAATCGCAGATACTTGATCATGCAAACAAACAGGATGCTGTTTTTCAAAGGTTAGATGGAACTTGAGAGCAGCTCTGTTAAATTAAAGCAAACAAGCAATAATAAAAGGACCTGCTGGAATTCTCTAAAGGCAGTGTCTCAAAAGTTTCTGTTGGGAAGTTTGCCAGAATACTGTGAATGTACACAACTTTTCATCAGCATGATAGGAAAAATAGATGCAAAGTAAGGAATACTCCATAAGTGTGGGGTTTTTTTGTCATCTGAGCAGTGTCTGATTTTCAGATTACAGTCTTGCCTGTCAATGAGATGGAAGTAAACCCGTGGTGTATACTTAGAGTATTGCCAATTGAAGTGTTTTCCCTGCAGTTAAGTGTTGCCTCATTGCAGTGTGGCCGGGGAGGATCACAGCTCCGGGGAAGCTCTCCTTACCTGATTCCCCCGAAGAGAGACCGAGCAGGCGAAGGCAGGACTGACTGCCTGCAGTGCCCCAGGCTCAGGCTGCAGGATGGCACCTCTCTTTGTCCTCCTTCCCCCTGGCACCGCAAGGTGCCCGAGCAGCTCTTGGCCCTGCCCTTGCCTCTCCCATGGCAGAGATTCCCACACGTGCTCCCCAGAGCTGCCAGATAACATCATGGGCTGGCCAGCTCCTGTTTATGGGCCAATGAATTATGCAGCTGGGGTAATTGGATGGTTTTGTTCTGGGAATCGGGTTTGTGCTCCTGGGGTGCCACCTAGGAAAGTCTGTGAAACTGCATAATAAAAAAGTCATTTTCATGCAGAAGTGAAAATATTTTGAATGCAGAAGAGAATTGGTGGGGGAGGGCAGGGCTGATGTCCTCCTGTATTTAGAGGGGAACAGTGAAGTCCAGTTGTTAACCATTACAGCTCTTATTTTTCTTGCATTGTATGGGGTAGGAAGAAGCTAATTTAGCATAAACTCCAAAAGAAACAAAGTACTACTCTCTTCCCCCAGGTAAAGATACATGTATAGTGTAGTTGGAAAACATGTATAGAATTATATATGTACATTCTGGGACTCTGTATATTTGTATAGTCACTGTATGCTGTTTGTGTAGTAGGACTCAGATGACAATTAAATTCAATATGCCTTAATTAAACCATAGTTTCCATGATATTCTTCAGCTGTGTGTTTTGAAAGACATTTGAGGTAGCAGACTAGTATGTAGTTTTGACTTCTCTAACCTACATGCCTTATGTTTGTGCCTCAAGATAACATTGAATAACATATTTAAACTGCTCATGTGTGAAAAAGCAAAATGATATCTCACGAACTGATTTCTTCACACATTCAAAAAATCGAATTCTCCTTTTGTTCAGATACTAAACTGGAATCCAAAAGGAAGCAATATTTGTAGGCAAGATTTGGTATCTCAAAATGGAGAAGATATGAATACTTTTAATGAGAAGGCTTTATACTGATTTTAAAAGTTGAATCATTTTACAAAGGTATTCTTTTACAAATGTAGTTCCATTGTGTAGGCATTACAGTCTGGTTCAGTTGATAATGAGTCAGAGAAGTTTACTGAACTGTTATGATTTAATATTTTGAGTTGAATCTAGATATTGTAAAATAGTAAGTAGTGATAACCATATTGGATTATTTCCTCAATTTCGTCATCCATAGGAACTGGTATTGCCAAGTGCTATAGTAAAAAATGGAGGTACATATTCCTGTGGCTGGGATTAGTATTTATTAAAATATATATTTATTTTTTCCGTATGTCTGTGTGTATGTAGTAGTTTTGCATGGGTATGTATAAATTATACCAAGGCCACAGTCTTTCATGGATTTTAATTACTGTGTAGCTATTTTTTGAGTTTTTGTAAATGAGGCAGACTTTAAATTTGAAGGCAGTCCACCAGATGAGCTGTTCTAGCTAGAATTAAAGCTTAGAAGCTTAGACTTTCAAACACCAACATCTATATGAAATAGAACTTGGCGACACGAGATGCAAGTCCTAAAGGTAAAGCAAAATAAAACAGTAAAACACCAAAACAAAACAAAACCTCACAGCCCAAACAAAACACAAACCAAACAAACCCCAGTAATAATGAAAGTTTCAAATATCCTCTCTCAGTTTACAGTCTGACTAGTTTTCTGAACTTTGGCTAGAACTTCGATTTATTGCCAAAAAATGAACATTTTATTTTTCAGTATGATGCTACTGTTTGGATTTTGTGGGTACAGAGAGTAGCAAAATATTAAGGGGTTGTAGCAATGGTGCTGTTTGTGGGAAAACCAGATTAGTCCCGTAGTGGGAGGTGGTTTGACAGGGACAGTCCTGAAGTTTGCTCCTGGAAAGTATGGAATCTTCTGTAGTTCCACTGAAGGTGATGCCCTTTTCTAAATAAGAAACAAAGTACTGTATAAATGAGTGTGTAAAGGATATGCCAGGATCTTCAGCAATATTTTTCAGAATAAAGAATGTTCCGGTTACTGATTTATCTTATTCACTGAACAAAAGAAGGCCTGTAGCTCTGAAGGCATAATTTGTTTAAGACCCTGGCCAAATTAAGTCACCTGGGGAGCAGTGGAGGCTTCTGCAGAGCAATCTATGATCTGGCCGTGCGTTCTGCTGCAATTTAATTTTAAAAGAGTAAGTAGAAGCCAAGATCCAAGAACTGTGGCACTTACTGGGAAAAGCTGCTCTGGGATTGTGGAGGTTAGAGTTCAGCTAGAACAGATGGTGAAAGAGTTCCAACCTACTGTACCATATGCTGCTGCTGCACGCGTTCAGGTAGCACGTTATGTGTACGGTGGGGAAAGATCAGGGATCCTAACACAGCTTCATAGAAAGACCAAAAAGGGTCTTGAAAAAATGATTTCATCATTTCAGGCCAGGTTAATGAGGAGGATGTAATTTGTTAAAGAACACCAGAACTCGCCGTTCCAGAAAGGAATACCAAAAATTAGGCATAGCACACAACTGCATCTTTTCTAATTCCCAGCAAGCTAAAATGAAGCTTGTGTTTCAGGAAGTCTATTTCAGGCTCGTTAGACTTGAATTTCTGGGGAAAGTATTTGAAGAAAAAACAAATTCACAACACTTGAATTCAGACCATTAAAAACAGGTTACAATTTGATTTATGATTTTTTTAAAGTTCTAATCGGGGGCCAGATTTTCAAAAGAGCATCTGTCTTATTGAGGTGCCAATGATGTGATAAATTCCTCACTGGAAACCACTGGAGCTTCACTGGGTTGGAGTATGTCAGAAAACCTGACTGCTGATCTATAATCTCTGCTGATACCGCTCAGATGCTTTTTAAAGAATCTGATCTGATACCATGAAAGCAGGAAAGTAGAAGACAAGAAAGAGAAAAAAAGGGTTAATCAAGTCAGAAGTACTGAGAGAAGAAGTGGAATAGTAGCAAAGAAGAAAAATGAAGGCAGAGAGTTGTGATTTGGAGTGGTGCTAAAGAGCCTCTGGGCTTGAGATTCATCTCGCATTTTATAATGCTCATGTTGTGTTGTATCATAATGCACTTGCTGCTACCAGAGCTGCTGTGCCTCCCCTCTCACTGCCAATGGTAAAAATAGGCCGGTAGCACCATTCCATGCTATGGAGCGCTCTCTGAATTCCACGTTGGTTTTCCCTCTCCTCTCTAATTACTGCAGTAACCCCCCAGTGCGTGTGCACGTGTACTCAGCCTTTGTCTGATGGTGCCCTCTCCCATCATCTGTCTGGGTTCCCAGGAATCTGATGGTTGTACCAGCTCCTTCCAAAGAGGGGCAACCTACTGACCTCCACTGCCTTTTGTTTAACTTAGCCAAAAATATCCCATCATGAGCCTCTAGTCTGAGCTAGTACTTGGGTAAAGGTTTTTCTTTTGTAGTTACAACAGTCCTTCTAATATAATAGTCATGTTTATTCTGTTTTGGAAGTAATTGGATCTGATAGACTTGTCAGTTTATACATTGATCATTGTCAATTGTTGGGACCCATCTATAAAAGCTCTTCAGTATGTATCAGATGATTGATGGTATTAGATGATTTTGTGTCTGGCTTAGACTTATTTCTATAATATATTTTAGTGTCTGTTTTAATTAGAGTTGTTTGTCGTGGAGCATTTGATTTTGACTATCTGGTTTAAAATTTCTTTCAAATAATTAATAACAATACATATTGGGGGGAGTGTCTCATAAAGGAAAGGTGATGAGAGTTGTGATTTTCACTTGTCTTCTCTACTTGAGGTAGTCTGAGTAGTGTCCAAACCTATCAGGACAGTAAAAAAGAGAAGTCAGAGGTAACTAAGAGTGGAGCTTTAATAGCTGAAAAAAGTGTTTTTCTGCATCAGTATGTCTCCTCCATGATCAATGGTAGACTGAAGACATTTATTGTTTTTAGATGTTGATATGGATTGTTTGCTCATTTTGTTACAGAGAGGTACAGTTGATTAAAGAATCTTCTGGAAAGCGTTTGTGATGCGTTTAATCCCTCTGTTCATACAGTCAGATGAATCTGGGATAACTGTGAGTGTGTGAAAGGGTTAACTATACAAAAGGCAAGTATCTTGTTGTTTGGGATTTTTTTCCAGTAGCTTAGTTTGAAATTTAAGGTTTATATTTTGTTGTTAGCTGTGTTGAATATGAGTGTCTTTAAAAGATGGGTTGTTTGCTTTGTGGTGAAACGAGCTGGAAGAATATAAGGATTTGGGAATTTGTGAAGTAAGAGGGGATTACAGGGTTTCTAAAGTGTTGAGCAAAGTTTAAGTTGGCAGTGAAGTGTTTATAAATTAAACTGATCTGCTTGTGACTCAAGGCTTGGCTATCTTATTTTATCTAATAATGGAAGGAAAGGAAGAACCTGGATTGAAATTAAGAGGTTAGAGGACAGTATGAAGCTGAGGGTTGGTTTTGGTTTTGATGAAAGTTTAGGGTCAGATTAGATAGCAATCTAATGCAGAGCAATCAGAAGTGGTGGAGACTTGCAGGTCCCCAAGGCAATCTGCTTGGAGTCCTGGAGAGGTGATCCTGGGGTGGGAGACAGAGGCAGGAATGTAGGAAAGGGCTTGAGGAGGAGTGTGCTGGAGTCAGAGCTTGGGGACCAGGATGTGCAAGGGGCTGTCTTTGTAGTGTGGAAGGGAGTGGGGACTCACGGGAGGCTCCTGATGTCGGTAGGAAAGAACACCCACACTGTTTCCTTTTTGGAGCTTTTCTTCCAAGAGTTATTTGTGCCAATCCAAGTTTTTAAAATATTTTCTGAACAAGCAAACCTCTAACTTAAAATGAGTCACGAGTGAGACTTAGCTGTAAGAAACAGAAATGTTAAAAAATCAAGAACTGAATGGCTGAATGATATGGCTGAACTCTCTCATTTCTCTGTAATGTCTGCAACTCACCAGCCTTAATTTTATTCCATGATATTTGCAGTAATAGAGTGTTAGCTGTCTTCCACCCTTTATTTACAAACGTTAATGTCTTGTTTCCTGCACACTGGACTGTGTTCCAGCAATGTGTTAATCCTGCAAGCTGAAGGTATTAGCATTTAAGGCTTAATTTTATTTCCACTCAATCCAGAGATAACTGCATTGCCTGCTTTGTTTTGGTTTGTTTAATGGTCTGGGTACAGGTGAGGGGCCCTGCACTACCCTCAATCCACAAAGGAGCCTGTGGTAATTACAGGGAAAGGTTTAGATCACTGTTCATAGAGAGTGACTAATCCAGGAGCAGAAATAGTGTCTTACAGAGCTGGTAGATCTGTGGGTATTTCTGTCCTTTGTTTGGCTAGTGGTGCATAAAGTCACTTGATTGGCACTTGCACAGTTGCTGGGAGTGAGCAAGACGGCCAACAGCTGGAAACACAATTATTATAAAGTCTGGATGTTATACATCATAATTAGGCTTAAGAACCGAAAGTCAGCTGAGATGAATGAGGGCAATTCATGCTCTCAGGAGCTGAGAAAGTGATTTTGTGTTTCAGATTTGGATACTTTTCTCTGTCTCCTGCTCTTCCCCCCTCCCACAGGAGGACAGGCAGGGTGTGACACAGGTGGGTGATACCTGTGTCTCACCTCAACGAGTGCATGGGGGTGTGATGCACATGGTAGTGCTGCCTTCTTCATCAAAAGCAGCTATGAATGAGTCTGAGCCCCTACAGTTGTTCTGCTCAGCATGTTTCAGTAAGAGACAGACCAAAAAGCAGCCTTTACTGGATAGCAATTATGTGTCTTTTAATTAGATATTTAAACAATTAAATTTTACAGTTATATGTGTCTAGAGATTGATGAATGTCAAGAGTATTTTAATTATTTTAAGTTTCTAATTTGATGAAAGTCACAGTCATACAGGTTAGAAAGGAAAGGGCCACCCACTATGTAAAACTGAGATAATTTCAAACTAGTATCAAGGATATTACAGTAAATTCAGATGGGAATCAAATATGTCTCAAGGGAAGTGTGAATCCTGCAAGCTGGTCTGTAGGGCTTCTCCCAAAGTTGTTCTGACATTTCTTGACTCCCGGTGAGAGAGAACAAGGATGTACAGTGTGACTGGGCTGGAGTAAGACAGGCAAATCCTTAAAAAAACCTTAACAAAACAACACAAAACATGAAAAAAAAACCCCTATGTTAGTATTGAAAGATGAGAAGGGTAAAGCACCACAATGCCTGAAAAATAACAATAAAAAAATTTGGCAGGATTAGTATTTCAGAGGGAGCAGCACTTGATTAAACATTTGGAAAGCATGGGAGGAGAAACATTCCAAGCAAAATGAAAATATATGTGTATGATGGAAACAGGATAAATAGAGTATTCCACTTATAATTACCATGGCAAGAATGCAGCCCAAACTTAAGAATTCTTAATCAGGTAAAATTGTCATTGCTTTTAAGTCCAAGTAAGGCAGTGGATTGTGCTGGGTATGAGATGTTTGTGGATAAAGATGTTGGCAGGGCCTGAAGCTGCCATGCAGAGCAGGTTCATGAACAAAGGAAATGAAAAGACCTGGAGCTTGCACCACCAGCACATTGTGAGTGTGCTGCAGGAAGGTGGAGGATACAAGGCAATGGGTTCTTAACAAATACTGAGTGGGGAGTGGGGGATACCAAAAATCTTGGAAAGGTTAAAGGTCTCTGCAGAATGCAGAGATGTAACTCTGTGCAGGAGAACCTGGAGTTCTTCTGGCTCACATCAGTGCAGTGGTTATTCAGATACTGCATGGGTACATTGATTAAGGAGTGAAAATTAGTTGCATCTGGTTCCTACTGAGAGTGACCTCTTGAGGACTGGGCAGCTGAACACCCATCTCTCTTGAGCAAGTAAATGTGATAGCCCAAAGCTGCCTTACCCTTCATCTCATTATTTTCATTGGGGCAGACTTCTTCCAAGTACATAACTCCTAGCCTGCTTTTTGCCCCTGCTCTCATGCAGCTGGGGGGAAAATGCTGTCTTAGAGGAAGCCATAAGTGGTCAGGTTGCAATAGATGCCCAGTTCCCTCAGCTGGACGATTTTGATGTGATGCTGCTTTACAAAGTAGGTTTCTTTTTATAATAGTACTTGCATATATGACTTGGCTTAATGTAATAAAAGCAAAGAGCAGGTACATATATAGCGTTCTGCTTGTAATGGCAGCCCATTTCTTTGGGTTCAAATAACATCAGATAATTATAAACTGAAGTGATCACATCTGAAGAAAAAAATTTTGCTTTATCCATGACTTAGTATGATTTACCTTTCCCTTATTATTTCTTAATTTAAAAATTACTGCATGCTGTCTTTGAAATGTTGCAATTGTGTTGGTATTTGAAGTACTTGTAAGTACTTGTGCAAATCAGTTTTTCTGATGTTTGTCTGCAGGGCGAGGTGTGTGTTTATGTGCCCAGGGGAAAGGAGATGCATTTGCATCCAGGAGGGTGTAGCAAGTGAACGGGTGCCAAAACACAGTCTGTAGGAACAGTTGCACTAAAATAGCGCAGGGTAAAAATGTTGGCAAATGAAAATAACTAGCTTCCCAAAAGAGAATGGGATCTAATCCTCTCTGTTAATGCTGCTGCTCTGAAGGCCTACAATGATAGCTTTTGGTGAGGAATCTTTCTGAAGACACTTGTAGAGCCACCACGTTGCACATATGAAGATGCACAGTATTTTTGTAGCTATAATTATATTTCATATTGTATTGTTAATCTTGGAGGTGCTGGTGAACAGTTATTACATTTCTGTACTTTAGGGACATCTTAATTTTAGGATGTTTTAGTGAAATCATTACTATTAGCTCAGTAACTGTTGAATTAAACGCTAATTTACGTGGGACAGCTAATCATACATAGTATTGTACCTGTTTTTCATGTGTCTCTCAGCCAAAGATCTTGCATTTTATGCAAGTAAAAACCTATTTGCTGCAGATTATCTCCAGCATGTTTCTTGTGATTCAAGGCCTCTTATTCATAAGAGCAGACTAATAGATACCTTATCTTCCCAGTGCTCCCAGTGTGTGGAGCTTGGAGAGACAGAATTCCTGGTGTATTTTACTCCACAGATAGCTTGGCTTTGAATTGTTGCTGTATGATTCCCACTTTCAGACTTGGCTCGAAGTGCAAGTCTGCCACAAGGATGTGCCATGTAGCCTGGGAAGAAACCCAGCGGATCTTTTATCATTATTGCCTTGTTTCTGGCTCACAGAGAAGCAATAGCCGCAGATCAAGACGCTGTTCAAAGCAGAGATGTCAGGACTGAATTGTTTTCTGGTGAAGGAAGGATGGATAAAATATTAAATGCAATCTTCTATTTGCCCTTATCTTTCTGTTCCCCAACAAGAATATTGTACCGTATTTCCATGGTTCTGTAATTCAAAGCAGGAGGGATGCAGGTTTGTGGAAAAAATGATTAAATTGTTCAACAGTAGAAATCATTGTTATAAAAATTAGTGTAGATTTTGTGTTACATTTACTTTCTTATATGAAAGCACTTCTATCTCGAGCAGGGAACAGCACAGTTTTGGGAGTTACCCACTTTCGTTTCCATCCACCTGCTTCTGTAATTAATTGTAATTTAATGCACAAAGACACTTGTACTTTGTGAGCACTGGGGTGGTTTGCCCATGAACATTTTGGAAGAGGTGTGTCTGTCTGCCTCAGTCCTCTTTCCCAGCAGCCTTTCAACCTTTGGGAAAGAGGGGTCAAATGGGGTGATGGGCCCAGCAGAAGGGGGACAGAGGTAAAAAGGAGCTTGAGATTTTCAGTCCCTACAGCTTCCGTGGGAACTGCTGGCTTGGGTACAGCAAAGAGAGATGTGCTGGGCTCTCCAGAGGAACAGGCTGCACTGGGAGCTCTGGGCCACATCTGGCTCAGGGCCACACATCCCTGGGGGCTGGGGAGCCCCTGCAGCCCCGTGGGTCACGGGGCACCCACCTGTAGCATGTGAGGATGGGACAAGAGCTGCCCGTGGAGTAGCTCCGAGATGGTTTCGCGACAGGTGAAGTTTGGGAGGCAGGGGGATTTTGTGGTTGGTGAAGGGCACAGAGTGAATATTTCTGGAGAGGTAAGAGGTGATGCACACTCTGCAGAGGAGCTGCATTTACTGTGGTCAGAGAACTGTGACACAACTGTCAGAAATGAGGCTTCAGTGGCTTCTCTGTGCACCCGGCTGCTTGGAGTGTCTGCCCTATCACTGGGAGGGCGTGTTTCTGCGGCAGATTGTTGGATATTTAGCTAATGATCTACCAGTCTTTGGTCAGTATTTTATTCTGAACTGTTTATATTTCCCTTTGCCAACAGCATGAGTTTTCTCATAGAGGAAAATCACAGAAATAGCAAACAGACTGAGAAGGGTGGCCCCAATCTTGTGTCACATCTGACTTAAATTCAGAATCGCTTAAAAATGTGCACACTGAACAAGTAATTACTGGGATTCTTCTGAAGCCATAATTTCAAGCTAGGTAGCTTCTAACAGCTGAATTAAGGTTGTCAGTCCAACGCTGTTATTTGGGATGCTGGGGGCTCTGTCCCCAGCAGCTCACGGCGCTGAAGTGCAGACAAGCCTGTTCAGGCAGCCAGACTGTGACTGTCCCGGTGGGCCGGGGATGACAGGTTAACAGGGAGCATTAACAGGGCACCGTGGCAGGCTCCAGCCCTGCCTGTCATTTTCCATGCCCTGGTTCCCTGTGCAGCCCTGGCCGGGAGCAGGGGCTGGGGGCAGTCTCAGGTGAGCAGGGGGAGCACGGGGTGGGTTGGTTTGGTCTCTGCTGTGGGGGGCCCAAGGCATCCCCAGTCAGCAGGTGTGATACCGGGGAGCACTGAGGGGGCACGGGGAGAAAAGGCTCTGGGGAAAGGAGAGGCTGGGATGGGAAGTCACTGTAACGGGTGGAAGCAGTCTCAAGGCAGAGAGTTCATGTATAAATTAAATGGGTTTTTTTCTGGTCTGGAACATCTTACGTTTTCCTGAAATTATAACCAGAAGTTCACTGATACAAAAACTAACATTGGTATATGTTTGAGGATGTGTGATTTGGGAATAGCTTGGGTGTGGCAGGCCAGGAAATATAGGAGGTAAACAATTTACAACCATTTATTCTTTTATTAGAGCTTTTATCTGTGTAACTCTGATTAGTTGCCATAGATACAGACAACACAGGGCTTGTTTGGGTTGATGAAAAATCTGTCATGCTGATTAAAAATGTGATTTTTCTTGAGAAAATTTTGAATTACTTCAATTCCACTATTCTTGGCCATTATTTTTAACTATACTTGAATTCATGTATGCAATTAAATCATTATGGCATTTAGGAATCTAGTTTTTAAAATATAGCATCTGGAGAATAATTTTGAGTGCAATGCAGTAGAAACAAACTGGTCTTTAAATTAGTGATCGTATTGACAGACATAAATTACTGTTCTGTCAGCTTACAGATGTGCTTCTATATTTCTAAAATATTTTTTATATTTTTTTTCCACCTTGTAAAACAACTCCAGAGCATGATCAGGTATCTGATGGGCTCATGAGTGTGGTTACAAATGTGCACAAGCTTGATGCCATGTTCTGGTGTTGTGTTAAGGATATGCTCTTCCTATATAAAAGTTCAGTCTCTCAAGCGATAAATGCAATGAATATGACTTGGCACATCTTAATTCCAGCTACTCTGTCCAAATAGAGAGCAGTTACTTCCTGTAAATGTAACTCAGCTGACTCATTAAATAGTTTTCTATGAAGAAAAATTTTTAAAATTATGAAGCTTTTCTGTTACTATTTGGTAATTGTAATTGTAATTGGTAATTTGGTAATTGTGTGGGATGCTCCTAGTCTGGAATGCCATGGACAGTGGTTTCCAAGGAGTTTAAGGTGGCCACGTTTCTTCCAAGTGTGTTTGTTGCTGTCCAGGTCCTGTGGTCAGGATGAGTCTGAAATCAGTACTGTGGGCAGGGAAGAGATGCAGCATGTGGGGAACAGAGAAGGAGGAGAAGTGTTCTCTGAGTCAGCTTGATTTAAAATAAATACACACACAGTGGTTTCTTGAGGACTTAGAAACAGTGGGCACAGCCCTGGCAGAGTGTGTGGGCAGAGTGCAGGTGAGAGGCAGGTCAAGGTATGATATCATTCCTACCTGTAGAAAATAGGGAGTAAGAATTTGAAATGGTTCTGTTTCTTTTAGGAATGCAAAGTGTTCTGGTGTAAAGGCTGAAGCTGGAGCACCACTGAATACATGGATTATGCACTGGGCACGTGCCTGGCTCCAGCATGGATGAGCAACCCCTGCAGCTGCATTTCCTGTGAGCAGCGAGGTTCAGTGCTCAATCAATTCATTAACAAAAACTGCTCCACACTGGAGAACAGAATCCCTCAGCTCAAATGCTCCTGGTGCTCAAAGGTTGTGGGCTTGTCTCTATTCCCTGCAAGCTGAGCCACATTCACTGCACTCCATTAAGCCCTTTGTGTTTGTGGTTACAGAACAGCATTTGCCCCAGTGCTGTAATTTAATAAGCAGGTATAGGAGAAATAACTTGAATAGTGCAGTTCTGCAAGGAGTCCAACAGACTGTGCTGGACAGACAGGAAAGCAACAGGGCCATGTCTTACTCTCAATAGACCATATATGTTTCCCCTACAACCTTTCAGTAGTAAAATTACTCTTAAATGTATTCTTAATAGCTGGAGTCAAGATCCTAGAGTAAGTATTTCCTGGGGAAAGAAAGGTAGGTTTGAGCAGCAGTAAGTAAATTTGGGATATGAAAAGTATTGAAAATTTTACCAGATGTCTGAAAAATAGCTTAAATCTCTTCAGAGATTAAAACCTATTTTTTCTAAGTTAGGACACTTTATTTTGCTACAAACCAATTGGAATTAATAAAAGTAATGGACTCCTATAGATGAAATAAGGACTGAATGTGTGTGTGCATCAGGTTTCAGTTGAAACTTCATGAGTCTTCAGGGACTGTAATTCTGTCCTTTCCATTTCTAAATATTCAGATCACAGTGTTCTCAAGCCTGGTTTGGGAAATTTTTCCCTACATACAAAGCCAGGATGAGGTGTTCAGTAATTCAGTACCTATGAACCACTTAAAAAAAATTCCATATTTAACATAGGTGTAGAAACAAGTATACAAATATTTATCTTTATAATCTCACAATGTCTGAGTCTTTGTCATTTTTCCATTTAGTTTTTTGATTGTCTGCTGGAGTTGAGTGTCTCCCCACACAGAGTCCTTCTCTCCAGCAGACCCAGAGGAGAGAACTGGGCTCCCTGTGGGTCTTGCAGCTGTGGAGCAGCAACATCCCAATATGCCTCTGGATGTTCCAGCCCCTGGATGTGCAGTAGGATCGTGCACACATTTGATATGCTAAAGATGGCCTTATCTGCTACAAATATTCTGTTCCTAAAAGGCTCCTGAATTTAAACTGGTCAAATACCTCTACAATGAACATGACTGTTAGCAGGATGGATTTGTCCTGAGTGGACAAGGTTTAGCCTGACATGTTTGCATGTGAATTGTTTACTCAGGTTAACTTGGTGAGACTCAGAAGAACAGAAAAAAAAAAAACCAAAAATCTCATGTATTGCATTCAGAATGAGGCTCACAATAATCCACTGGAGATGTTTAAAAGAATCCAGCAGTTGTAACCCTGAGAGTCCAGGGAAAGCCTTTGGTGCTGCAGGACTGATGCCTTTGGTGTGTTCTCTTGCAGGGTGTGGGGGTGTGTGCTGGCAGCCAGGCCGGGCTGGGCACGGCCTCGCCCCGCCAGTACCCACGGCAGAAAATAACGCGAGTGAACCTCAGGGACTTCATCTTCTACATGGAACAGGAAAGAGAAATGAGCCATTCTCTCCTGCTCTACCGAGCTCTGCTTAAATAAAGCCAACAGTTGTACTGATTGCTCCATACAGAAGCTCAACTTGCATTGAAAGCTGTCATTTTAATGTGCCTTCTATTTTTTTCAGAAGTCAATGTTCCAGTAATTTTGTTTTGTAAAATTGTCAGACACATGCAATAAATTCCCTTTATGTAAAAAAAAAAAATATAAAAACCACCAAAAAAAGTGCGAAAGGTTTTCAAATGTTAACTCCACAGATAAAACCAACATCCAAGTCTTGCTCCATTTGGCCATTTTAGGTAAGGCTCAAGTAGTTGGTGTTGAAGTTACACAAATGCAATGGCTCACCTAAACCATCTCCTGGCCAGGACCGGGACAGGTTCACAGGAGTGAGACCCAGCCACGGTGTTCACCTGGGTGTTCATTCATGGTGCTGGGCTTGTTTGATTTTTAGTTTACTAGCGCTGTCTCACTAACCATGGTGATACCTGTTCTTATTTTAGCTTAGTTATGATGGCAAGTTTTTGCACAGCCAAGAGACTAGCCACTGCACACTCCGACAAATTTTATATATTTAGGATTTTTGCTTTTACTGCACAACTCATTTCCTGAGCCGTTTGCTGAACCAAATCTTAAGTGTATGAAATCTGTGTGCTTGGGTCTCAGCTGAGTTACCTTGACTAGCTTCCAGTCGTTTTCTAAATCTCATCAACCTTTTGTGCATTTGTAGCAGCTGGTTAGTAACAGGATTCAAAGTTGGGTTTTATTTTCTAAAAAATGTTAATTTATTTATTGCAAAGAGGATGGTTTAATGGTGGTCTTAAAAGAGAATATTGTTCAGTAAAGATTTTAAGAGTATTCTATATGAATTTTTAAAGTTGCTGTAAAGGTTTTTGGGGGCCGGTTCCGCTCCTGGAGTGGGGAGAGCAGGTGAGCCCTGGCAGCCCGGTGCCACAGGAGTGGGGAGCCCTTTGCCTTGGCCAGCTGGACCAAGGACTCCAGTGTGGAGAGGCTCCCGAGCAGGCACGTGGCTTTGCGCCTAAGGAGCAGCTGTAAGTACCTAAAGGTGGGGTGGATGCCTTTGCAGTGCTTTGCTGGAGCAGAAGTGGGGCCCACTGTGAAATGGGGATCGGAGAGGACGGAACGGGCGGCTGGGCACGGGCTGAGCTGCAGAGTTAACAGTGTTACCAGGCACCGCGCAAGGGAGACGTTTGCTTATTTATCTTTTCCATTTTACTATGTTATGCTTGCCACTTTTTTGAGGCAATATTTTTTTTGATGGGAAACCATAGCGAAAGCACAAATAGAACTATTTGTCCAATAGTTTTAAAAACAAAGGTTTTAATTATTTTTTAAGGTTTATGAAAAGCAGAAGAAAATTTATACTGCTGCTATTTAGCCAAAAGATTATTCATAAGGTATTTAAGGCCAGGAAGTGTAAAGTTACGTTTTAAATGTATTGATAATTTGTACATATTGTTTATAAAGGCCTTGTGTTTATTAGAGTTACGTTATTTTGATGATTTCTGTACATACTGGTAAATACCCCCCATTTGTGTGAAAACATACTCCCTTATTTGTACTTATTTTGTAAAGAAATAAAACAATTTACTAAAGTAACGCATTGAGTGACATACAGTATTAATTTATCAAACATGAATTTCACATTGTCTTGTAGTTCTTAAGCACTGGTCAGAAACATTTTGCATTAAAATATTAACAGAATACCCACAAAGAAATATTAAAACCAAATACTTCAATGTTTTGTTGTGCTGATATTTATCCTTTGTGAAACATCTAATAAAATTGTCAACAAACCTCGATGCCATTAGTGGAGAGAATGGGGGCACTCAGCAGTGGCTTTCTCGGGAGCACAACAGAACATTCTCCGTCTGCGCCGGGGCTGCCACAGCCCGGCCACAGAGTGCCCGGGAAGGCTCCTGCTTGTCAGGGCTCAGTGCTCAGCAACAGCGACTCACAAAGTTCTGTGCACTTGGATTAGGTCAAAAACCAGGCTGTGCTTTGCTTCTTGGCCTTCGCCACACAAACATGTGCTGGCTGCACACCACAGCTTCACTGGAGTTCTGTGGTGTTTTCAAACCTCTCTTAGTGATGCTGAGCAATATTCTGCATTAAGTTGTGTTGCTATGGTTTAAGGCTGGAAGTAAAAATTCAAATCAGTTTTTGCTGATATTGCTGCCTAAAAATATAGGGAAATAAGTAAAAAATATATAAATGAAACTGTAATAATCTTTAAATAAGTGACCTGAAGTTACTAACTAAAAGAACATGTCCTAGCTTAACTTTTTTTAAAAGGCATATTTCTTCTAAGAAAGTGATTGTTTCCACATGTCTTCCTTGCCTTTGTGCTGTTTTGCAGTCAATGCTGTGATGTCATGGTTTAAACTTTCCATCTCAAGTTCACATTTAACTCGGCTGGCGCAGCCTGGAACCCTTTCCAATGCCGCCTCAGCAAAGCTGCCCCACGTACAGGAGCTGCTTTATTGAGCCATAAAAAAATACAGTAAACACCAAACTGAGGAAAAACCAACCAACCACAAATACTTCCAATGTTCCACAGATGTGTAAAAGCACCATCCCACTCTGCCCTCCCCAGAGCTGGCCTGGGGAAAGCACCAGGGGCAGGACCAGGCCCCTGGGATGGAATATCACCTTTATTCCCTGGCTGAGAGGTAAGAAGAGGACAGGATGCGCTGCCAGAAGTGCTCAGCTCACCCCATTCCGGAGGGCAGGGCGGGAGTGGATACAGGATAAAAACAAGAACCTGAACGGACTATTGAAGGATACTTTGGACTTAAAGGTATGAAAGTAATAAATAAAACACTTTTATCTTTTTGTAAGACATGGCTACATCAAGCTGAATGAAGCAAAAGGCTGGAGAAGACGCAGTCAAAAATTCTCACCTCTTTCAAACAACATGGGAGATACAGTGAGTGTTCCACCCTACGTGCTTTTTTTTGTTCATTTACTTTACAGAAATGTTTATGGCATGAAGTACTGTATAAGAAATGTGCATACACAAATACATGACAATTATACGTTAAGTTCTTTACAATATTAAATGTATAATATACAATTCTACAGATATCTTACATACAAAGGTGAATGATGTGCCATATATTCAAATATGGCAATGCCTAGTGTCTTTAGAATGTCATACAAGTATAAAACCACAAAATAAAATAACTTTACAACTCTTAAGTAGACAGATTTGCTCAACTGTTCTGCTAAGGTAGCAGGCCAACCGGCCAGGATTGCCATTAGAGATTTCCGAGTTGGGTGACCAAGGTGAGAAAACCTGCAGAGGTCTGATTTTCCATGGACAGGTATCCAGCCCTTTTCCAAAAATTAGACCCCTGCCTAGATTTTACCTTGGATAGTCAGTATAGCTCATAGCTTTTGAAAATTTTAGTCTTAAGCATGACTTTTAAATTTTGCCTGATTGTAATCAATTTGCATTAAAGAACTGTTGACCACTTAATACTCTGTCCCTTGTTCTATATGGCCATATTTATGTATCTAAAAAGAGTAATTAAAATTCAGCATCTACAACAGTATTCTATAAATTAACATGGGAGAAATGAAAATGTGATTAACACGTGAATGAGGGATTGAGGACCCAATCATGCTAAAGAGCAACAGACAGGATTTAGCAGAATGCTCTTTATAACCGCGCACCTGCCGACACGGTGCTGACTCCTGAGTTAGGAAGCCCTGGCAGTCGATGCTGAGCCCTGGCAATAGCAGGACCCTCCTGCAGACCCCTGACTTCGTTACACAGAAAGTTACACAGATAGAGGGCAGCTACAGAATTCAAATTTTAATAATAATTTAAAATAATAAAACAATTTAAACCAAAGGCAGCCTGCTTTCATCTGGCAATGGCAGCAGAGTTTTAACAGCTCTTTGCAAGAATTCAAGACCCATAAAGAGTGGGCTTGTCTAAGATGCTTAAACTTTCCTGCTAAATGTGGGCTTCTAACATGGTTAGTAAATGATTAACAAGGGGTGGCAGAGCTTGCTTGGCAGAACCACACTTCTTTGATGATGCAAAACTTAACAGTTGCTGTGTCAAAACAAGACTGGCTTTAAGAGAGCTACAGCTCTACAGCGGGTACATGACCCTTGTGTGATGGTGGATGGCATTTTGTGCTTCCTGATCCCTACTGTTGCAAATATTGCCGTAATTTGCCTGTCTAATTTGTGTGGGGGTTTTAGTACTGAGCACCAGTGACTATAAATCGGTCCTTTTCTGGTTCTAGATCCTGTTCACAGAGAGAGACCTCAGTTGGAAACGTAGTATAAAAATAAGCCATTTGCTCGTGGGGGTGAGTACAATCACCAGGTGACCGTGATGTCTGGGGTGTAAAGCCCGTCTGATATGGAGGAGGGGCAGCAGTCAGGGAAGGTTCTCAGTGCAGTTTTTAGGGTTCCGCCTTCCTCCCGCAGACGGCCCCGTCCCGCGGCGCAGCTCTGGGGTGTCCCTGGGCAGGCTGTGGGAACCAGTGCTCCTGCTGGTCTGTTCCATTGCTTCCAGCACTCCTGCTGCAGAAGTCCAGTCCAGGGTCAGAATTTATGAAGCTTTGCCTGTTCCACACTGCTGCTGTTCAGCCCAGAGCGCATCCCAGACCTGCCACGCCGAGCGTGCTCAGGACGTTCACGGTGAACAGCGGACAACTGGTTTTTCAAACGCATTTCATGGCTGGCTATGTGACAGGTAGTTTCAGAATACCACTAACTGGCAACATAAAGTCAAAATCTGTTTGCTAATACTGTTTTGCAAATCCTTAGTGTTTCACATAAGAGACTATTAAACACTTCTACGGTTACAAAGGGGGCACGGGGAGGGTCTAGTCCAGGGGCTCCTGTTTTATTCTGATCGTTGGGGTGGGCTGTGGTCGTCTGTCTTCGCGACACAGCACGTATTCGCTGAACTGGGATGAATCCACCCCACCACCACAGGAAGCTGCCACGTTAAATCCCTTCTGAAATAATCTTTCGAGCACCTGCAATGTGGAAGGAAAGAAATCAGATTAATATTTAGCAAATTTTAGTGATAAAAGCATTTGGAAGCACCAGATCTAAATGATGGATTTAGTCTTTCAAGTCCTTGTTGAATGAATATTACTCAGCTATAATTCTATAACTTATTGTTAAATGACTATACTGTGATTAAAGTCTCGCTCTCAGCAAACCTCTGTAGCAAACAAAAATTAATCAAAGAAATAAGCACTCTGCAGAGCAGCTTAGTACATTATATAGTAAAATACTGGACGGTGGTGATATTGATGCTATCTCTTACTGCTTATAGAAAGCAACATCAGGTTTAAGTTGTAATAAAAAGTGCCCATTATTCATTAGCAATACGAACAGTCTTAAAGAGAGGGGCTGAAAAGCTCTTCCTTGGCAGATGAAAATGTATTAGGAGCCTGAATGACACATCCACCAGAGCTTCGTGGCAATTGCAGCTGTTTTCCCTTGCTGGAAGGGAGAGAAGCATGGCAGGGACGGGATGCAGAGCCAAGATGTGGACAACAGGGAAATGTTCTGGCCCAAGAAAGAGGTTAATCTGCACTGCCCAAATATGTATTTTCTCTTTCTCCTCCTAAAGAAAAGTTGGTGCAATTTAGATGCATGAATTTAAGGAACCCAGAGGCAACTGTAATTTCTGCAACTGTCACACAGCACATTTCCCCAGGATGTGCTGATCCTGGCAGTGGGATGGGGGCTGTGTTTTTCACATGCATGAGCATGCTGGTATTCAGCTTCCCAGCAGAGCAGGACACACCAGGCTTTGCCCAGAGTCAGGTGAGAGCAGGTGCCAGGTCTACTGTGGGCACGTTGCAATGCAGAACCCACTCGGGCTCTCCTGAGTCCAGGGAAGCAGCCTGGAAAAATGTTTCATGTGTTTTTCTGTTCTGAGAAATGCCATGGAGAGGAGCAACCTGTGCTGTTCTCCAAGAGCCTCAGCCGAGGTATTGTTCCATTGCTGCAGCCCGTGGGCCCAGGGAAGTGACCTCAGGGTTTATCAAACCTGGGGATCCCGGTCACAGCAGCACCATCCCCATGTGACACCCATCACCTGACATCCCCTGCCTGCCACCCACAGCGACCAAGCCATTTGCAAACCTGTTCTCTCAACCTAGAGAAGTGTTTTAGCAATGTACCACCTTCAGACAGTGTCCACTCATGCACTTTCACGGGCTTAGGTTACAGGAATAACGTGATCTCTGTTCAGTTTCACAGCCCTGTGAGCACATCAGTGGTTACACTGACTGAAGGTGTGCACACCAGACCACTGCCCTCACCCTGATGCCCAGACCCACGTGAGGCCACTGTGCATTTCTTAGTGCAGCATTTCTTTTGCCTGAATGTTGGCTTGGTTTTTTCCAGATACATTTTGGAAGGACAGCTGTGTCCAAGGTGGTGTTGTAGTGCAACACAAACCATGGCAGCAACATTTGCTGGTTTTAATCCACTCAATCCCTCCTTAGGGGCTGCCTGTGTTATGCATCTGCATTTAATCCAGGGTTTGGCTTTTCAGTGGTAACTAAAACGTTTTACTTTTGCTACCCTGGCTCTAAGGCTGGGCAAAGGAAAGAGGCTGCTCCAGCACAGCTTTGCCTAAGCTGAGTCTGCTGAAATCAACTTGCCTGAGGAGTTCTGCCTGGCCCTGGGACACAGGGACTTAACATTCTCAGAAAGTCACATCTGCCAAATCTCCCTGACTTTTGCCCTGATTTTTACATACTCCACACCATAGGAAAGTTGTAGAACTGAAAAATCAAAAAAGCACACCAGAGTATGGAAGAAAAATGAACAGGGAGAGAAGAAAATAAGGGGCAGCAGAGCGAGTTATCAAAATATATTTAAGACAAAGAGAGCAAGCTTTCATCTGTCCTATTTGTCTGGGCTGTATGTGGCCTGTGGGACAGAAATGGGGTGCAGACACAAACACTTGTTCCTCCTCAGAGGAAGGCGGGAGGAGTCTGAGCCGGAAGGAGGAATGAGGCATCAGCAGGCTGCTGTTTCACAGGCTGCAGTGTATTCTGACTGTGCTATGTATCACTGCTCCTAGCCCTGGCATGATGCAGATGAGAGGCAATCCAGCCACAGGAAAGGAGGCTTCTCCCACTGAACTGGATAGTGGAACAGAGGATTGACAGGTAAGATTTCTGAGAGAGACAGGACTTCAAAATCCTTGCTAAAAACTTTCTAAAATCAATCTGCTTGTAAGACAAAAGAAGCAAGGGGGGTGCCCTTGGCTTGCCTCAGACCAAAGCTATGGAAGGCTGCATGTTAGCATAGAATTCTTTTTCACTGAGCCTCTCTCTGCAAACACCCAGTCCAGACAGACACTGCACCTCAGAGCAGCGCACAGTGAACAAAGTGATTCATTTTTGCTGGGTACGTGCTGAAGGACCAGGCTGCAGGCTATGATCCGGTGTGGAAAACCTTGGGATCATCAATTTTCTCAGCAAGAAACAAAACAGGCCAAATCCTGTAAACAATGCTGAGGAGGTTTAAACACTGCAGTGTTTCAAGTGTCGCTTGGATGAGGCTGAGCTCAGGTCTAGGGAGAGAGGCTCCTTCAGTGCTTCCGTGCGTGACACTGGACAGCATTTTGGACATGGACAGGTTTAAATTCCACTGACAGAATTGGACTCTTGTTTCTTCTGAAGGTAAGCTATGGACAGGGGGAAAGCAGTGACTATCTCTGAGTCAAATCAGAGCTATTCTCCTCAAAATCTCCAAAGAGAATATGCCAAAAACTGAGTATCAGCTGTGACTCTCCCATGTATAAGGACACATGCACATTATTAAATAGAGGATTTGTGCGAGGATTTAACATATGCTGTCTTCCAATATTCCAAGCACATCTGATTTTGTTGGAAGGTTTTCCAAATGGAAATCTGATCCTTTCACTTACTGCATTTCATTTAAAATTTGCAGAATACTAACAAATACATTCTTAATTGTGAAGACTTAATGTTCAACGTTCACAAGCATCACAGAATTTTCTCTAAGGTATTCTCACCAGATTCTCATCAGCACCTATTGCAAGGAGTTTAAAAAAACCCCTCTGTACCTATATATAATTACAAAGGGGTGTAAAATTAAGAGTTACGTTATTTTTTTGCCTACCACTACCTACTCGGCACAAGCATTTAATGAAAATATTTTCCAAATATAGAAAAAAAAATTGCAATTGTGCAACCAAATACATTGAGCAGGGCACAAGGAGACAGAAGTGATGTATCATCTCAGCAAACAGCAGACAGGCTTCCTGTGTTGCTCTTTGGGATTCTTTGCAATTCTGCTCTTCCAACCACTACCCATCTCCCTTAAGTCTGTGCATTTGACTCAGTGGAGTTCCAACTTTTGACCTAATATTGTTTTGCCAAAAAAATCCTGGGAGGGGGAAGAGCAGTGCCTGTGTGCTAAACAGAGTCCATCAGAGCCAATGATAATTAGCTGCTGATTTCATCAGCCTTTGGTCTCAGAAATGCATCATTTTCCAGAAAGTGTTTAAAACCACTTTCTATTAATTATATAGTTAAATGATGTAATTTAGTAAAATGATGTAATTTAATAGTATTACTTATACTGTAGACTCTTTGACAGAAATTTTTTCCACAACATGAACTTGCGAAGAGACTCTTTGATTCTGCCTGAATTTTGACTGAATTCAAAACACATTCAAATAATAACAGTAATTAGTGTTCAGCTTTTACTACAAGCACACGTATCCTACTAGTTACACCACTGTGGATAAAAGAGAGCTGAGTGCTAAGCTATGTGGGCATCCAGAGCTTTGGCAGGCAGTGCTGAGCTGGTCAGTGGCTCCCAGTGACCCTTTATTGTCTCAGTTACTCTAATTCCTTGTGTGATCTAACTGGATCCCATGTGCAGCCTGGCTGGGACACAAACACTCTTCCCTATCCACTTACCTGAGCTAAACTGCTCCCTCCTCCTCCCAGCACAGCAATGGACACATCACTGTCCCACTGCCAGCACACAGAGCTGCCTCTGACCACCCCCAGCCTGCTGGGCTTGAGGCAGCCCACTCCAAACCTCGCTAGATGTGAAATTGCTAAGAACTGCACAAAATTACCCACAGACTAGTAGATCACCCAAATACACCACCTGGGAGTTTTGAACCAAAACCCACCCAGAAGAACTGGGTTCAGGATGGTTTCAGACAAAGGCACAGACAAAAGCACACCAGGGAGTGCTGCCCATGGAGGGGGGGCACTGCCAGTCAGGCTGTTAAAATGACTCCGTCCACCTTTACATATTCAGGTACCTGCAGCTCTCCTGAAGATGCTGTCACTTGGCAGCTTGGGAGATGGAGGGTCCTGAGCCTGACATGTAACAACAGCCACACCAGTACAAGACCTCCAGGTTCCCCTCCTCCCTTGCCAGTCTGGCCAGCCTGGCCCATGGGCCAGCTCTTCTGCACATTTTTGCCCACACAGGACCTTCTCCAGACCACTGTGGTATTTTCCACAGCCCAGTTCACACCTGCAGCCACAGCCCATCTGCAGGGGATGTATTGTGTATTGTGATCTTCCCCTACAGGCCTGATTTCGCTTCCCATGCCGTGGGTATTTGCAGTGTATTCCCGAGGGGTGCACACGAAACCCCAGCCTGTCTCGCCCTTGTTGATGCAAGTCCCCGGTACCAGCACCGTGCCTGGTTCCTCCCCACAGCCCCAGGACAGCCACAGCAGCAGGGCTGTGGCTGCAGTGCTGGGGATCCCTGCGAAATGGCACTGCTCACCCACGGGCTGCTGCCTGAACACAGCCCGTGTACTTATTCCTGCTGCCATCCACCTATCTGTCCAGTTATCTTCTTTTGTTTCATATGTTTAATTTTAAACCTAATGTCAAAACTCTGAGTATAAAATGAAATACATTTTGTTTAAAATACTCTGGGCAATTTTTATAGAACATCCTTTTGAAAAAAAAAAGTGCAGAGATCAATTTTTTTAAGTCCATCCCGCAGGCACCATCATTTAATTATGAGTGAGACATAAATTATGCATTTACACATTGTTGCATTTTCTATAAAATGGTGTGGAGATTTTTTTTTGTAGTTTTTGGAACTCTCTCTTTCTTCCTAGAGGCACTTTGGAGGAAAAAAAAAAAACCTGCCAAAGGCTATACATTGATGAAAAAATTAGCATTTATCAGTATAACACCATTATGAGACCAGCATGGCACTAACATACACAAAATCTAAACGTATTTTTCTGCTTAGACTTAGGAAAACCTGAAAGACTGTGATCTCACCAGGCAGAAAATATTTCCTTGCAGTATAAGCACTGAGAGTAATTGGGCAGAAGCAAATAATTTGCATATAATTGAACAAGACATAGTAGAAAAGCACCCCAGCAACAGAGGAGGCAGCAGGGCAAGGCCATCATTACCTGCACGGAGTTCAGCCGGCAGTATCCGTTCAAGGGAAACCTGATAACGTGGGTGGGGTCCTGGTTCCAGCCCGCGTTCACTGAGTTGCACATGACGTCCCCAGTCTCCGGGAAGATCTCTTCTATCAAAGCCTTCTCCCCACTCAATGCAATTCTTTCCCCCAGATCTGGAGTCACTCTTACCACCAAGCAGTCACAAGGCTGGAAATGTTTCCTTTGTTCTTTCTCTTGTTTCCATCGCTCAAGTTCCTTAATCATTGGCTGCAGCTGGTAATACTTTGCTTCTTCATATAAAAGATTAAAGTCCTGGGAAAAAAAAAAAAAGAAAAGAGAGGGAGAGAGAGAAACTAGAAATGCTTATAATTCTCTTTTAAAAATGAGTATTGTTCCTGTTTGACCTACTTAGGCTTATGTATTGTCAGCAAGAGAGCAAAGGCAACAGGTACCCACGTACTCTGCGCCTTCGTCTTCCAGCTACAGAGAAAACCACACGGTGTTGGTGTCAAATCTGTTTGAGCTGACCCAGGAGTGCCCATTGCAGTGGATTATTCTTTCATTTATTATCCCACAAGCTCAATGCCAGAAGGCTTTACTCTTGGATTAAGAAATCAGAATAGCTGGTTGCAATAAACAAAGCCTACTGATGTAAGAGAAGATGTTCTGAGCCCGAATCTTCACTCGTGGCCTCAGATACCTCTGATGTCCCAGCAGATCTCAGGCTTCGCTGTCGCCTCTCGCACAAGCTACGAGATGGAGATGTCAGTTCAGCTTCACTTCTCACCTGCCTTTGCTGAGGCTGAAATTCAGCTCCAGCATCTCAGCTGCTCCCTGCAGTTCATGACTATTCATGTATTTAAAGCGTACTTTGGAGCCTGGTAAATTATATGGAGGTAGCGACCATCCTGCTGGCTGGGAGCTCAGCTGTGCACTCCAACAGCTTAAAAGAAGCAGATCTGCCCAGCCATTTGTCCATCCCCTCACTTGGGCTTTGGGCAACTCAAATTCCCAATTTGATCCAATTCCCAGTTCAGTGATTGAGATGTTTTCTGCACAGATGCACATCCTTTGAGCAGATTTCTGACAGATGTCCCCACCCCAGCTGGAATATGTGAGAGCACGAGGAGGCCAAGGGTGTGAGCAGCCCGGACCGAGGAGGAGCTGTGCCCCCAAGGCGCAGCCAGAGGAGGAGGAGAGGCAGGCTCTTGGCTCCCCCGGCCCCTACACCTCCTCCAGCCTCCGGAGGGGAAGAGGAGCAACCAGAGCACAGCAGCAGCTCCTCCCTGCAAAGACCTGTCTTTGCCTTCCTGGCTCCTGAACCTCTTTACAGATGCAAATGATGCGCCACAGGTGCTTTTGGGGAGTGTGCTGGAGGTCAACACCTGAAACAAAGGCCGGTTCTACAGCAATGAAATGAAACGAAAAATCAAGAGCGAAACGACTAAAATCATTTGGACTGGAAAAAATGGTATTACAAGAAGCAATCAAGAAATGGGCACCAAAATTACATGAAAAATAACGGGTGTGCTGCTGCCCCAGGACTCAGGGAGGAGGGGGAATCAAAGGCCAATGAACGTGCAGCACTAAAAGGTGCGACTCTTCACAGTGGTTTGGAATTAACCTGTAAAATCTGCTGCTGCAGGGTATTACTGAACCAAGGCAGTTAGCTCTGCTCGAATTTGGCACCACAGACCCATGGTAGTGGAGGTGCTCCTTCACCCCAGGGCTGCCTGCAGCCTGGAGACGTATGAATATTCACAGTGACAGGGCAAGGTGATCGACTTACAAAAGGGACATCCAATCCTTTACATCTCTTTGATGTCTGCTAAGGTTGGGACAATGTGCACGCGGCTAAGGGAGAAAAAAGGACCGCAGGATAAGAGGAGCAGAGAGGAAGAGGGATAAGAGCAAGTGGGAAGAAATGAGGGCAACAAACACACTCACGGGACAGCTTGAAGATGGAAAACGACAGAAGATTAAAGAAGAAATCATACAGAGAGCATGCTGCAGACAACCAGCGCTGGGAACAGGCCAGGCAAAGAGGTGTGGAGGCTGGCTGCACCACCTGGTCTCAGGAAAGACAGCAACAGCCCCACAGCCTTATTTTCTGATGGAAGGTATTCTCACCCTCCCCCAAAACCACCACGCTGCTGAACCATTACTGCTTTTCTCTGTCCACCAGTGAAGCTCCCTCAGTACTGAACAGGGGATCAGTTTAAACCTACAGGGCTTAGTGGGCTAATTTATAAAACAACCCCTGCCCCAAATTTTCCGAAATCTTTGTGCAGGACACTGAATCAGCACAGTCCAACACCTAACTGTGTTCACTACAGAGGTGTGTGCAGTGGCCTGCCAAGAATTCACTTGGCATCTGCTGGTGCCATGTATTGTTTTTTCAAGCAAAAGAAAACATGCAATGCTAAGGAAAAATGTAATGCTGCAGAGTGAACAGGAGCACTCCGTGCTCACTGAAAGCAATGGAAACTCTTCTGCTGTTTTCAGTACATCCTGAAAAACTAGTTTTAGAGATCTAGCTTCATGGTCACTATAAAATAAGGTATTATTTGTAAGATCAATCAAGTGAATATGTGCTAGGAAAACTCAAGAGTAAAATCTGGAAGAGATGGTACAACGATAGGAAAACCAGTCCCTCATTTCTGAAAGCAGAGAGCGGTACAGTGCTCCTGAGGCTGGATGCAAAGCCCATTACATTCATGAGAGTCTTTGACTGCCTTCACTGGGCTTGGGACTAGCCTGACAGCATCCTGAATCACAGGAGTTCAATGGTCCTGTACCCTCGGGCCAAAACAGCAATGCCATAAACCAAACAAAACCGGGATCACATCACTCCTACCTCTCCCACAGCCCACCCCATCAACTGCAGCTCTTTAGTGACTCCTGCTAGCTGTCATTTGCCCTAAAATAAACAGGATAAATTTTCAATTCTGATACCATTTTGTGAGAAGAAAACCTGCTTTCAAATGAAACAGCTCTTCCAGTAGTGTTCCCAGAATGATACAGCCACACTTCAGGTGGCTGTGTGGAAATCAGGCTGTGCTGGAGCATCACAGGCTCTGTGGGACAAGGTGGGCACCTGGTACAACTGCCTGGGTTTGGGTGTTTGGGTTGCTTTCTAAAATGAGACTCTCCTCCCTGTATCTATTCCACACTTGGGTTGAGCACCTGGAAGAGGGGATCTGTGACAGACCATGGGAACTGGGGTGTGCTAGTGCCAAGAGGTGACATTAGGGAGTCAGGGCACCTACTGTCAGGTAGTGCCAATAAAGGGAATTTGTTGTGCTGTAGTAACAAGTAAAGGGGACAAAAAAGTCTCTTCTTCAGGCAAGAGAAATTCATTGCTGTTCACCAGTGACAGTGCTGGGAAGGGACACCTTGTGTGATCCCCACTCCACCTGCTGCCCACAGCCACCAGCAGCTGCCCCACCCCGCTCTGCTCCTCTGACAGGACATCCTGGTGGAGACAGGACATCCTGCATGGCCTTCCTGCATGGAGAGACTGGGGCATTGCAAAGGCCTCTGTGTTTAGGGAGGGAAGAGGATTTCACAAAGTCAGGGACACAAAATGTTTGGGTCACAGCACGGGGGTCCAGTTCTCAAAAGCCTGTGCTTGGGCAGGGTCATGGGCTCTCCACAAATCCATAATTTTCTCCTTCAGGTTCTGTACATCCTTTGGAATGCTGAGTGTCTGTGGCTGGACTGGAAGTGATGCCCAGCTCTGGACTATCTGCACTGATTGCTTAGGATGCCCAGGTAATACTGACATAGATATTTCCATCCTTGCACTGCAGATATAAAATTCTACCCCACTGACTTGCTGAAGTTTAATATGAAATATGAAGTAGAAGAATTCAACCCACAAGGGACCTTGCTTAGAGAGGTGCCACAGGAACTGCAAGAAAACATTTCCTTGCTGTAAGTTTTGATAAATTACCAAAGGCAGATGCAGACATGAATCTTCCTGGACCTATCCAGAAGAGGCACATTTTCACTGGAACAGGCATGGGAGTAGCTACAGTGGCCAAGTGCACAAAGGTTCACTGAAACTCAGCCCCAGAGCAGCCTGGCACAGCTCCTGTCCCAGACATGCACTGATCCCTCCACACAGACACTGCACCCTCTCTCTCACAGAGGCTCCAACCTGGTGTCAGTGCAGTGCTGCTGGCAGCATCTCACAGCACATTTTGTACAATATCCAGGAGTTCTTTGTCCTACAAGACTAATGCATGTCCCATTTCTTCTAAGCATTATTTCCCTACCTTCCCAGCTCCCTAACAGCAGTACCAGAGCCAAGCATGATGACAGCTAAAGGAGCTGCTTCTGTTTAGCCAAGAAAACACACTTCACTCCAAAGGTGATTTCCACCATCAGTCACAGTCCATGCTCACGAGCAGGGTCCTCTTTGGTAGACTGAAAGGGGAGATAGACAGTACAGCCTCTAGTTTTTCTATGAAGTACCACAAAAAGCCTTCATATCTACCATGAGCCTTGAACTTCTTGTGGCTGTTGTAGAAACTAGTGGGGAAGTTCTGCCAGGTCACCTGAAAAAGGGAGCAGATAATAAGATGAGATGTCCACAGCCTTTCTCCAGCCACAACTTCTGGCCAACACATAGATCTCATAGGAAAGATCTTTCAAAGGTGCAGCCTTTTGCCTTTCACATAATTTTCTGCTTATTGTTGGGTAGAAAAGCTTTTTCTGTGGTGGATTTCACGTTGGCTAAATTCTGCAGTCACCTCTGACAAGGGTGGCATCTTCCTGGGGAGGAGATGGGAGGTGTGACCTCAAGCCCAGCTGTGCTGCTGTTTCCATGTCAGTGCCAGTGGCTCAGCACAGATCTGCTGCTACTCCAGGCAGGCACAGCCAGCAGAGACTGACACACGTTGTGTCCCATGAACCTGATGCTGTTCTCTGAGTGCCAAAAAGATCCTTTATTTTTGTACCTAATGTTGACTCCTGTACAGGCTGAAATGGCTCTTTCTGTCCATTTTTCACTTGTTATTCTTTATTACATGAAACAACAAACTGTCATCCTGACTCAATGTTTGTTTTATATTTTTAGTGCTGTGAAGATCTGACTCCTGGCTATGAGAGAAAGCTGCTCACTTGTACGATAACAACTGCACCGTTTCCTGAGGTCAGTTTGAGAAGACTTAAAATTAGATGCAAGCACACTAATTTTGTAACTGTATTACCAAATGAGAGTGGTGGCCTTGTAACTCTGGTGTTACAGGTGACCTCTGTAATCCACGTAAAACTTAGATGTCCTGTGCATTTGTGCTCCTCCCCTCTTTAAGAGGGAATAACAATATGTGCATTGCCTATGTCTATTTTTGTTTGGTGCTCTCTGAGCAGGGACTGAGTCTCACACATGCAGGTACAACAGGTCCTGGCTTTGCCTGAAGTTGGGTATTGACAGTGAAGGGGACACGTGCTGCTCACGATGTCCTGGGAAACCGACCTGATGGCAGGGGGAGATCAAGGCAGGGAATATTTGGGCACCAGAGGAGGAGCAGCTCCTGTGGCAGACACCCCTGAGCCAGCAGTGTGGCAGAGCTGGGGTGGTGGGGGGCTGGCTCCAAGCTCGGGTGGAGGCTGAGGGCTGCTCGTGGTGTTGTGTCCCAGGCACGGGCACTGACCCACGGCAGAGGCAGCTGGAAGCAGCCCCGGGCCGTGCACCATCAGCAGCTTGGCACGGGCTGGGTGCAGAGCAGAGCCCAGCCAAGCAACTCACAGGCATTCCTGAGCACACTTCATGTGGCTCAACATCGCCCAAACCCAGGAAAATTATATCAACTACACCAGTGCTGCTTTCAGCAGGAAGACCTGGGAGACACTTTCAAGTTCTGGTGTAGTAGTGGTTGGAATTGTAATTAATATTCACTGTAAACACACCATTCAGACTTGAAAATAACGAATCACTAGCCTTAGAACACATACCCCACTTTCTCTGCATTTCAGTGTTAACTTAGTCTGAAAACAACACTGAAATAGCAAACACAATAATGCTGGTGTGGTACTAACGTTCCAAACTTTCCAAAATAACCATCTGAGCAGCAATTCAAGTTGAAAAGCAACTTGGCTAAACCTTGAGGCTAATAAACTGCTTGATTAAATTAAGGGGTAAAAACTAATAAATATTCAAAACACTTGATAATGCTTTGTTTGACATAAAGAACATTTAATGCAAGTCTCACTGGAAAACCTGTCAGGTTTTATACCTTAAATAGAGTTTTGCATTTAGAAACACCGAGTGATTCCATTTGCTGCCTTTGATTATTGTCTTCTGTCACTTTAATCATGCTGGCAAAATTACACGATTTCTGTGAAGTCAAATCCGTTTACAATGCAGTTTTAATATAGCTTTACAGCGCATTCTTCTATGCATTTTTATTTAGTTACTCCCTACCTAGCAATGCTTTGCTTTGTTCTTGAGCCCTCATTAGCCTGGGGTTTGCTCTAAAACTCTCCCAGGGAGGAACTAAATAAAATACAGTTAACCCTATGCAAAGGGATGGCGTGGAGCAGCGGCCTGAGCCCGGGCACAGCGCCGGCTCCCCCGAGCCTCTCCCAGGCCTGCCAGGGCTCGCTGTGCAGACAAGTCCTTGGCATCCACTGGCACTCTCCCCTCCAGGCTCCAGCCAAATCCTGCTGGTTCTGTTGCTGAGCACCTCTGAGTCTGGATGCTGGTCGAGGCCACGATCAGCTCAAACTGTATCTCTCCTACCCTCACTTCTCACACCTGCTTGTCCCACCAGATTGTCCAAAACACTGCTGCTACAGCATCTCTCTGGCACCTGTCCCACTTCTCCATCCATCCCTTTACCTGATCCATCTTACAACTCCCCCAGGACTGGTCTGATCTTTAGTTTCACTGCTACCCATGGGTTTTCCCTCATTTCTCTGTTCCCATGCAGCCCTCAGTGCTCTGCCCCCCACCTGCCCCACAGCCCCCAACCCCAAGGGCAGCTTGCCCAGCCCGCCTGCCACTTGCCAGACAGCCCAGTGCTCAGGACAGCCCTCCTGGGCTGGAGGCACAGGAGTGCCAAAACCTCCCCCTGCCTTGAGACCAGAGGTGAGCTGCAGACCCTCCCCTGGCGGGGTCAGACACGGTTATGGTCCTAAACCAGGTGAGAATGGCTGAGCAGAGTTTGCAGCACAAGGCCCAGCTGTACTCACAGGCAAGAGCCACCACCACCAGCCCCTCAACTCTGGACTCACTCAGTCACAACTGGCCAAGTGATCTTGTGGCCCACCCAGTACAGCAAAGTGAAATGGCTTTGCAGAGCACCGGAGCTTTCCTTCCTAGCAATGCCGCACGTCCTCTAACTGAGCGGATCGCCGTCTGCCATCCCAACTTATTCATCATTTCATCCTGGAATAAGTGCTTTTGTTGAATCTTGTCATCTACAGTTTGGACACTTTTGTCTTCTAATTTTCATACATAAGGGCGGCAATGTTGGAAGTTTCGTAAGTGCAAAGCCAAACAAACAAGGCTGAGGAGAGCCTTTAAACAATCAGGGCCTGCAAAGAAACAACCAGTGCCACGATTTCATACGAAACATGTCTTGCTCCTTAAAAAGTCCTCAGTCAATTCCATCTCCCAACAATACTTTGACATTCATAAACTGTGAGCAGATTTCTTCCTGAAATCAAAGTACCTGCATTGGTTATATCTAACACGAATCCTCATAGACTTGTTTAAAGGTGTTTCTTTTTTATACCAACAAGAAAAAGATTTATACAGTTCAAGCCCTGTAAGTATCAAATTTAAAACATTTCTTTCAGATTCTGAGCATTAAACCCTGCTAAGTGCTAGTTGCTGATGTTGCTTCTTAATTGTTTATACCCTGATAAATAAGGTAAAAATGTGAGAAAATACAATTAGTTTAGAAAAACTGATTTAGCCATAAGCTTCATCGTTTAACTTTTCTTGGTATCCATGACAACCATTGGTCCATTTATTAAATAATAGCATCCCTGGTGTAATACACAAGTGCTAAAAATCCTAACAAATAAACAGCAACATTTAGTTAAGCGTGTTTAGGTCAAGCACACAAACCAACCCGCACCAAAATAAATGATAGAACACGAGGAAGAAATAGATTGCAGACTATAGCTTTCCTTACCTTAAAGTCATCTGGGAGCAGTAGCTTAGATGTCCTTAGGAAGCTTAATATATATCTGAAAATTTCCCCATCTCGATCAATGAAATAATGTTGTTTTAAACTGTCCAAGACAATAGGCTCTGTGCCATTAAAGAGGCGACTTATTCTGAAAAAAAGAAGAGAAAAAGAAATGGGCAAAAGAGACAAAATCTCATTACAGCCTCAGGGCTTAAGAACAGCCAATTTAGGTGCATCAACTGAACGTGCATAAGGTAAGGCAGGATCTGAATGTGGTGACAGACAGGAGGCTGTGCCCTGGGCGTGTGTGTGAGCCACACACTCACACATTGCGGTGAGACCCCAGCAGGGACAGCCCGCGCCACCCTCGGCCAGGGCTGCCAGCCAGGCCCACGGCCCCGGCGCTGGAAGTGCCCTGGCACACTCACCCTGTGCCTGGCAGAGCGATCCTGGTGAGAACAGGAGCTGCTGACTCTGGTACAGGTTCCTGTCCACCACATGTTGCTAACAGAGAACCGAGTGGTCACTTCAGAGGTGGGTTCCTGGCCATGAGCTTTGCTCCAGCTTGGCTGTCATCTGATCAAACACCATCCAAGCTTTCCCAAGCTGAAGGAGAGGCTGCCCATACACTGAGATGAGCTGTATGGACCTGTCAATATCCACCCATTGTGGAATGTTCTGGCAAAACAGAAAGCAATGGCCCATGCAGCATCTACGGCACTGCCCGTGGGACCACAGTGCCACCACCAGCAGTCCTGGGGACCAGAGCCTGGCAGGAGGAAAGCACCGTGGCAAATCTTTTGTGAGAAAAAAAAACGGGAGCAAGACCTATGAGACCAGGGAAGCAGCTGATTACAGGACCACTGGACCACATCAGCTACATCACCCCAGGTTTTTCCACGTCCTGAGGAGCACGCTCTGCAGAGAGCAAACCAGGCATCTGCCTGGCTGCCGCTCCTCTGCCTCTGCTTCCAAAGGCCTGGCTTCCCTCACAACGCTTTGTCTTCCCATGAGAAATAACCCAGCTGAATATATGTTCTTGAAAGGGAAAATGCAGGAGACAGACAGCAACGACCTATTAAGTAATTGAGTCCATCTCTCTGACAGTGCAGCATTGTTCCCAACTGCAGAGTGTCTCATCTTTCAAAGTCGAGTCTTAAATAATCCTGCCAGTGAGGACTCCTCCATTTCCCAGAGAGACTACCCCACAGCTGGCTGGATTTCGCTATCGAGCCGCCCCTTCAAACCACCCATGAAATCCCCCCCGTCCCTGGCTGAGACCAGGGCAGGGCTTTCCCCTTCCCTGGAAAACAAGCTCATCCAGCCCTGCCGAAGGCACTGTCCAGCACTGCTGACGAACGCTGCAGCCACAGCCTTGCTGCCTCCCCCTCCCAGCACCACCACCCCACCCCAAGCCTTCTGGCCCAGCAGTGTGGGGAGCAGCTGAAGTGACCCCAGTGCCCATCCCGGTGCTGGGAAGGGGCAGGTTTGCTGACCCTGCTCTGCTGGTGCTGCTCCTGTGTCCCACACCACTGGCCCTGGGTTTGTGCAGCACAGGGAGGTGTGCTCTCCACAGCTGCACCTTGCTCTGAGCGTCTCACTTGCTAATACAGTTGCAAATTTATTAATGTGCCATTTATACCTAAATAAACTGTGGAAATATTAAATAAAAGTGGACTTAGTAAATCTTGACTGAATTCTGCTAAAAACCTTTCTGCCTTCTTAATTAAGCATGCTCCAGGTTTTACTGCCTGCTCTCATGCCCATGCCAGCATTCAACTAGTCTGAGTTACTTGTTAGAATAACCAAGGGCTCTCCTAAACCCTAATTATGACATTATAACATTTTCTCCAACCTCTACCAATCCCACAAGTTTCAGAGAACACCGTCCAGTTCACCTGGCAACATCTAATTTATATAAACACAAGGTTCAGTAAGACTCCTGTAAATCACTGTTTTCTTTTTTGTGGTTATTTTAGGGCCATTTGCCCAAGACAGTTAAATATACTGCTTTGTACAGTGTTACATTTTATTCCAGGAATCAGACAGTTAATTTATTTCCTTTGCCAGCGTGCTGTGCTGGGATACACGGAAAGCAGAGGAAACACTGGTAGCTTAAGGTTCAGTACATACATTTAGTGAGTAAATCTGCATGGCTATTGGAAGTCTTGAGGTCTTACACCCAAACAAGCTGGGCTGTGGCTGAACCCTCCTCCCCTTTGCTGCCCTTTCTCTGTGGAGTCTGCGGAAGCAAAGCATCGGCTGCTGCTCAGCTCTGCATGGGCACGGGGGAAGGTTTGCCAACAACGACAGGCACAGAGAAGACAGGGCACAAAATTTTAATGGGCCACTCTTTAATGTAGTAAAGCATTTTTTTGGTAATGAAAACAAAACATGAATTTTGAGGCTCCACTTTGTGGAGTGCCCTGAGCTGTATTTCTTCACCAGCAAAATTACGGCTGGGGAAAGAAACTCACAGAGTGTTGAAAGACTTAACTGCCACCCCAAAAACAGAGTGATGAATAGTTTAAGGATTTATTTGACATTTTAGGGGGCTGCTATGTTCCAAGAACCAACTTCACTGCAGCATGTTGTAAATGCAATGCTGAGAGAGCATGAAATGAACTCAAACAACAGCTTCAAATGGAGAGTTCACCTGACAGGGTTCCTCATTGCGTGTGAAGCTATGGAAAAGAGCAGAGTGACGGGGAGCAGCTCCATACACTGCACTGCGACATGAAGCTCTCTGTGGATGGGTCTTTGGTGGGCAGAAGGAAATGTCTCACAGGAGCAGGGCAGTAAAATGCACTCAGCCTGTCAGAGAGCTGGCATGTCAGCAAGTGCAGGGGGACAGGAAGGGCTTTGCACTGTACAGCCTTGTTGGTGATCAATCAGAATAAGGTACCAGCCTGGCAGCCTCAGGAAGCTGCTCCCTCCAGTGACCCGCAATGTGCTGTGAGTTAAAGCCGCAGGGAGTTGCTGCAGCTCAGACTGGGCAGCAGTCATCCCAAAAATGGTTGTTTTTATGAGTGGTCATGGCAACCAGTACTGTACTGGTGGACAAATTAGTTAATGGCATTTTCAGGAGGCACTTGCTTATGGCATGCAGGAACGATACTTCCAGTGATGCTTGTGAGGAGGTGGAAGGCACAGGAAAACAGAGACACGGCAAAAAGAGCTGCACTGGGATCCTACAGCAAAGGGCGAGTCTGAAAAATGAACAATTCTTCAGCATTCCTACCTTTCTGCAAGAGATGCTTCACTTTCTATTTCAGAAACACTCTTATAGTCAGTGTCCAATATTTAATTTCCATACAGGGAACAGACTGAGCCAGGATCAACTCAAGCAGTTCCAAGTCTAAGGGTGGCAAATGCACCTTTCCATTGCCTTTGCTTCCCTGGCCAGGTCCCACTATGCTCACACCATCTGCCCAGTGCACAGATCTTCCCAGTCACCTGTTCTCCCTCCTCAGCTGCTCCTGCCCTCCCAGCAATGTGCTCTTCCCACCTCCCAGCCACTGCTCTGCAGTGCTGCCCACCCCGGCCCTCGAAGGGCCCCTGCCCTCAGAGCCAGCCCAGGACTGCTCTCCAGCCTCCAGCCTGGCACCTCAAGCCCTGGCTGGATGCCCTTCTCCCTCCTCCCAACAGCCAGAACACAACCTGTTGATCCCATTCCTACTGCTTCTTTGTGCTTCTGCTGTTTCTGCTGAAGGCTTTTACATTTTCAATAATGTTTCACCAAAATGCCGAGGGGCGAGTTTCTAGCTTTGTACCAATTTTACTATGATATTAAGATCTCCTTTTATTAGATTAAAAACAAACAACACAGCCAGCCAACCCACAAGGACAAGAGTGCCAGTAAATTCTTTTCTTAGTTTCTTGGGCAGGGAAAGAAGCCCTGTGCTGCCTGCAAGTACCTACAGACGGCTGCTGCCCACCCCCTTAGTCCTGGTGACCGGTTCTCCAGCCTGCAGGCTCCCTGCAGCACCTGTCGAGGCAGGAGCACAGAGAGGGCCTGCAGGGCAGCAAGTCCTGCCCCCACAGCAGAGCTCATGATGCACCATCTCTTTCATAAACTCTCCCAACTCCATCTCAGACATAGCCAGGGCTTTTGGCACTCTCAGCTGCCTCCAGAGCACCTTTGGTCTTCTCACCACTGAGCACAGCTATGGGCCTGCACATCACACAGAGCTCTTGGGGAGTTTCATGGCACTTTGGGACACTAAAGATTTTGGGGTTGGGCAGTTTGCTTTCTGGTTCGGGGCCAGTTTAGCCATTTTCTTGACAGCTTTATTTTGAACAGAAAATGGAAATTCTTTCTTAATAAATCTGATTCCTGGGGTCTCAAGAGGAGCACCCAGTAGTGCAGGACCTGTGGGACAGCCAGCAACTGGGGCTGTGGCATCATGAACCCCAGGGTCCCCAAGTCCCTCTGCTGGGGGGGTCACCATAGTCCTGTTGTCCCCTGTGCTCCAGCCTGGCCAACGCAGCAACATAGCATAAGTAGAACTCCCTAACACAATATTGCACTAAAAGTATTAATTTAAGTAATTACATGATTAATATTTAACTGTTCAGTCATATTTTTGTCATTCATAATTTAGTTGTTTACATTTATTAAAAATTGATTTTGTAGACACTCTTTCTGCCCAATGTCACATCAGCAGGGAATGCACATTTCAGCAAACTGTCATTAAAACATGTCTTTTTCTTAATTTTATGGGAGGAGAGAGGAAGAAGGGAGAAATGCCTAACTGTGGATCCTGCAAGTGTGTGATGGGTCTGTGCTGCACTCAGTGCCCTCCTGTCCTCAATGCAAATGCACAGCAGAGCCAACACTCTCACTGTGCTTTATAGGGGCTGTAAGCTGTACTTGACTGTTGGGCCTGTCTGTGGAGCTGGAGGAGGAGGAGGTGGCTGTGCAAAATGCCAGAAAGAGGAAGAAGAGGGTTGTTCAGAGGTGGGACACTGAGCATGACCTGAAACTGCCCCGCGGGACATGTTAGCAAAGCGTCCCCGGTGTATGAGTCCAGTCACTGCTGCTGAGCACAAACAGTGCTGCTTATCTCTTAAATATTTGCTCAAGGTGGGTAGGATAGATACTGTTATCTGCTTGGAAGAGAAAAAATGCCATGAATTGGAGCAGAGGTGCTTGACAGGCCTTGACACTCTGTCCGGCACTGCTGCTCGCGTAGCTGTGCCTGTCAGGAGTCTGCTGCTTGTCCCATCACCAGCAGTAACTGCTGGAAAAGAACTGTGGAGAGCCTCTGAAGTGCCTGTGCCAGGAGTCAGTTCTCTGCTGGCACTGCTACAGCCCAGCTGAAGCAGCACAGGCTGAGTGGGCAGTGGAACGTGCTCCCAGACCTTCCTGGCAGCATTTTTCCTATTTCCATTATTTCTATAAAACTGTTTGGATTTGTGCACAAGTTCCCAGCAAAGCAAACCATAATGGGGAAACCACCTGCAGCTGCTTTCCCCAGGGAGGTACCTTAAAACACCCAGCCTGTCTGAAAAGCAGGCCAGACTGGCCAGAGGAGGACAGGGATAACCCAGCAAATGGGTGTCTTCTGCCTTCTGGCCTGGCATCAGTTATGAGAGAGAGGTGTGAAGGCACTGCCTGTGCCAGGACAGGACACGTGCACCCTCATGCCCTGCACAGTGAGGAACGTGGCTAAAAGCTGCATCTGGCTGCAGTAGGTTTCCTGATCTGCCTCAGTTAAAAACTTCAGCTGTAATTAGTGTGACAGTCCCTAAAGAAAGCTCTGTGGTATGGCTGTACCACACCTTCCCTCTCTGCTCTCTGAGCAGTGACTTTGAGCCCTTCTCCACTGAGGGAAGAAGCACTGAGGAGAGGCAGGGGCTGCAGCCAGCACTGCCCACCCGACCTGGCTGTCCCAGGCTGCAGAAACCCTGTGAGGCTTCGGCCCTGCAGCTCTGCCATAGCTTTAATCACAGGTAACATCCTGACCACCTCAGGTTGCTTGCAGGTGTGTGATGGCTTGGAGGGTGTTTTGGCTGGGGAGAATTTTAAGAATCTTTTATTAGGACAGTGGTGGGGAAAAACTGTATGACAGTCTGAATCTTAAACTTTGGATATAAACTGCTGCTCTGCAAACTATGGCATCCCAGCAGCCAAGTGTGCCTGAAGGCACAGAGAGGTGCCCCAAAAGGACTTTCTGGCAAAAGTAAGTACCAGATCAGGTACCAGCTTCCAGTCCCACGTGGAATGTAGGTGTCAAGCTTGCAGTGTTAGACAGGTCACCACTCCATGGACCCGAGCCAACCTGGCCACCAGCTCCTCCCACCCCTCCCACAGAAGCAGGGCGAGCACCCGCCCTTCAGCGGGGCAGCCTCGTGCTACAGGCGCTGCCTGGCCCCACACAAGCATCTCAGCCCTGCACCAGTCAATCCTGATGGCACAAGTGAGGTGTTCGAAAGCAGACTGACCTGTGAGAACCAAAGGGAGATGCTAAAGCCTCAAATTTTAGCAAGAGCATGAAGTAGTGTGGTCCAAGCTCAGCAGAAGGGTGGAGGAGTGTTTTGGGTTGGCACGGCTGAGCGGTGATGGTGGGGCAGGGGGGCTACAGGGGAGGCTTCTGTGAGAAGCAGCCCGTCCTTGCAGGACTGACCCCGTGGCACAGTGACCCCACAGCAGCAGTTTGAGGGGGGCTGTTGCCCATGGGATGGACTCACGCTGCAGCAGTTTGAGGGGAGCTGTTGCCCATGGGATGGACTCACGCTGCAGCAGTTTGAGGGGAGCTGTTGCCCATGGGATGGACTCACGTTGCAGCAGTTTGCAGGGAGCTGTTGCCCATGGGATGGACTCACATTGCAGCAGTTTGAGGGGAGCTGTTGCCCATGGGATGGACTCACATTGCAGCAGTTTGAGGGGAGCTGTTGCCCATGGGATGGACTCACATTGCAGCAGTTTGAGGGGAGCTGTTGCCCATGGGATGGACTCACATTGCAGCAGTTTGAGGGGAGCTGTTGCCCATGGGATGGACTCACATTGCAGCAGTTTGAGGGGAGCTGTTGCCCATGGGATGGACTCACATTGCAGCANGGAGCTGTGGCCCATGGGATGTGCTCACATTGCAGCAGTTTGAGGGGAGCTGTTGCCCATGGGATGGACTCACGCTGCAGAAGTTTGCAGGGAGCTGTTGCTCGTGAGATGGAGCCACGTCAGGGCAGCTCCTGGAGACTTCTCCCGTGGGACGGACCCCACGGTGTAGCAGGGGAAGGGCTCCTCTCCCTGAACAGTGGGAGAAGCCTTGAGTGCTGAATGGACCAGAACCCCCATTCCTGTCTCCCTGCGCCGCTGGGGGGGCAGGTAGGGCTGGGAAGGAGGGAGGGGTGGGGGAAGGTGTTTTTAAGGGCTTCTTTTACTTCTCACTATCCTGTTCTGATTTTGTTAGTAATAAATTCAATTAATATCTCTCATTCAAGTCTGTTTTGCCTATGATGGTATTTGGTGAGGGATCTCTCCCGGTCCTTATCTCAGTTCATGGACCCTTTGCTGTATTTTCTTTCCCCTGTCCAGCTGTGGAGAATAGTGAAAGAGTGGCTTTGGTGATGCCTGGAGTGCAGCCAGGGTCAACTCACTACAAGGAGGTAACTCACAAGGCAACATGTTTATCCATCTCCAACTCCTGTAACCTCCTATTCCTGCCTTCCAGGGCTGATCCTGGAATGCCATAGGAGTTTTTTGAGCCATATGCTCACTTTGCCATGCTCTTGAAGGATATTACACTCATTAACTATGAAGCACCTGAAGGAACTGCAGGATCTATTACCTAGATTTAATACTTCATATTTTGCTGTTCAGGCTACGATATCTATTTTTGTAACAGATCAGAGTCAGTCTATATAGTATCAACATGTATTTTTAAAAGTCAATAATCCATAAAGAACATTATAATCTACGATGCAGAATTCTTAGGAAGTTCTGGAAGGATTTTTTTTTCTTCTTTCTATGCCACCACTAAAAAAGCAAAATTAGATATATAACGGATTTTGTAGTTAACACAAAGGCATGGACAACTGTGTTTTCTGTTCACTGTTACTATCAATTAAAGTCCACTGGAGCAACAGGTAATAAAATCCACTGAAGTGGAAATTACCTGTTATTTTTGAAATACCCAAAGCATTGATGGTAAAGGTGAGAGATGCTGGTTGTCAATAGCCTATCTCCACATTTAAGACACTTTAGCAGATGTCTTTGATATAATTTCCTAGAAATGTATGTGTATTCATATTTTGATGCACTATACCTATGTTTAATTTGTAGAAACAGTATCACCTCGGCATAAATTAGCAGATAAGACAAGGAAGTGAAAACATTAATCCCAGATAGATAGAGAAGCCTCTGTCTTTTCCTGAATGAAAAAATTCTCTTGGTAGCCAAGAGCCTCTGAGCATGCATCTGTTCAGTCAAGCATCCCAACAGGGAGAAGGAGAAGTGGTCAAACAATTACAATGAGCAGACCAGATACTAAGGGAATTGAGACCCCCATAAGCTTTCCTTTCCAAGCTTTTAATTCCCACTAAGTTTACAAGGGTATTAACCCTAAGCCCTCTGCCTCATTGGGATACTGGGATTAGGCCCATCAGCACTGATCACTCATCTCAAACTTCTCAGTAGTCAGTTTCTCACTGGCTGCTGCCGCTGCCTCGTGGGTGACCAACAGGAGCAGAGCGCTGCTCAGCCATGAGAAATGGTGGCAGAACCCAGCCCTCTGTCAGGCTGAGTCCAATTTGCATTAGTCAAGAGTTAGTCTATCTCAGTGTGTTATTTTAACAGCTATTAAAATACTCCACTAAACAAATGGTTTCTCATATGTTACTTGCTGTATCACGACTCCTTGCATTGCATTTGGCTTATAACTACATGCAAAGGTGGGGAAACACACACACACACACAGAACAGCACTCATCAGCAACCCACCACATCTATTTAACTCATCAATCATGAAATGCATTTGCTGTGCTTAACAAGACAAAAACCATAACTTTCAAATACAGGTACAATTTGTATTTCTCCATGAGAAATTCCCTACCTGCCACTGACATGGCTTGTTCATCCTTTGTACCGGGCACAGTGACAAACAGCCTGCCATGATTTGTGACTCTTAACCATACAATTTCCATCATTTGGTCTGTCTGAGCTGCTCTGGAGTAAGCATGACCAGAACAGGGCCCTGACCACGTCAGGTGTGGATCCCTGGCATCCCAATGCAAGCAGAGGGGTTGCTGTTACCATAGTGCAGGACGGGCCAGTTCTGCCACCCCTGCTCCTAACAAGCACCAACTGTTCAGGGAGAGTGAGAACAGCAGAGTCTGGCTGACTTGCATAATTTTAATAAAAGTAACCAAATAATATTACAATGTACTACTGAATCTTCAAAACACAGAATGTGTTAAGGGTAGGAGCTGAATATTATTCTTTCAGTGAAATACGTCAAGGTTCAATAACTGCACAAAAGTTCCTACATTGTACGTAATACCCATCTATCTGGAAACTCCTCTTTATTTTAAACTGCAGACTTACACTTGAAGTTAAAGAAGCATGTAAAGTGGATTTCTGGTACTACTGGGCTTTTGCCAGTACAACGTTCAGATTACTTTTTCTCTTCTTGTGCCTTTTACTTCATTCTAACTGAACTTCTGCCTAAATGGTTGGTGAAGATGAAAAACATTAATATAAATTTATATTGTATCCTGTTTCTGTTATGCCATTGTTCCTGCTGCTCTGATTTGAGCCCTGTGAGGGTTCAGGGCCCTCATGTTTTCTCAACACAGAATTTACACTAAATTTTTGCCATGAAAACCAACTCAGAACAAAAATTATTTCATTTCAACCAAAATCACAAACTAGCATCTTAGTTTGCCAAAGTGTTCCCTAGTTTTCCAAAGGTCCCAATCCTGCAAGAACTGCGTTGCAGCTCAAACTCTGTGGGAGTTGCGGGCACTCAAGAGAATTAAGTTGTTAATACACGAGAAGATACACAATTCAAACACAACATTCCTGCCTGTGCAAGTCTTTTCTTGCTATTCCTTTAACCATCCCTTTCCCCTAAATCATGGTGCTACAAGGCCCTGGTGTGAGCAGGGCTGAACCAAACGCCAGCTCTGGCTGCTCACCTACTTTCTGTAACTTCAAATGGAAGAGAACTCAGTATTTTTACCGAGATTTCAAACCTGACTAAAAGTGGAGATTCCTTGCACCACCACCACGCCAGTCCCACGGGCCTGCTGGCAGGCTGACAGCCTGCAGACACCGGGTACACTGTAACAGGAACGGGCGAAAGCCGCGCGCGGTGGAGTCGGGAGCGAAACTCCCACTGACACTCAGGGAAGGCAGGGCAGGTTTCAAATGGAACTCATTTCCCTCTCAGGGTGCGAGTCTGGCCCTCCACATCTTTTGCATGTGTGGGTGCTGTGAAACCAGGATGTTTCAGTAGGAAAAAGAGGGACGTCGACTCTAGGGCTTCACAACCTTTCATAAGCACAAACGGTGACAGCTAATGCACTCATTTTGGTACACACTGCTTATGTAAGCAGCTAGATGGTTTAACCTGGTGGAGTCACAGCCTTGTTCTTGTGCTCTCAGACATATGAAAGCTGAACAGCTTTTTCCTGTGATTATTTCCTTTATTTCCAGATTCACAGGAAAAGTTCGCAGACACAGGCTGCCTGTGACTCTGCAGCTCTGCACTGCCTGGGCTGAGCAGGGGCACCCAGTGACCTTTGGTGCCCACAGTGGCCTCAGCTGCACTGGGATGCTCCCCAGTGCTGTGAATAGAATTACTCCAGTCTCTCTGGGTACTGGTAAATCAGCTTTCTGCTTAAAAGAAGCTGCCCGTGCTGTTTGGGCATTTCCTTGGCATGCTGATCCATTAAACTGGTACAGTTCTGCTGTTGTTGACAATATCATGGAAAGAACCCAGCTTGTCTTACATCCTTGCTTTATTTGCTTTTCCTGCAGCCCATCCTTCTGTCCTGCATTGAGTAAACTGCACCAATTTTGCCCAGTCCCAGAATGTAACACTGCTGCACACCTCCAACACAGCTCACATCACCACCTGCTCTGGAGCAGACACTGCAGGGAGTTACAGGAGACTGTAACTGGTCCTATTTCCCTGTGAGCATGTGTGTGACCATGTGTGTGCATCCAGCTCTTTCTATCTGTATTCTCATTATCACACATCAAATGAATGAATAATGTTTCTTCTCTACTTTATTCTTACATTTGATTAAACTGTACCCAACGTATTTTCCTGGCTGTTCACTTAAAGAAACTGAACACATCAAGAATGACTTGTTAAAAACCTATTTTGAAGGGAAAACAACCACCAAAGCCCACAGAGCCACACCAGGTAGGCAGACTTGTGTAACAGTTTTTGCTGGTGACTCGGAGCCATTGGCAGATGAGCAGAAGCAAAGAGGAACTTCCAGCAGGATTTTGGTAACCGCAGCTGGAAAGCAGGGACAGACAGAAAGCAACCCACTGACATGTCTGCTGGGAAGAGCCCACCTCACACAACCTTCCCAAAAAAAGGAGGAAACCCAGACAGGGAAAGGCAAACCCACACCTGGGAAGGAGACAGCAATGCACCTGCTGCACAGAGGACACTTAGCCTACAGAATTAAGCTCATCAAAAACTCTAAAATAATAATCAAACTGTTAACTGTTGAATTCTAATGAGCTACTGAAAGTTGAACCTGGCTTTTTCATGTGACTGCAAGAGATTAATTCTTAAATACAATAAAATTGTCATGGGTTTGATTCTGATCCCAGTGAAGTCAAGGCCAAAACATCCTCTGATTTAACTGTGGCAGAAGCAGACCCCCATTTTAACCCTTGTGCCTACAGACAGAATACAACTGGATGTGAAAAGAAGTATGTTTGAAACTGGTTATAACTCCAAGCTTTACTTTTATTCCCCTCTGTAAGATTAAAAAGCAGTCATTGAATTTTTTCCTCACTCAACAGCAGTGTTATGCACTAGCCCAAATTCAGCCCTCATTCCTTCCCAGACACCCCCAGCACAAGCAGAGGGCCCAGTTTCTCTGTTGTCATGTACTGGTTCCCATGGAGTTCCACCACTCCAATTTGCCCATGAAACTGGATGTGAGTTTTGCAAGGGCAGAGCTTAGGCAGCAGTCTGCACACCACATTCCCCAAATGCCAAAGCTGCAGCCCTTGCTGTAAATTGCACTGGCACAAATTGTTGGCCTAACACAGCAGGACACCAAAGAGGTTAAAAAGAGTCCCTGGTTTTCACTGTCCACTTTGTCACGAGAGAGATGTGCTGCTGCCAAAGTGCCTAGCAGTTCTAAAGGGATTACCTGAAGCACTGGAAGCATCTGCACTCCATTAGGAGGGAGGCAGCACAGGAGCCTGCCCTTTGGCCTGGGATTCCTTCAGCACCTCAGCTTTATGGTGCAAATCTCGGTTCCCAGTGCTTACCCACTGATCCCTTCTGAGTCTGACCAAGAGTAGCGGTGCAAATGCTGCATAATAACTTCCCAGCATCCATGCGCAGGACTCCTTCCAGGTTTTGATATATGTGATCCCCAGCAGATAAAAAGGCAGCAATTTTAGCCTTTGAATGCATACTGTACAGCAGTAGAGTTAACACAGTACAGGTAAACACTGAATTCCTCTGCTCTGCCTCCGTGTCCTGGTGCCCAGCTCTGACAGACAGGCAGTTGTCAGTGCCTGCCTTAGGAAGGAACACAGTCAGGCACGCCTGGGAAGCTAAGAGCTGTCCTGCCTGGCAAAGATTCAAGTGAGAGCAAGTCAGGTAAAAACAAATCTCTCTAAAATTTTTACAGGTGTTTCGTTTTTAAGCATCAAGAGATTGAAGTCCACCTAATCACAGCAGCTGAAGTGAAGGAGCAGGCAGTTTGGTGGACAGAGCATGGAGATAGGAGTTCATAACTCTGGAGTTTAATTCCAGCTCTGCAGCTTCTCCAGCTCGGGTTAGTAAAGCCACCACTGAGGTGTAATTCTGTATCAATGGAGTTATACCAGCAAGGAGAGTGACTGACAACACCTGCCCCTGTCACCAGATTATACATTTAATGTCAGTGCAGCACAAGGTAACAAGCTGAGGTACTGCAAGGCCTAGGAACACTCATCAATTTATTACATTTCACATGACAAAAACTTGGCAAAGTTCACGAGGGTATCAGCAGCATGGGGCACAGCCTGAATCAGCTGCATCGCCTGGCATCTTCCACACCAGCTTGTTAGTCTGTGCTCCAGAGATCCAGCTTCCCTTCTGCTTTCACTATGAATCCTGTGTTTGCGTGCCTGCATATTGCTTCTATTTAAATATGCACTTTGTTCTTAAAGATTTCATTAACCCATGAATAGATTACTTCTGATTTCAGTTATACAGATACACATTTGAAGCCACATCTTTGAAACCAGCAGAGCCCCCTCTTTGGGAAGGCCAGCAGAGCTACGTGCACGCACCCAGAAGGGCACAATGCTTTGTCTTCGTTTGACTGCTGGTTTTACACCCTCAGATGTCTTTGAGACCAAGCACTGAGGACACCCAGCAGAAGCATCTTCCTACAGTGCTCAGCTTCTCATAACTCCTCCCCACACAGCACATCAGTTCGACCCCTGCTGTAACTCCACAGAGGACAACAGGGTTACACTAAGGATTATTTTGGCCAGGTCTATTATTAGGCTTATTTTCTAAACGAATAGAGCTCATTTTCTTTCTATTTAAGCTTACAGTAAAGCTCTCATTGACTTCACTGGAAGAGAGACCTGGCCCAATATACCAATATCCAAACCACCTCCATTTATTTCAGTGAAAGGAGGCAAGGAATTAATAAGGTCCAACATATTCTCAAATCTTTATATTTCACAGATGATCACAAGCACATAGGTCACAAGATGCACAGACAACGACACCTACGACAACCACCAGTGGGATCATTAAAACAATTAAGTTAGGCCTAGAGACAAATTCATTTCATAACATGTTCCTTACAAAACAGATACCCCCTTGCTTCATAATCTAGGGAGTCTGTTTTATAAACTTTCTGAGTAGTTCATGAAATATCCCCCTAAGCAGACTAGGTCTACTTGCTATTGCAGGGTCTTTATAAATCAAAAGTTTATGAATCAAAAGACAAACACCAGTGATGTGTGTTCAAAGCCCAAGTATGAAGGGGTGAGGCCTCGCCAGCTCCAGTGGAGCAGTGGAGAGCTGTGACCTCGGGACACGATTTCCAGTACAAAGGTACTGAACCCACGTCTTTACATAACTCCTCTCCATGCCATGAGGGAGCTGGATGCACAGCACATGAAGAAGCAATCAATAAAGGAGATTCCCCTTTGTTTTAAGTGTAAAGATGCTGCACTTCATAGTACGGTACTTTACACCACAACTGCTGAGCGGAAAGAGCCTCCACTTGCAGTGCGTAAAAGGAGGAGACAGGTTACTTCCACGGCACCCTGTGGGAGTGGTTTCTCAAAATAGGCTGCTAATCCTCTTACCATCCTGAAAATGACTGCTGAAAAATACTTACATTATGCTGCTGGTACCAAAGTGCCCTGTCAAGTGAGTGGTAGCAAAACTAGCAATGAAAGAAATGACAAACCAAACTCGACCAACTAACCTCAGAAACTGATATAAATACAGCGTGCTAAATGACAAAAAAGAAGTTGACATTTTGGTCTCCTTGTCTGCTGGCTTCTCTTTGTGAGTTTTAGTAAATCAAACTAGTTTTCAACCTGTTGCACCCAGGAAGGGTTGGAATTACGAATGTGCTAAGTGTAACTCAGCTGCAGTCATTATCATTGCAGAACATGAAAGGGAAAGAGCAGAAAACAAGGCAAGGTCAACTGGGGTTTGTACCAAAGGTACTGAGACGCTGTTCAATGTTCACCTTTTGGACAGGAGACTCTGTTCAATGTTTACCTTTTGGACTGCTCTCAGACACCACATCCCTCCTGCCCACAGCCGGGCTGCACCAGCTGCATGGACATACCTGCTCTTCCTTTTGTCTAGCTGTTGCCCTGAGTTTTGTAGTTCTGGATGTTATCATTCTTTTGTAACCTGTTCTCAGACATTCTCTGTAAACATAGCCATGTTATTGTAATGGTATCTTTTTATTTACATTCCTTTCTCCTGGGCACAGAAGTTTGATGGACATTTCCTTTGACCAGTGTGATTGAGGGGAGGCCCATTGTCTCTTCCAATCCACAGTGGTTTATTAGACACATATAAAATAAAGAAGGGTGGAGGTCCACCTGGCACTTGTTCCTTTACTCTCAAGCGGTTTCTGACTCCTTCTTTGGTGTCATTGTTGTGACATCTAGCCAAGGCAAGGGAGCTGCTATCTGGGTAGGACTGCAATTTTCTCAAATTCAGGGCTTTTGAACAACCACAGCCATAATGTTATTTCTCTGAATCAGATGAATGTTGATTTGGTATCTGCTCCTCCACCTGAGGAGCTTGGTCTGCTCTTCCTAGACACCATAATACCTACTTATGCCTAGAACTCCACACAACCCAGGCTGTAAATGTACACAGAGAAAAAATAATTCCTGAAAATGTGTTCATCAGAGACTAGCTAGGCAATATATTCTTGAATATTTCAAATCTTTAAAGTAAACACACAAATAATTCATTCATCGACAGGACCCAATCTCAGCACCTGATTAGTGAGATTTGTACCCCCAAAGGCAAAACTCTGCTTTCCTCTCCAGAGCCTGTGGGCAGTTCCCTATCTGGGGCTGTGCTGGGTGAGGCAGCAGTTATCAAGTCCAGTAAGGAGGAAACACCTTTATCACAGCAGACAGCTCAGCTCTGCTGCGGTTCCCTACATGCCAGTTAGTAGGAGATCCTAGAGAGGTGGACACAGATAGCTCTAAAGAATCAGTTTCCATATCAATTCCTTCTCTCCCATCTCCCTGAGTCAATGGGATGAAGGGTTATGGTTACAGGGACTCCTTTACCACCAAAGCTACTACTCCAGCTGTGCAACCATAGCCCTGGGTAACGTGGAAAACTGCTATCACAGTGTGCTTCTTCCATGGGCTCTGACAGACACTGCAATGAGGACTTTTTCCAGTTAGCGACAGCTAGAGACAGGGTGTCTAACATCATAATTCCCAGCTGTAATTACATCCTTATTACAGATTATTTTTATTTCCCATAGAGGCCAGGCCATGTGCCCCTTCTCTGGCACCTGAGACTGGTTCAGCTGCTGCCATAGCAGCTCTGGCCAGTCCTCACCCCCCTGTGCAGGAGCTGTGCTGGCCGTGTCCTCCAGCTGTGCTGGATGTGTCCAGGCAGCAGCACACGGTGCTGTAGGACACGGTGCCTGCAGGAACAAACGCTTCACACCTTTCCCAGAGCTTATCAAAGCACTGCAAGGACTTGTGTGACCTTGGCCATGTAGCACCTGTACAGAACTGGCTCTGCAGATAGGGGAAGATTGGCTCACCACCTCATACAGCAGCCTGGCAAAGAGAGACCCTTCGCTTGCTCCAGCTCCTGCTTTACTAAGTGCAAAATTCACAGGCAGACCCGAGGGAGACAAAGGATGGGAAGGGGAAAGGCCCTCCTCTGGGTTTTTATCTTATGGGTTCTGCTGGTCAAAATTCCCTTAGAAACTAAAGAGAGATCTTCCCAATCAACAATCAAATCTGAAAAACTCAAAAGATTTATCTCTAAATCTCAGGTGCATGATATGAATCCAAAAATAATGTCAATCTCCATGAGAATTCTTACGTTAATTCAGAAAATGCACTGCATACAACCAAAACCTCTGTTTTTTGGCTCCTTCACTTTCTCTCATCTGCAGCACACGCCGGATTTCTTGATGGAGGGCAGAGCCCCAGGGAGCCCTGGCAGCTCACCCCTCACTGCAGAACTGCCACGCTGGTGTGGCCCAGAACCTGCCTCTCAGAGTATTCCTAAGGTGCACTGAAAACACTTGCTCCCGCCTCTTCAGGTGCTTTGCTTAAAAGTCTGTGTATGGGTTAAGTTCACAACAGCTATTAAAATTAATGAGCTTTGTGCTGCAGCTCACATGCAGGCACATTTTGTAGCACTTTGCTGGAACGTGGGGTGCTGGATGTGACTCTGAACTGCCTTTGGAGAACACACCCACTGCAGCCCGGCAGTGTCGGGGCCTGGTGTCACCCCACACGCAGGGCGCTCCCGAGCACAGGGAGAGCAGTGCCTTCCAGAGGGGGAAATGTGCCCCTGTGCCCTCCCCTGTGCCTGAAACACCATGTGGGGGATGAAGGAGGGATTGAAGAGGGACCAGACACTGCACATCATGGAGTGACAGTGGCACTGAGAGATCTGGGAGACACCTAAGTGAGGATGACCGTGACTGCAGTGGTGCAGGACCGCAGCAGCACAAGGGCTGACAGGAGGCTGTGTTGTCCCGGGAGAACCGACACCTCTTCTGCTCCACATCTGACCCTGCCCCCAAACGTGCTGTGCTTTCACAGCCACCAACAATCACTGCTTAGGAGCAAATCTGGTCTTCACCCCACTTAAGCTGTCCCAAGCACAGGCCTTGTTTAATCACTGATTCACACCCTAATTGCCAGCATGGGGCAAGTGACAAAATTCGCTTATTGGACATTGTCTTCATTGTCTTATTGGACATTGTATATCAATAATACTGCTTTAGGTTGGAAAACTAGCAAATAAATTATTATAAGATTGACACTGAATACACGAGCAAGAAATGTGAGATGTTCTCAAGTCTGCTGAATCTGAAAAATTATATATCCTGAATATACCCAAATTAAGATTTTCCCTGCTCCCTCCCAAGAAGTTCAGAGTGGAGCCCAGTATGGAGCCCTTTGTGTAAAGGATTATGTGGGAAATCTGTCCTGTAGATCTTGGTAGGTGTGTCTGAGCTATGAAACCACTGTATCTAGCTATACAGGGTCAGCAATCATGCTCCATCAGGGAAAACAGAGGGGGGGTCCTAAAACTTGGAGCAGACAATTCCCCTGAATTCAGTTCAGCCTGGTGTGGCTGCAGAGGAGGGGGGAGAAGCAGATCTCAGGTGTCACTGCTGAGCTTCAGCAACCAGAGAGATAGAGGTGCTGGAGGAAAAGGCAGGGAAATTCAAACCCAAAGATACCTAGAGAGCAGCTAGAACCAGAAGGCCACTCAGTGGGAGAGCTTGTCTGAGGGTGGGTCAGAAGAATGAGAGTGTGTTTTGCCAAGAAACATTCAGAGTAGAAGACATGCTTTAGGTGACCCCTTTGTAAATTTACCAAAAAAAGTCCATGGGCTCAGAGGAAAGGGAGGCAGGGATATGCCAGAAAAATTCTACTCTCTTGTGGACAGGTCATTAGTTCCTGAAACAAATAATAAAGGCTGTGATGGTTTCCTCTGGTGGGCACAGGCTCCAGAGAAGGGGTGGTAGAGCCCAGGTGAGGCACGGTGCTGGCACTGGCTCAGTCCATGGGGCCAGGAAGCTCTGCTGTGCCAGAGGGGAAGGCTGGGAGCAGAGCCCCAAACACCGAGTGCCACAGAGCCCTGGGGAGGCTCTCAGCCCCAAACACCGAGTGCCACAGAGCCCTGGGGAGGCTCTCAGCCCCAAACACCGAGTGCCACAGAGCCCTGGGGAGGCTCTCAGCCCCAAACACCGAGTGCCACAGAGCCCTGGGGAGGCTCTCAGCCCCAAACACCGAGTGCCACAGAGCCCTGGGGAGGCTCTCAGCCCCAAACACCGAGTGCCACAGAGCCCTGGGGAGGCTCTCAGCCCCAAACACCGAGTGCCACAGAGCCCTGGGGAGGTTCTCAGCCCCAAACACCGAGTGCCACAGAGCCCTGGGGAGGCTCTCAGCCCCAAACACCGAGTGCCACAGAGCCCTGGGGAGGCTCTCGGGCCTGCGCACCCTCTGCTCCCCCACGCACAGCGGCGCTTCCATGGAATTGATTCCTGCTCGCTTCTGTCACAAGTAATGCCACTGAAAGCTGCAGCTTTTACAACAAATCAAAGTATCTTTAACAGAGGATTATACATAAACAGAAATTATCCCAGAGTGGAAGGTAAACATATTTACCTCGTATAGCAGAACAACTCTGAGAGAGCTCACAAGAATTCTCTGAGATAAAAACACTATTCAGGACAGGCTTCTGATGAAAAATCTTGTTCTGCTTTCTAACAAAAATTCAAAGTGATATCAAAATTTCCAGCAAAATCAAGAAGCTGGGGCTTGCTGTGGTCTACAGGGAGTTGGAGCTTCTACTTCTTTTCTGCTTGAAGTCAATGAGACGTCTGCCAGAGTTCAGTGGGAGTAAGACTAGAGGATCTGGCAATGCCTTTGGGTGTTCCTGACTGCATGTGAGGAGCCTGGACTTTTGCTGCAGGTTTGTTTTCTAAATGTAAGAATTGTCTCACTCCCTTGCATAAATGTAATTTGCAACTCACTTTGTAGATGTGCTAGAGGTTTTGCAGCCTTTTCAATCTGTCATATAAATCCACATCCAAGTGTCAACGTGTGAAGGGGCTGCTTTAGAGGTCCTCTGGGTGAAAACAGGAATGGAATTTCCAGAGGAAATGCTATCAAAGATGAATAATCTGTCTACTTAGCCAGTTACTTTAGGAATAAGATGTTGATAGTAAGAGTCACTAGAATTCAACAGGGTTTTGTTTTCTTCTTTTAACCTGTAACTCAGAACTACAAGAATTGGGAGCTTCAGTAGAAGATTTTGCTGAAAACAAACTACTGAAATTGAGCCTCAGATCTAGGTAAGACGACATGAACCTCCTTGTACTTCCAAAGCTTATCAACTTAAATGGCAATTTTGGGTATGCATGGAAAGTGGCCTCAAGTAGATATAGGATGTGGGAATAAAAGTATTATTTCTGAGGTAATTTCTGAGAGCACCATCACTATGCTTTGTTGATCATAATTTCTTTTTTGTATTTCTCATTTCCCTTGCCTTTCGCCATCTGAAAGGCCAGCTTTTTCTCTTGTACGTGGTTGTATGTGGTTTAATTAAAAAAGCCAACAGGAAAGCTCCACTACAAGAGTAGTGGGAAAGGTGAGTGTGAGTGGTTTAGAAACCACCTCTGACAGTGGCTCTTTAGCCCTCTTCTCCTTTGTCACACCACTTGTGCGCTGCTCACCTTCTCTCCTTTTTTAGTGGAGAGAATTTAGTAGGCCATAAAAATTTACTGGAAAGAGGACATCTACCCCCTTTAATGCCTAATCTGGCACCCTTTACTTATGTAAATTTCATCAATGGACGAATGCTCTGATCACAGCAGCTGCACTAATACAAACAACATCAAAGACTTTGACAAAGTTGCTCTGAAACAACTCTGGGATCACTGAAACGAAAGATGTGGCCTCTGGCTTGACATTAACAGCAATTCACTGACTTGAGTGAGGCTTCCCCAGGTGGGTCCTTTTCCTGCGCGGGTCAGGGCCCGCACAAGGCGGCACAGCCGGGCAGAGGCAGCAGCGCGGGCAGGGCACGCTGGGCAAGGTGTCCCAGTGCCCGCTGGCAGCCACACTGGGGGCACTGCTGGGCAAGGTGTCACAGTGCCCGCTGGCAGCCACACCGGGGGCACTGCTGGGCAAGGTGTCACAGTGCCCGCTGGCAGCCACACCGGGGGCACTGCTGGGCAAGGTGTCACAGTGCCCGCTGGCAGACGGCATTTGTGCCACACCGGGGGCACTGCTGGGCAAGGTGCCGGCGTTTGTGCCACACCGGGGGCACTGCTGGGCATGCACAGGCAGAACTGCTCATACCTACACTTGCTCCTGCTGGGCCTGACCTGGCCAGCTGCTGGGAGTTCCTCCCTCTCACTGAAGTCAATGTGAACTGAATTTGCTCAGGACCAAATAGGACTGGACCTCCTCAAAATATTGAGGAAGTTTCAACATGACTTGATGATTTATTTTTTTCCTGTTTTCCATCTGCATATGATGTTTCTGTGCAAGCATACTCAGATTGTGCTTATACACGTGTTCACAATCCATGTATCCTTAGAAATCCATGTACAGTATATGCTAAAAAGCCTACAAGCTGAAAGGTCTTTAGGATGTGGTAGCACAGAAAAAGCAATAGAGATTGTAAAACAAATAAAAAGGAAGTTTATTCCCACAGTTTTCAATTTCAGTGAGAACAAACTGTTTTATGTGACTGCAGCTAAGACGTAGCAAAGCATTTCAGCATATGCTTACGTCTTTTGCTGAAATACAGTCCACAAATTTGTGTGATTTCTTGAATCTGAAGTTTTTAAACTCACACTCAAACTGAGAGTTTAATATGTTCTCCAAAATAATCCAGAAAGCTCTGCATGTGGATGAGCATGGCCGTGCCAGACTTTGTGGCCATGCATTTTACCTCAGCATAAGCCAGCAGTGCCCTGGCATTATTTCCACACATTTTGCTCAGAACAGCTATCTCCTTCCTCCTGCCCCTGTGAGAGAGCCAGGAATCCTCTCCCAGCCACACCACTGCAAAGACAGTCTGTGCCATATGGAACATACACAGCAGTGCAGTGGAGCAGCATCAGGAGCTCCAATCATCCCCATGGGAATAACTGCAAGTACTTTGCCATAACCAGGAATGAGAGCAGACCAGACTCAATGAGGGGGTTACAACCAATTCTACTATGTAGCAGTGCAGAAAAACAAATAATATTAAAAGAGAAAAAAGGGAAAGATAATAAATAAGGGTGTAGCCTTCATCCAGCTTCATAATGTATGGAGCGAACTTGGGATGCTGGTGAAGGGTTATCTTTTGCTATAAAAATAACGTGATCTACAGGCCTCATCCTGGAAGCTTTTACTTCAGTGAGAACTGAAGTCTGAGCAGCTGAAAAAGCATTCAAGTCTTATGAGATAACACAGCAATATAAACGGAAGACGGCACACAGCAAAACATCAGGCAGCATGTGAGCTCTGGTCAGTTTTGTACTTTCAATTTAAACAAAGTACAAAATCTGAAGAAATATGCTTTTGTTATTTGTCAAACAGAAAAAAAAATATTTTGGCTTGGTACTCTATTCTCCTGAAATAAAATCTGTGAATTTATATATATTCTGTCAAAGCTTCCATAACTGAAGTTTTTATTAAGTAAGTTTGATGTGGGGCATATTTTAAAAATAGTGTCAGCAGCGATATTTTAAAATGTGGAAACTGATGTGTCAGTCTATTACAACTGCTGAACCTTCACAGTACTTTTTAATACTACGAAGCATTTGTCTGTTTCTCCATTATAAACCTCTCCCCACTAAACAGATTTCTTCTCTATGATTAAAGTAGTACCACACAGACATTATTAAACAGACACTGTCCAAAAAAATTATATTGCTTTGGTCTGACCATAAAACATTTTAATAATTGGGCTTTTTCCATAGAGAATTTCAGCAGTTCCCTTTCCTTGGAATGAAATCACAGCCATATGCTTTATGATATTAGAGGCATTTCAAGGTGTCTCCATAAATGTCATTTATCGCTTGGGAACCTGCCAAATCTGCAAAACCCCTTAGTTCTTGTAAAGGAAAATCTTCAAATGAAACTCAAGCTTTACACTGGGTTGTCGTAACAAAAAACCAAATTCTCTCTCTCTTATGGAATACTGGTCATGCAGGTAGCAAAACCTCTGGCAATAAAACCTGGTGCCCTGGGCTTTGGTTTGCTTTTGAGCCAAGAGTGCACTGGGCACCCTGGCCCTGCACAGCCACATTGCCCTGGGCTCTGTGCAAGGCACTCACCCTCACCCTCTGCACTGAGAGCAGCCTCAATGACAGAAAGCTGAACTGGCTTAGTGCTCATAGCTGAAAATCACAATCAGGTACCTTGTAACATCCTGCTCCAATGAATGTGCTTTAACCCCAAACAGAGCAGTGCCTTGCACGCTGCCCAGGACCGCCCATCCTTCCTGGTGCCCAGCACCCTGCAGGACTGGCAGCCAGGCAATCACTAAACAGACTTCATGCAATATACAAATGAAATCTCATGCCACCTCTATAAGTAATTTGGCATATCTCGAGTCTACTCTGAGATAATACTGGCCAGATCTATATAAATCTTGCCAGACATGTCACCAGCTTGTCCAGTATAAGCAGCTACATTTAAACACACAGGAATTCAGTGCATTCTGCAGCTGCAGCAGCCAGAGTGGGCCAGCCCAAAGGAAGAACTCACTGCTGAGGCACACAGCTACCAGTGAGGTCAGGATTCAGGCTGGCATCCGTTAGTCCCAGGGTAGTAGAACCCTTCTTTTTCCTTGAGTAAGGAAAAACTGACTTTTCCCCCTAAATCTGAAAGAAAGAACTACTGCCTGGTGTAGTTGGCAATAATCTAGGGCAGCACACCAACAGGTGCTTCAAATGTATCAGCAGCACACGGAAGGCGTTCAGAGAGAAAATGAATAGACTCTCTAAATAATACATAAATTGTACAGGCCTTTTTTCTGTAGAACCCCAGTGAAGTTACTGTATAAATCGGGAACTGAATTATTCATAAGTGGTGAATATATAATAAATCGTACTTGGCATTGCAATGTTCCTCACAGGTACCTGCAGTGAGCAGAACTGGGCAGTGAGCCTGGCAACACCAAGGTCTTACCTGGAGTCTGGGTACTTTGTCAAGGTAGCAAGGCTGCTGGTGTACATGTGTCCTCCTACATCGATGTGCACGGGAGCGTTCGACTTGGTGAGTTGAGCTGGGAGAGGAATTCCTTGAGCAGCCAGAGGAGAAACCGGGGAGCGTGTCAGAGACAGACGGGACATGCTTCTTCCCTCCTGCAGCGGGGAGGCAAACAGAACAGTTTCTCTTAAATGTAGCAGTGTGTTACCTTCTTTCCAATGTGATCACAGATCTAATCAGATCATTTTTGCATCTGCCTGATCACATATTCAGCTAACAAATTATTGCCACCACTGTAATTAAGTGTATTTGCATCATTTTCTTCGAAGTACCAGAGGGGAAGAGAAAGATGCTTATTAGCAATAAGAAATCAAGAAAAAAATTTTCAAGGTGTCAGCCTCAAGGGGCATAAAACAAACTGCAAAATTCTAATTAAAGGTCGCAGGCTTATGTGTTAGATGTGAAATATCCCCCGACAAACGAATAACCAATTTGTGAATTGGGATTCAGGGGGTTTTTGCAAGTTTGTCTCAGTAACAAGACACCTCTAAATTAGTGACTTCCTCAGTACCTAAGGCATTTAGTTTATACATGTAGTAAATTTCACATCAAACCAAGATCAATTTCCTGGTTTATTTTCAATAATTGTGAAATAAATGGATAATTTTCAGTTAAGCCTTAATATTAGATCTAAACAACTAATAAGCTTTCGAAGTGAAAGCAATTAATACCTGGAAGCAGTGAAAACAGAAAGATATATAAACTGACCCATGCTTTCATGACAAGATGTGTTATAAAGTACTGTATAATCTAGCATGTGAAATTATAAATTCAATCATTCACCTAATATTTCCTGCCCTAAAAATACTGGAAAATTAGTGAAATTACTGAATTAAGTACAAAAATTTTCATTCACATTCACATTTCAGCACATTCACAACCAAAATACTGAAATGTCTTAAAAATGAACAGGATAACCATAGCAAAAGAAAATTCCTCAATTCTCTCCCATAAGAAAAGCACAGCTTATTCTGCACGAAACGTGTGTCTCAAAGCTGATTTCAGTTCAATCGGTGCAGACGCACACATGTCAAACGCAAAAAACCCTCCTAGAAAAGTTTAAGGAAATGTCCATCCATTCTCCCCCTTATGGGGAAAGCAACATATGCAAAACATTATAGTTGAAGACATTTCTGAATATAATCTAATTTTCCTGGTATTTTGTAATTCAAGCATGCTACCAAGCACCCAGGCTCTTCCTTACATCTGACAAGCACTTTACATGCAGCATTGCAAAGTGAATTTCTATTTCTTCCACATTACTTTGACAACGTTTCTTAGAAATCTAAAGCTGGTCTCGCCTTTCTCTTGGCAATATTTCGCACAAGATGCCCGACTGCGCCACTTGATGAACATAAATCAGCAACATTCTCTGTAAAATAATTTCCAAGCTACAGAAAGGGATTGAAAAAGCTTAATATATCTGAACAGCTTCAGAAAGTCATCACATCTCCATTTACTGTATTTTATCTTGGTTAGCTCCTAAGAATTTCTTGCATCTACAGCACAGAAATACATCACCCCATTATGAATCCACATCCTTTTCTCTTCGGAGGCTGGATGGACATCTGCACTGAACACGAAGCAAATACCAACTCTGTCCTAGGACTCCTGTGTCAGCCGATGCGAAATTGGGCATTAACATTTTTACTACAGCACCACCTTCAAGGAAAGTGACTGAATCCTTTCATGACTGAAGACGTTGCTTTCTTGTTTCCCACAAGAGCTTGTTGTGGCCAACCTTCAGTAAATATGTCATACAGCATAAATAAAGAACTAACTTTTAAAAGCAGCTTAGTATGTAAGTACCTACAGTATTTTAGAAACGTGTTTACTAATCTGCCTGCCAACACAGACAAAGGTTGCTGACTTTTTCTTACCAAAGAGCACTGTAAACTCATGTTCAGTCTCTACTCCTTCGCTTAAATGAAAGGGTCAGAAGATCCAGGCTGAATGTCAACCCTGTCTTTGTTCAGACCCCAACCATTATCACTAATGATAAAGGTACAGACCTCACACGGTACAGGGCTGCCTTAGAAATAAATCCCATACAGTTTCACGAAACAAGAGTCTAATTAGGACTCGTCTGCACCCCTTATTACAATTTCCAAATGAAATCAAAGGAGTTGCAGTCCTCTGTAAATGTGTCTTACATTTAACCATTTGTCTTGAAATACAGACTTCAATTTTAAAATATGCACAGATAGCTAAAGATCAAGTGATATGAATCTATTTGTGCATATTTAAACACTGTTGCTATCTTAGGATTTTGTTTAATGTTAGTATACCAGTAAATTCCTTGATCTGTAAAGACTGAGATTCTCAGTGAGGCCATACTCACACAGTAGATATTTAATTTATACTATTCACTGGAGGGACCTTTTGAACAATCCTCTGCTTTTGGCATTTCTCAGCTAGAGCATGTGTTGAAAAAACACTTAATTATAGAAAATCACTGGAAAGCTAAAATAGTTCTCAAACTTTCGTGGCTTTTCATACTTATTGAGGGTGCCACTGGCTTTTGGGGGCAGAGGAGGAGAAGGCGAATTAAAACACTGGCTTTTCCCCTGGCCGGAGAGGATTCATAGTAAAGAAAATGAATCCTAGATTTTTATTAAAGTTGCAGAATTCAATCATTTTCATATGAGCAAATCATCAAGAGGCACAATTGCTAAGCACTACATAAAGGGCACTATTGCTCCAAAAAACGATAAATACCCCCTGTTTCTTAAGGTACCATAACCCTATTTCTAATGACTCCTTCCTCTTCTTAATGTAGCACGCAGCTAAAATTCATCACACTGAGTAATGTACTTATTTTATGCACAAAGCAAAATCCTAAATGTATTTATCCAGTGAAAGTCTTTATGCACATATTTTCTAACATGGATGTGAAAATTAAAACCTTAAGGGTAAATATCGCAGAAACACTAACAAACTTCATTTATTAAACCATGTAAAATAATCCTCGCTCTTCAGTTGCCTACAACAGGATACAGCATCCCAACTAGTGGCACAGGCAATAACCCTGCTCTAATAAGTAACACAGGAGCATGCTGAAGGCAAAATCAATAGAGCCTGATTCCCAAATTATGTGAATATTTAGTTTTTCAAACATTACACACCAAGATCTTTCAGAGCCAGCTTATCTTTTTCTGCCTTCCTAAGCTAACTGCTTGTAAAAACTATTTGCCCATGCAAAGTGAAATAATCACAATGCCATGCTCATTTACACACAAAATGATTTTGTGTCCCATTGTGCTCACAGTTGTTCAGCTCTCTAGGGGTGATTAAACTAGCTATGCTGCTACAGCTTGAGATGATTTCACTGAATCGTTTCTCCATGAAGTTGCTTCTTTGCTAAGCTGTTATTTTAACCATAAAAGGTAAACAGAAGGCAGTTGTAAGAGCTCCATTCAGCTCCGTGCCCAGGGCTATAACCCTAGGGCAGAGAATGCTGAAAGACTGCAGAATTTTCCAGGGTGTTGCCTTTCTTGCTCTAAAGCCTTCAGGAATACTGTTCATTTAATACACACTCTAGATGATACATTTCAGATCCTACTAAAAGAAAGACTTCAAAAGTGTAAGAACTTTTGGGCGGATGAAGCTTTCCCACCTCTGCACATAGCTTGGGGCCATGGTAACCAATACTGCTGTTGATGTTGGGAAAATACAGGAGAAATAAACTGCACAGAGCAGAGCAGACAGATAGGGACAAGGGAGGTGAAAGGTTGCAGGAAAGAAACAGGCAGCAGTCTGGAAGGGGGAACGAGAAAAAAGGGAAAAGAATAAAAAAGGAGGCGGCTCAGAAGGAGGGACAAAGTTAAATCAAGGAGCAGGCACTTAAAAGACTACAGATGGGAAGCAAGACTAATTAAGGATGTAAAAGCGCTTTGTTTCTAAAGTTTATTGTTGCCAGGATAAAAATTAATTGAAACTAATGCTGTTATTCACTCGTGCAGTTTAATTCCTTCATGCACATTTAAGACGTGAAATGAAAACGGCAGGTTTACGGACCTGCCATGAAGCTGCTCCCCGGGGAGCGGGGTGGGGGCGGCTCGGGCCGCAGGAGCCCCCCCGGCACCGCCGCTGCTCCCGGGCTGCAGCCCCGGGGACGCTGCTCCCCTCCCCGGGGACCTTCGTGTCTGTACCAGCAGACCCACCGGGGGTAACACCACCCCCTGCAGCCCCCCGACCGCCCCGTGCTCGGCACTGCGGGCCAGAAGTTCCCCGGGCGCTCCCGTGACTCCAGGGCAGCGTCTGCAGCCGCAGCCTGCGCCCGGCGCCGCCGGAGGGGCACAGTCACAGACCGGGCAATTACCTTTGTCTGCCTAAACGGGGACGGCGACCGCTCGGGTCTGCCTCCACGGCCACTCCGAGACAACTTGCCTACGCCGTGCTCCCAGCCCAAAGACAAAGCGGGGCGGGGGGCTGCAAACCTTGGGCTCGGTGGCTCCAAAATTAAAAGTCCATAAACATTTGCACACACCTCCAACGCTGCTTCAGTGAACACTGGACCGAATGACAGAGGAGATAGTGCCCAAAACTTTTACGGGGGGAGGGCCGGGGGGATAAGGAGGGGAGCTCCCTCTGGAGCTCTGGTTGCCCCCCC